>OZ024740.1:45629940-45637440 GCA_964016885.1 Eledone cirrhosa
CACACACACACACACACACACACACACACACACACACATATATATATGTATTATGTTATAACAATGGTACTAGTACGATTGGTAATATGTCATATAATATATACATTATATTATATTACAATATATTACAATCGTACTAGAACCACTGGTTAGATATCCTATATTATATTATGTTATTATATATAACAATGGTAATAGAACAAACCTCAATAGATAGGTAAGGCCAATCAAGTTGATAACTATCATTAAAAACAAACAGTTGGTCAGTCTGTTTCACTTTGCAATAAACCATAATTCTCATTGATAGACGAGAGTTGTTGTCACGGCCCAAATATGGCAAATAGTCCTCTGGAGAAACGTTCATGACAACCATTTTACCTGGATATTTCAACGAAGAGGAAAAAAATAATTATTGTAACCAATAGAATTTGTTTCTAAAGACATATACATTGATTTTAGTGAGTTGGTTAATGGATAAAGTTATCCCAAATCCAGAGGTTTATCAGGTCGAAGCCTATTTCAGTTTCATTGGCCTTAAGCTGCTGTGAGTACAAGATTTCCACCTGGATAGGATGTCAATCCATCACAAGGTTAATTTTAAGCAGCTGCAGGTATTCATTTTCGGATAAGTAAAAAGAAGTGTTTTGCTGAAAAACACAACTGGCTATTCGGTCCAGTAATCGAACCCACGACATTACGATCACGAGCCTCTTACGCTAACCATTAGGTCAGGCCTCCTTCAAAACGATATATAATTATAACCAATAAAACTTGTTTCTCAATTTCTTTACTTTGATTGATTGACATATTTTAGTGAGTTGCAATATAATGAAACGGATGGTTACTGTAAATATATAGCTAATATGATATTAACCATCGAGATAGTACCTAGTGCCCCTATGACGATGAGAACGACCTTTCTCTCACGACAATCTCAAATTATTTTCAGTTCTCATTTTAGATCCTGGCACCGCTTAATTTTCTCCTTCTCTTTTTCTTGCACTCTTGTATCAAAGGGGCAAACTATATCTATAATTAAGCAAGATAATTTTCCTTGTCAAAAACCACCAGGTCAGGCCTATTGTGTTCTAACTCTTTGTCGGTTTGTATCCTGAAATCCCACAACACTTTCACCCTGTCGTTTTCGATCCCCGACTCTGGCTTATTCTCGCACCATTTCTCAGAATAAGGTAATTGGTTCAGTTTGCATAAATGCCAATGAATCACTTTTCCTATCATATCCTGCCTCCGTCCTTTATAGTGAGTCTGGGTTAGGTGTTTACACTCGGATACGATGTGAGCCACAGTTTCCTCTCTCTCTCCACAGATTCTACAGAGAAAGCTAGCCTCCTCCTTGTCAATATGGTGTTTCATCCACTTCATTCTAAGGGCTTTCTTCTGTGCAGCCATTAGCATTCCCTCTGTAGCTTTCTTAAGGTCTTCTTTCTTTAACCAGTTCCATGTCTGCGGATCTCTGAATTCTGATTTCTTTAAAAAGATGCTATGAAGCGCATTTTCATTCAGGCTGCTCTTCCTTTTTATTGTTATTTCTTTCTTGGACACTCCCTGGTCTATTGTCTCCCCCTTCAATACAGCCTTAAGTATTGGCTCGTTACTCTCAGACACATGTTTGTGTAAATAGCTCTTCTCCATCTGAATACAGTCCTCCACGCTAATTAGACTTCTTCCACCTTCAGATCTCCTTATGTACAATCAATGAACACCACCCCCTACTTATGAAACATACTGTATGTAGTCGTTAATTTTCTTGTGTTTCTATCCAGTTCTTTTTGCTCATTTTCATTCCATTTAACAATTCCCGCACTGTACCTAATAATAGACACAGCTTGGGAATTTACGGCACTTAGGCATTTCTACTATTCAGATGTGATTTTAGTATGTTCTTTGCTCTCCTTATGTATTCAGATTTTATCAACTCCTTCATTTTATTGTCCTTTATGTTATCTTCCTCCGGAACACCCAAATACCTATATCTCTCTTCGGTGTCGATCTCCCTTATCATCTCACCTGTTGGTACCACGATTCTTTTGTTTCTCTTCAATTGACATCTCCCCATCACTGGGACTTTACACTTATTAACACCAAATTCCATTCATATACCATTGCTGAAAATACGGACAGTGTTAAAAAATACACCCAACTCCTCACTCTTCCTGAAGGGTTGTATGTCGTCCGTGAAAAGGAGGTGGTTTATGGTAAGCTTTCATTTCCCCAGTTCGTATCGTTCCTTCACTTTTCGCAATACGAGGGACAAGAGTATGAGGGTAGGGACAAACAATAAAGGGGAGAGACTATCTCCTTGGAAGATATTTCTCTTGATTTTCACTCCTCCCAAGGATTCTCCCTCTGTTGTTAACTCTGTGTCTATCATTATTGTGGTTAATAAAGAAATACTTATTATTATTATTATAGAGGTGACTGTTCAGAATCACTTTTAAATGAGAAACGACACAACAGCAGCAGCACAGCAGCAACAACAGAAGCAACAACAACAGCAACAACAGCAGCAAAAACAATGACCAATTTTTAATAAAAATTAAAAACAACTCCCTCAAAAAACTTTAGCCGCATTAAACACTAAACTTGTGGTCGCTATAAAATATGTTTGGAGGGTATGATAGCTGGTAAGAGAAACCAAGTATACCCCTGTGGCAGATGGAGAGACCAGATCTTAAAATGGTCTCAACGTTTATCACAGACAGAACTGAATGTAACGACAAGAAACGTGTGTGGGTGTCTCTGTAAAATCTATCTGGAGGGCATGATACATGGAAAGAGATAGTGAGGACACTCAAAAAGATCTGATCTTAATATGGTCTCCATGTAAACCATAAACAGAACTCAATGCAATGACAATAAATAAGAATATATGGAAAAAATATGTTCATGGTGTTTTGTACTTAACTGTAAGTTGAAATAACGATTGAAACAAATGATAAATCTATATTATAAAAGGAAAGCTCTTTCTATATCTGTCTGTCCGTCACACATATATGTAGAATGAGGGAAAGAAGAGGAATGAAAAGGAGAGGCAACTCCATTTTTAAGTTGATTGGAGAAGGGAGTTAATTTATCATACTTATAGTTTATTGCAAGGGTTAGAGGTAATAAGGTAGAGATCTGTAGAAGGGTGGTGGTGAGGAACCAGTGGAGAGGAGAGACCAAATATTAAATAAGAAATTTGTAGAGGAAGAAATGAATTAGTTTAGCTAATGAAACAAAACTACACATTTTAAAGAGTTCCTACATTAATTAATATCTTCCTACATAAATTTATATAAGAATCATATGTTAAGTTCCGATCTTTGTAATTAAATAATTGTTTCTATTTTAGGCACAAGGCCAGCAATTACCCAGTACATTACTGGTACTTTATTTTATCGACCCCGTAAGGATGAAAGCAAAGCTAACCTCGGTGGGATTTGAACCCAGATCATAAAGGGACGTAACTCTATGCTTCAAAGCATTGTGTCCGAATGAATAATTATAGTAATTCACATTAAACTCTTCATTGATTAATTGAAATAGGGTGTCATTCGTTAGAAATATGGTCACAAAAGGGTTGAAACAATCATGATGAAAAACATATGCAGGATGAAAAGTTGAAGGATTTGGAAAAAGAAAGCTACTTACTGATTTTGGGGTCAAAGAAATTGTTGACATGTATTTCACGACATATGTCAATCTTTTCACCAAAATGGTCGACAATTTTACAATAAATTGAACAGCTTACATAACGCTGGTCCTGGCCGGTATTGCGACAGTGAAGAGTGACATTGAAATCTTGGCCAATCATTACACTTTCCCTCTCACTAAGACGGAACTCCATATCCTGTAATGTAGTGAAGATAGAAATATAGATTACATAATCATCTTTAATTAGTCATTATAATCATAGAAATTACACATTATGTCTCTATTTTTTGCGTTTTAGTTTTATTTATTTATTTCCATAATTTATAAGTACGTCCATAGTATGTATACATGCATACACACACACATGATGGCTGTATCTCCATTTCGAGAACTGCCATCAATTGATCCTATTCACGCACAAGGGTGGCACAAACATGAATTTTTAGCTTTGCTATAGAACATACGTCCTTTTTGCATATATTGCAGCGAAAGAAAAAAAGTATATTTCGGCTACGGCCAGCAATGCACGGCAACTCACGTGAAAAATGTTTACATCAAGTGATGCCAGTGTTTAAAAGCTTTTTTTTAATTGAAGAAAGGCCTTGTACTGGACCAATCCCACTCTCTGAATAACTGTGACTGGGTTCCAAAAGAAACAGGTCAATATCATTGGGGTCTTTACCCTTACCCTTTATATATATATATACATATATATATATATATATATATATATATATATATAGACACACACACACATATACATACATACATACATACATACATACATACATACATACATACATACATATATACATGGTGGCTGCCAACTCGTTTTCGAGTACGGCCACTACTTTATATCCATGTAGGAGAACCCCTACTGATGCGCTGAACGAGTGTGACTTTTTAGTCCAGCCAGCGACTTGAAAACTCTGATACAAACACTACACTTGTGACAATTATTGACACATAGTGCTGGGCCCATGGTACCATGTAACGACAAGTGCAGAGAGATCTCCAGATATAAAGCAATGCCTGTGCCGTGAAGCTTTTATAGTGAGCAAAGGCACTGCACAAAGCCAGTCCCACTCTCTTAACCAAGATGATATTTACCAAAAAGAAGAACAAGTCAACATCATTGGATACCATCAGAATTGCAGATGTTATATCAGAGTTTTCCTTCTCCTAGAATTCTGCCTTGACAAAGGCTAAGGGGTCATCTCTCCCGGTGATTTTGGATGGCCATTGACTCTTAAGAGCTCCTTTGCCCTTTGACAGGTTTTGTTTTTAGTCCTGCAGGATGTCCAAAGTCACCCTCCTCACCAAGAAACCTTGGTGGGGTTGCCAGTTTAGTCGCCAACGACCCGACCATGAGACAGGTTGTACTGGAATACATGTTACCAGTAGCACCAACTGGTGACCTGACATACATACATACATACATACATACATACATACATACATACATACATACATACATACATACATACATATATATATATATATACACACACACAGACACAAATATATTCATTTTATTAAGGCTGAATAGTGAGTCTTGTTATTTTGGAGTTTCATTTGTTTATCATAGGGTCGTCAGACAAGATCTAACGTTTCAAAGGCAGACAGCATAAATAAGGTAGACTTTAGTTGGCGTATTTAATTGAGAAGGGGTAATTAACATAGGATGGTCAATGTGGTGGTGGCAGTAGAGGGTAGGGCTATGAGAAAGAAGAAGGTGATGAAGCCTGGTAGTGGACATAGCCAGAGAATTTCAACTGGTCAGTAGGAGGCAGGTGGTGAATGTGGAGGTGGGTGTATAGGGAGTAGTGAAAAGGTTGCCAGGATAATTTCGTGGATAGTATATACAATCTCCTAGAAGCTAATGTTATAAGGATGTCTGTATTTGTGTGTGGTAAATAAATAAACTTTTAGAATCAAATGGAAAATATGAGAGTTATGAAATATCGTCTGCTTACTTCTTGATAGTGAGAGGATTTCTTGGCTCTCTGAAGCATCAGTTTCTTGCGGTTGACGTTGATTACATCGATACGATCATATTCCGAAGCTGGGTGGGATTATTGGAAAGATAATTAGTTTGATAAACAAATAAAGAGGTTAAGAAATCAACGCTCTCATTGAATAGTAATACAGAAACTCAATAACGCATTTCCCATATATACGTATCTAGCAAAAGGTAGCAAATTGGTCATTAGATCGTCGGATAGAATGCTTTGTTGCATTCATTCCGGTTATCTACGCTCTGAATTCAAATCCGGCTGAGGTCAACTTTGTATTTCATCTTTACGATGTCGATGAAAGAAAGTAATAATACTGAGCTAAACTGGGTTCGATTTATCCTCTTTCTTTCTTTCTTTCTTTCTTTCTTTCTTTCTTTCTTTCTCTCCTTTCTCGAGAGGAACCGAGTTCAAACTTGGAGAGGGGATGGGATCCCCTTGGTTTAAAATGACCAAGACAAGCCGTGTGTTACGACAGTGACCTTACGACTCTATCAGAAGTTTAAAAAAGTCCAACATACACAAACAGAAAATCAAATGCTCCAGTATTTGTCCCGTATCTGTGCCTTCAGTGTTCAAATCTTGCCACCGTCAACTTTGTTTTTTATTCTTTTGAATACATACATACATTCATGAATACATACATACATATATGCAAACATGCATGCACGCATGAATACATACATACAAACATACATACATACATACAAACATGCATGCACGCATGAATACTTACATACATACAAACATGCATGCACACATGAATACATACATACCATTAACCATCTTGTAATCGAATGTTATGTCCATCAAGCCACCACTGCGATTATGACCAGGTTTACAATTCGGGTACTTAGTATAGATGAACTTGCCCAGTCTATCAATAGAAAAAACTTCAGTTTTCTAAAAGGAAGATTCACATCGAAATTTAAAAGCCAATATTTCTCATACACTGGAATAAAATTATTAAAAGCGCAATGGTGATTATATATATATATATATATATATATATATATATATATAGTTATGTAATAAATAACATAAGACAATTATTCCATTTACCAAAGGTTTCACAAAGGCAGAATTGCTCGACACAGACGTCTGAAATCGTTCATCAGAATCTATGATGAATCAAAAATTCTGATGAACGATTTCAGACGTCTGTGTCGAGCTCGTCTATCTTCGTGAAACCTTTGGTAAATGGAATAATTGTCTTATGTTGTTTATTACATAACTAAATAGCTCTGTAGCCTACATAGAGCACTCTCCTTTCCTTTACCTTTCCTACGGAAACACTTAATATATATATATTTAATCAATTTAAACGTCCGTATAGAATAGGTAAGTCATGGCAGACTAAGGGAGGCATCTAATACCCTCTTATAATGAAAAACAAAACAAAAAAAACAAGAGAGAGAGGGGAAGACGGATAGAGATAGAAAAAAAGAAAAGAATGAGAAGCAAAAATAAGGGGGGAAATGGAAAACAAGGACAGCTATAAAGCAGCTAAACATTTCTATTATTGAATCCTTTCGTAGCCTCCATGTACAGTAAGGTCTAGTACCTAAAATTGTGGTTAAATTATTTAATAAATAAATAAAGAAATCATTATTATTATTATTCTAACATCAACGAAATAGTATATTTTGATAAGAATTTACGATATTCCCCTTTTTTTCACCCTTTGTATGGCCTTTTCTGTTCTGAATGACCATAGGTTTAATCTTGGACAGTTCTCCTCCAAGATGAAGTGACTCTTACCAGAGACTCTTGTCTTTTGGAAGAAGCCCTTGCTTATATATGGAAAGATGCAGGTTACCAAAACCAT
>OZ024740.1:45642440-45669940 GCA_964016885.1 Eledone cirrhosa
ACAACAATAGCACGTGCAACAACAACAACAACAACAACAACAACAACGGCAACAACAATACTTACAACATCTGCCACAAGAACAACTAAAACAGCAATAGAAATGCATCATCAACAACTAGAATAGTAGCAACATCAGCATCAGCATAAGTAATAGCAATAAAAATAACAAAAGCAACAAAAGCAGCATAAATAAGAACAATAGCAACAGCAGAAATCAACATCACAGTCGAGATGGATAGTTTCACCGGTATTACCACAGCGAAAAGAAATCTCCCCTCATCCGTAAATCCTCGAAACACACCGACTACTGCCTCCCTTCCTTCTGCTGCCGTTCTCGCTGGCACCCAAATGTCCTAAAAGGCCGTTGTCGGGGAAGAAGAGACAAAATAGAGATAGAATAATAGACTGCCCCCAAACTGAAAGCCTGAGAGTCTGACAGAGAGGTAGAGAACACATCAACCAAACATCCATGACTCTGACGACAATGTCGAAGACAACCACCAACAACAATAACAGTAATAAAAATAGTAACATCAAAAAGGGACAATACAAAAACAGCCCCCCCCCCCCAAAAAAAAAACAGTTGAAAACAAATACAAGAACAACAACAATAAAAGCACACAACCCTACCTCATTGATTTCACTGTTATTCGAAAGAGCAACAATAATTGGAGGGATATGATAGAGGAGATAGTAAATTACAAAACAAAAATAACCAAATGGAAGAATTTCGATCTCTCCTGCCATAGAGAGCCTGAGAAGGCCATAGTCACTGCCCTTCTCTCAGGTCTACCAAGTAAACAAAAAACAAACAAACAAAAAACACGAAAAGCCTCACACACCTACGATACACACAAAGTAGAAAATCCGTTTGACATAGAAGTTCGCAATTGAAAAATAATTAAAGAAAACATTTTAGAGAATCCCTTCAAAGAGTTCCTTTCAACTACCGAAGATACTAAATTATCGGACCTTCTGCAAGTTCAAAGTTAAATGTCTTTTGTCTTTTTTCATTTTTCCGACAAACATGGCCGTATACACGTTGGGGTATATAAATATTTGTGGCCTGATATTAGCTTGGAAGATGTACGCCTCTTGTAATCTACCAGTATTGGGCGATGGAGTGACACTGTCGTTTCGAAAATGCTTGTATTTTGTGGAATTGACATTCTTCCTGGACAAGCACGGAAAGTCGATGGTACTGGACGTGAGTTGCAGTGAAAGTGATATTTTAGACAAGTAGCTGTCTATGCCCAGATCGAGGCAGGGTTTCTTCAGGCGTCAAGAACAGCCCTTAGGAACGTGCCGATTCCTAGTACAAATTGGAGACTTGATTGTTGTTTTAGATACACACTGGAATTGTGCAGGGACCAACTGGCAGAAGACGAAGTTAAAGCCTTGTAAACTTTCTCAAACATTTCCTGAATGTACAAGTGTTGATGGAATAGAAATCTGATTCAGACTTTGAATAACAGGTTAGGTAATACGAAAAATTATGTATACCAACTGGAATTTGAATAAATTATATATTGATTAATTCATACATTAATATATTCATTTTTTATTTTACAATATATCAAAGTCTAGAATATAACGACCATTTCTCAAAAATACAATTAATTTAAACTCTACTCACGCATTCCTATCAATGTGAATAACTTCCCATTTTCCTGAACGAAGGTTTTTCTTCCAGTAGACCCGATCAGCATTTAACTCAGAGAAAATAAAGTTAGAGTCAAAAGTTTGGTTTACTTCACCATTCTTTATAGCTTTCAGTGGAGCAGGACCGCAGCAGTAAACACCTGAAGTAGGAACAAAGATATTACTAAAGTCAATGGAGTATTTAATTCATTTTACTGTTTTAGTTTTAATTATAATTTGGGGGTTGGATCAACTGCTTGCCAGTGGTCGCAATCGCCCCTATGTTCCCTTTGTAGTGTTGTCAGATTCAAAAGACACTGGAAGGTAAGCGGGTACTGGGTGATCGGCAGAAGGTAACAAGGAGTAAGGAAGGAATGTGATAAAGTATACAAATTAGTAGTTGTTTGGAAAACTGTCTCTATTAGTTATTCAATAGATACTTAGATAAAATGAAAAAAATATTAAAATGAAATCAAATCTCTGTAGAGTATTTATCTGGCAAATAACTTGGTCTGCGATAGTGTGTTGAAACTAAAGCAATTACACTGTGAAAGAATCATCTTAGTCACAATCGTACATGTCTGGTGACTTGATTTGAGACCGTATGCTGGAACTAAAACAATAATATCGTGGAAGAGTCATTTTAGCTAGAGTTGTTCTTGTTTGCTAAGCGACTTGATCTGAGACTGTGTTGCAACCAAAGCAATTACATCGCGGAAGAGTTATTTTAGCCACACTTTTACTTGTCTAGTAAGTGACTTGATCTGCGATTATGTATTGCTGAAACTAAAACTATTATATAATGGAAGAGTTATTTTACCCAGACGTTTACTTGTCTAGTAAGTGACTTGATCTGCGATTGTGTATTGCTGAAACTAAAACTATTATATAATGGAAGAGTTATTTTAGCCACAGTTGTAGTTGTCTGGTAAGTGACTTATTTTGACACTATTTGTTGTAACTAAAGCAACTACACCATGGAAGTCATTTACGCCACAGTCGTACTTGTGTGATTTTACCTGTGAGTGTGTGTTGAAACTATTACACCATGCATCAAAAACACACACGACTCACCAGTAGAACTCTATGAGTGACCAGGTCGCAAGCAATGCGGCGAAACTTTTGACACTAAGATGTAAGTGATAAAAGTAAAGTGAAATGAACAGTGCTTGTGTTTTTCTAATATTTCCAATGATTTTACAAGCTTAACTAAAAGACCCTGAGATCTTTATAAAACAAAGAAATATATTTTACCATCACTTGCTTCTTGTGGGGTTGGATCGACAGCTTGCCAGCCACAATATCCGACAGGAAGATCGGAACGACTCATCCAAACATCATTCCAAACATGGAAGTTCCTAAAGAAATTTAAATATAATAGAATACAATACAATACAGTACAATATAGTATATTACAGTACAATACAGTACAATAGAGTAAAGTACAGTAAAAGACAGTACTATACAGTACAATACTGTTCTATAGAGTACAGTACAATACAATACAGTACAGTATAGTATAGTACAGTACAATACAATACAGTATAGTACATTTCAGTACAATACAATACAGTATAGTACAGTACAATACAGTGCAGTAAAATATAATACAGCACAATTCAATAGAGTACAGTATAGTACAATGCAATACATTACAGTACAGTATGGTACATTACAATATAGTACAGAACAATACAGTAAATATAGTACAATGTAGTACAGTACAGTGCAATACAATATAGTACGGTTCAGTATAAAACAGTAGAATTCAATACAGTACAGTATAGTACAATATAGTACAGTATAGTAGAATACAATACAGTACAGTATAGGACAGTAGGATACAATATAGTACAGTACAGTACAGTACAGTAATATTGAGTTCTAATTTAGGCACAAAAGCAGCACATTTTAAAAGAAGAGCAAAATTAAACCAGCCCCAGAACTTGAAACACACTTTATTTTATCGACCTCGGAAAAATTAAATGAAAAGCTGACTTCGGCGGCATTTGAACTCAGAATGTTAAGAGCCAGAACAAATACCACAATGGCTAAGCCACCATCCTTCAACAATGCAATAATATTGACATCAACTAACCAAACGTTTCCTTCCTTTTGTTCGAAGATGTTTCCTTTCTCGTCTTCACCAAGATAAACATTGACAGATAAGTTATCATCACTGTCATGGTTGGAGTTGAAATTGGTAACAGTTCTGCAAGGAATTCCCAAGGCACGGCAGACTGGAATAAATAAATAAATATAAATATATATAGATATGTAAATTTAAGTGAGAAAAACTCTGTTTATGGGAGTACAAACCAGATAGACAAAAAAAAAAAAAAAATTTTATTTTATCTAAACTCGATTATATAAAAATAATTTTTTCTCACTTAAATTTAATATATAATATTACTTCTCTGAATGATTCCACTCATTGAGATGAGACTAATTAACCTTGAATTAATATATATATATATATATATATATATATATATATATATATATATATATATATATATATATATATATATAAATTAGAATTGGTGCTCTGAAATAGCGATATATATATGAATGTATATATAGTGTATTTTGCAATAAACTGTATGCTTAATTAAAAGCATTTTTAAGACCATACACTATTGTTTTAAAATAGTGACAATGTCACTTATTTAAATTTTCAGCAAACAAGGGAGATAAACTGACAGATTTCTGTTTCGCACTTTTTGGTACTTTTCAAAGCTCACTATTCCTCCTGTTTCCTGAAAATTATGTGCGTTGGATTCTTATAGAATTCCAGTAATAATCAGGAACTGATTATGCAGAGCGGTCGCCGGTCCAGCAGAAATTGAAAATTAGAATTGGTGCTCTGAAATAGCTATATATATATGAATATATATATAGTGTATTTTGCAATACACTGTATGCTTAATTAAGAATCGAACACACATAATTTGGTTATCGAGACTTTCCTCATGATGTCATACGAATGAAACAGTCAGCCCTTTAGAAGTAATTTCGATATCAAATAAAGATGCCTATACTTCACTAACGTATTGAGTACTTTTTTTAACTGTGGTCACCACCCGAATCAAACCATTTTGCCTTTATCTTTATCTATTTTAATGCTTATTTTGCCTGGTACTGGTCTTCCTATTTAGATTTATTTTATTTTATATTTCTTATTTTTATTTTCACTTTTATAGTCATTCATCTCTGTCAATCTTTTTTTTTCTGTTTATTAACCATAAGAAGTGCTAGATACATCCCCTATATGACTGATACTTTATTTTATCAACAACAACAACTACACCACCACCACCACCAACAACAACAACAACAATAATAATACCTGTGGTAAGAAGCCCAGAAAATACCCAGCACTGTCCAAACTTAACTGGTTCTTTTGTATCAATAAATTGTTGGAGAATTCTGCGACTGCCACCCCAAGCTGTTGGTTTTTTACCGTTTTGACAATCATCGGAATCGAACCTCATCATTACGCCAGTGTTTTCAGGAGAATTGATCTACAAAGCAATGAATATCGATGATAATGATCTACAAAACAATGAATATCGATGATAATGATCTACAAAACAACGAATATCGAACTCAATTGATTTACAAAGTAATAAAAGTAATCATCTACAGAGCAATAAACACTGAAGATAATTGCTCTACAAATCAATAATTGATCTATAAAGCAATACATATTGGAGATAATCGATCTATAAAGCAATAAATATCGAAGATGATCGATCTCCAAAGCAGTAATTAACGAAGATAATTAATCTACAAAATAATAAATGTCATTAGTCATAATAATAAATATCGTGAAATTGAATAAGTTTGTGAACGTTTTGGGCATGGATCTTTCGTCGGAAAGGAATTATGAAATTATTTTACCAGATTCTGATCATCACTTGGTGATTATATATAAACATATATGTGTTTGTTTGCATGGAAGTATGTGTGTATTTATGTCTGTCTGTATGTATTTATGTCTGTCTGTCTGTCTGTCTGTCTGTCTGTCTGTATGTATGTATGTATGTATGTATGTATGTTTTCTCTTTCTCTTAATTTTGAGTATATTTTTTGACCGGTCACCTTCCTGGTGGCAAGGTTGTAAAAGAAAAGAAATTGTCATCCCTTGAATCGCAAGAATGTTTTGCAAATTTTGAAGGTGCCAGCTATCGCAGCCATTTGTAGACTATGAATTAGGGAGCTGCGCTTTTTGTCCGCAAATCCAAGTTCAGTCATACTTTGGTCCAAGCGGGTTGGTATATAACCCGTAGCACCAATAATGATGGGTATGAAGCTAAAGGTGTATCTTGGATACTGGATTTGTAAACTCCTCATCAATGGTCCGTAGATGTCCTCCTTCTCCTGTATTTTTCTGACAACGTTTACATCAAGTGGGCAGCTGATCTCCACAACAGAACACGTTTTCAATGTGTGGTCCCAAACTACAATATCAGGCCGGTTGTGCTTTAATTTGGTGGCAGTTTTTATTTTCAGGTTCCACCAGTATTCCTTAGTGCCATCTGTCTCAATATATTCTTCCTCGTTTGTTGTTGATTTTGTTTTCCGAAGTGCGTTCCAGATGGTTCTAGCTATCCCATCGTGTCTCATGGGGAGGTAGTAGCGAGATGACATTCTTTCGCAGCTAGCAACAATGTGGCTTACATCCTCGATCTTTGTTTTACATAGCCTACATTTATTGTCAGCTGCTGGCCCTCCTCTTTTGTGCAGCAGATATTTGGTAGGGAGTTCTTGTTCCTGTATTGCATAGAGATATCCCTCAAGGTGTGATGTCATAAACTTGTCGGAACTCCATGCCAGGCTTTTTGAGTGGTTTATCCCCTCTATGGTCTGTGTTTTACGCCTCAAGTATCCATGCACAACTTTTTCTGTAAATTGGTCAATTTTTTTTTTTCTTGTTTGAACATTGAATAGGATCTTCCGATTTCTCTGGGTGAGAGATTTATATCGGGCTTTATTCCATATCTCTTCTCCAGATCAGTCGCTATTCTAATGATATTTCTTTTTTCATGGTCATAAACCTGGGCAAGATGGTTGCCAACCTTTTTCCTCTGTTGAAGGTGTTGCTTCAGTGTCACTATCCGGGTCTCATATGTTGTTAATATTGATTTTAGACCCCGGCCACCTTCCTTGCGTGAGAAGTATAGCCTATCCACATCACCATTGATGTTAAAGTTCCCAGTAACACTGAGAAGTTTTCGAGTTCTAACATCCATCTCACTTAGTTCTTGCAATGACCAGTTCAGTAGGCCAAATGTTGGCGTTAGAATTGGCACAGCATAAGTATTGTGGGCAATGTATTTGTTGTATGCTGACAGTTCTGATGACCATATTTTCTTTACTCTTCTGAGGTATTCAGTTCTGGTTCTCTCCTTATTTATGGGTCCATCATATCTGACATTCTCATCCTGTCCAAGATATCTGTAGTTGTCACCTGACTGCAGAGGTTGTATTGTCAGGCCGTTCATCTCTAGATTTCTAGAGGAGGGCACAGCTCTTCCACGTTTTACTGCCAAATATGCACACTTGGACTCACCAAATTTCATTTTGATGTCGGTTGAAAATTGTGTAATGAGGTCCAATTGTTTCTTGATGTCATTGATATTTGGCCCATACAACTTCAGGTCATCAACAAAGAAAAGATGGGAGATACTTTTGGTCCCACTTCTTTGTCGACCTTGTTTCCTGAGTAGGTAAGATAGTGGATTCAGTGAGAGAACGAAGAGTAGCACTGACAAGCTATCACCCTGAAAGATGCCCTTCTGGTAATGTATCTTATCAGTCTTAACCTGCTCCTTCTCACCTCTAAGGATCAAACTGGTGTACCAGTTCTTGGTCAGGCGTTCAACAGCAGCTACCAATGGTTGTGGGACTTTAGCTAACTGTAAAGCCTTAACAATCCACCCATGAGGTACACTATCAAATGCTTTTTGATAGTCCAGCCACACGACAGTCATGTTTCTGCGATTCTTTGTTGTTTTTTCCTGAATCATTTTGTTAGTTAGTAGGTGATCTATGCAACCCCACACCTCCCTCTTTCCACCAGCTTGCTCAGGTGTTATGATGTTGTTGGTAGCACAGTGATCCTGTAAGAACAGGTTAAGGCACCCAGTATATAATTTATACATGATGTTTTGGCAGGCAATTGGGCGGTAATTTTTAGCAAGGGTGGTTTGGCTATTTTTGGGAATGAGGAGAGTAGAGGCAGTTGATAACCATCTGGGCAGTTCTTGTGTGCCCTTAATGGCTTCTGTAAACAGCCGTATGAGATCTTGCCGATAGAAAGTGAAATTCTTCAACCAGTATCCTGTAATGAGGTCTGGGCCTGGCGATTTCCTATGTATGTATGTATGTATGTATGTATGTATGTATGTATGTATGTATGTATGTATGTATGTATGTATGTATGTATGTATGTATGTATGCGTTGGGATATGGAAATACTTGGTTTGGTGCCCGAGCACGCGGTTAGGCCACCGGGAGTGAGAGGTTCCTGGTCGTTATTAGGACATCAGTCTAGGAGAAAGAAATCTTTTATGTGAAACCTGCGACTCGATGGCAGCTAATAATGTTGACCTATTCCTCTTTTTGGATACGTGTTACTGTTCTACAGAGAGTGGGATTGGTTCAGTGCAAGGCCTTTCTTCATTAAAAAAACCTTCAAGCACAAGCATCATGTGATCCTAATGTCTATCGGATGAGTATGGCTCAGAAAGGAATGTAAGTCTTTGGCAGGGTCACAATTCGAGGATACTACTCATCCTCCTCTAAGCAAGCGGTAAAAAGGAATTACTTACCATATGAACAAGTACTCGAGCCACACGTACAGGACTGCTCATTTGTGGGCAATAGTCAAGGAATCCTTGGCGCATCAAGTAGAGGGCAATATCCAAAATATCTTCATCAAACTGGCGGGAAATAAACGACATACAGTAGAGTTTTATAAATATTTTCTACTTCTTTTAAACACAAAGTAATACAGACACATACATTTGCAGAACACACAGACATAGACGCACACAAAGACACACACACACATACGCATACAGACAGACACACAAACACACACAAGCACATACACACATACGGAGACACACAGATATACACAGACACACACACAAACATTTCATTATAGTAACTTTTGTTTTATTTCTACATCTTTTCTTATATCTATGTATGTTCTGGTTATATAATTTTATAAATTATTACCAATAGAGAGAGTCGGTTTCTAACATAGACACAAGACTCTCTCATTGGGATTTAAACATCATCAACTAGGTAGATATGTCTGCATGTCTGCATGCATGTGTAGATATAGATGTTATTGTATGTGTGGATGTGGATGTTTTGAGTTATAGGTGTGCATGTGCATATGCTTTGTATCTGTACATGTTTAGATGCAGTTATTATATGCAGAAATTTTGGAATGTTTTACATATGTTTACTGTTCCATTAATGGATTGTAATTGTAATTTCCTAACTAGTTGTCTTCTCAAGATTTGTATTGAGGCAGTTACTAACATACCCCAGTGCCCCAATAATCACAGGCATACATCTGAAGGTATAATCAGGGTGGAGTATCTGCAGATTTCTCATTATTTCTGCATTTTCGCTAATCTTTAATATTATATTGGCATCTGCTGGGCTAACTTCCACTACTGTGCATGCCTTCTATTCCCTGTCCTATATCATTATATCTGGTATATATCTATATATGTATGTATGTATATATGTATGTATAGTATCACTATAAAAGCTTCACAGCACAGGCATTGCTTTATATCTGGAGATCTCTCTGCACTTGTCGTCACATGGTACCATGGGCCCAGCACTATGTGTCAATAATTGTCACAGGTGCAGTGTTTGTACCAGAGTTTTCAAGTCGCTGGCTGGACTAAAAAGTCACACTCGTTCAGTGCATCGGTAGGGGTTCTCCTACATGGATATAAAGTATTGGCCGTACTCGAAAACGAGTTGGCAGCCACCATGTATATATGTATGTATGGACCCGTAACTTCTGGTGGTGTCATAAGGGCGCCGTAGTGATCTATAGCGTTTCTTGGGTATTTTAAAACCTGGCGGCGCCCATCTTTCTCTCTCTTTCATTAGAAGATAGAATGAAAAATAAAAGATGAAATAGAAAAATAGAGAGTGGGAAGAGGAAGGGAGGTGTGTATTCAGAAATACATTATTTCAAGTTGCTCCTTCTGCCAGAAGTTGCGATCGGAAGATAGTATCATTAATGTAAATACCAACTGGTTCGATATATCGATCGGCTCCTAACATTTGTATAAGAGTCAATAAAAGAACCTTTAGGTGGTCACTTGAAATGCTAGAACTAGCAGCCAACTCTCCTTGAAATCACACCCTACCCTCATAAAAATCGAAGGACACATTAATAAAGTAGTAACTAACATTAAACAGACGGGACGCTCATGACTAGAACGCCTTTTACCACAGAACTGTTCAAATAAGATTTAACAGAGGGCGAAGAAACAACAAGTAATAACTAAAGTATACCTGTCCATAATTCCATGGTTTTTGATAAACGGAAGAACATCCGCTTCCTTGGAATATGTGTCCGTGATCATTTAATACATATTCATAGAGAAGGTCTTTATCTTCCATGTACACATGGTCAGCTGTGAAGAGAGATCAGTTATACACATATAGAGATGTATTGACAAAAGACAGAAAGAGAAGAGGAAAGAAGGATCATTTATACACATAAAGAGATGTGTTGACAAAAGAGAGGAAGAGAAGAGGAAGAGAGAGAGAGAGAGAGAGAGAGAGAGAGAGAGAAAGAGAGAGAGAGAGAGAAAGAGAGAGAGAGAGAGAGAGAGAAAGAGAGAGAGAGAGAGAAAGAGAGAGAGAGAGAGAGAGAGAGAGAAAGAGAGAGAGAGAGAGTCAAGGAGACAAGAAGATATTAGTAAGAATACAACACAATTGCACAAACACCAAAACGCAATCTCTCTCTCTCCCTCTCACCCTTTCTCTCCCCCTCTCTCTCTCATACACACAAAAATACATAATTACATACACACTCAGTCACATACTCACATACATACAACACAAACCAATAACACACACACACACACTTAATGCAATTACACACATACACTTACAACCACGGCATATATCAAGAAAACATTGTCACTTCCCCTCCCCCAAACATGAACAGCATGTATCTAGAACCTCCATTGTTGTCTCAAATGCTCGGCCACTGTTGATCTTCTCTGGTGTACGTACATCTTTTACATAGCAAAGATTGCATCACAAAAACTGACGTTCTTCTTCATGACCCTCGTCAGTCACTAACCCTTTACAAAACTCAGGTAACACCTACCAAGGAGTACTGCACCCACATCTGGGAAGGTGTTGCAGAATAATCCACATCGCATCTAGCCTTCCTTTTCAGAGTCTCCCATCAAACGAAAAACAAAAAGAACAAACAAACAAAAACTGATCATCCCTCATCAATCACTAAACATCTACAAGACTCAACGGAGTACTGCTCTTGCATCTGGGAAAGTGTTACTGCTACACACAGAGTGAAGCTCCTTCCACTCCCATCCCGTTTAATAGACCACTTGATATATTAACATGAAGTTGAACACCTGAACACTCCAGCCTCAGTCCTATGGAAGTATTGTGTCTTCTCTCAACCGTTACCACAATGGACTCTACTCCTCGAAAGTAGCTGGTTTTACGCCACCTCTTCTCAAGCACCTTCGATTCATTGGTTTTTCCTCTCATTACCCATACTGTGTCCCCTTACCCAAGCCCTGCACTAATCATTACAGCAGCCAATCCTTCTTCCTCAGAACACAGGCTTTCTGGAAATCTCTTCCTGCACATATTTTTCCTAGAGTTCACGTGGAACTACTAGGAATTGAATCCAGCAAGTAGTATTAGCAATGGATAGACTAATAGAAACATAGCTTCCTTGGTCAGATCTGAAGATCAGTTCTTTTCCCATCTTTGTGTTCATCTTAAACGTTAATCTCATTCATCACATCTGTCATGGAGGGACTACAATGGCCATGGGCACAGCTTCTTCCTCAACACCAAACCAATAAAAAGTTAGTAGAATGTACACACATACACGCATTAACTTTGATAACTTTGATAGGTTTCGGCCATTATTGGCCCAGGCCATGTCTAACTTAAGCATTTCCCAATATTCACAAACCCATACACACATTATGCACACATACTTAAGCACAGGAATGGGAACACATATATGCACGTACGCACCCCTAAATTCACATACACATACTCACATGACTATAAACAAAATCTCGAATATACATAACATATATATTATCTATTTCGTATTACTTACTTTGGCACCAAGGGTTGAAGAGGACGTAAATTTGCTCAAAATTGTCGAAAATGTAGCTTCCTTTACCGCTTACTGTGGTTTTGATCATAAAATCCCACACTCCAACAATACAATCAGAAGCAGGGTGAATACAGACTGTGACCAATCTGCCTCTCCTGGACACCAATTTTGCTCCCCATTCTTCAGGATACCATTTGTCAGTCAAGCCAAATCTGATGTCAGATTTCTTTGATGGTAGTGGATGTTCACCTTAAAGAAGAAAAGAGAAAAACATTATTGAACTAGAATTAGAAGATTTCGATGAAAATAGTCTAATAACGGGGCATCTATTCCCCCTTGTTAGACTATTTTCTTTAGTAAAAAAATATGGAGAAATTAATTCTGCTTAAATTTTCAAACTCCGCTCGCCGTCTTCTAAACACACAAATAATAACTATTTTATAAATTTTACAAGTTCCAAAAGGTGATGAAGTGGCAAAGACGTTAGGCCGTCGGATTAAAAATGCCTCGATATATGTTCTGGTTCACTGTGTTCTGAGTTCAAATCCCATCGAAGTCAACGTTGCTTTTCATCCTTCCGAAGTCGATAAATTAAAGTACTGGTTAATCGAATTTTCCCTCCCACCCAATTACTGGCCTCATATCAATATTAGAAATATTTATTATTTTATATGCTCCAAAAGGTGATGAAATGGTAAAGTCGTAAAGACGTCGGATTAAAAAATCTGGCTCATTGAATTCTGAGTTCAAATCCTTCCGTGATCAACTTTGACTTTCATCCTTTAGAAATAGATAAATAGCAGTCCTGTACTGGGGTTGGTTCATCCTCTTTCTCTTGAGGGAACCAGCTGCGTTTAAGATGCCACAGACATGTCACGTCGTATGTTATGACGGTGCCACCTACAACTCCATCAAAATTTAAGGGCCCTTGTTTTTGTTTTTTTTACAAATTCTATAACAGAAAATATTTTAGGTTACTGAGGTAGCTGTGACATGATCACAACTTAAAATAATCACAGTGAGACTATATATATGTTTACTATATATATATAGCGATATTATATATATATATATATATATATATAAACATATTGTACACCGGTCTATATAGACTTCTCTTCTGAATATATTTTATATAATAAAGTTTTATTTCACTTGTTCTACTTCCCTTCATCCGAGCTGCCACACGCAGTTGTCTCATGGATAATTGATATATATCAACAACGGGAAAGTACGACCATTCCAACTCGTGGAATACCATGGACTACAGGTGGCGTGCGACCTCTTATAGTAAATAGCAACCAAAACTGACTGAATGACTGCGTAAGTAAGGAAGATATAAACTTCCAACGTTCATATATAGAGACATATGATGAAGATATGATCTCAAGAGGTAGTCCGACCTAAAGGAGTGACCCGAAATAAACAGAGACCCTTTACTTCGTAGCACGACTTGCTAGAAATAACAGTCAAATCTCCTTAAAAATGGTCAACTACAGTCTAAAAAAAACAACAAACTTTTGATAGTATTATCCAAAATACATTATGACTGAAAGAAATGTCAGGATGGTCATGGCTGGAATGTGTTTTATCATGCGTCTAACAGACCAGTGTGAATTGTGGGTTAATCAATCACAACACGTAAAATAGAGACCCCTGAGGGCGAGAGAGATGGAGTGGTTACAGTGGGAGTTCGGCTCTTCCACGTTCGGACCATATCCTTGTGGTTGTGTTCAGTATCTATAGAGTTCATTCTATTATTCGGTTTTTACCTACAACAACTTATCTTCTCTTTCTTTACCTCTATGTAGTTATTAAAATGTCTAGAGTTCATTCTCCAGTCTCCTTCTCAGCAAGGAAGATGGAAAAAACTTACCTCTTAATTTTAGATATTTAATTTTTAGTTTTTAATTCTTATTAATACTTTTTAATTGTAATACCTAAAGATACAACATCACGTTTGCTGTGAACTAACGGGTTTCAAATCGATAGCTGAATACTTCATCTCTTGGACTATTTTCATATAAAATTCTTTAAGTCTCCTTTGGTCATGACTGACAATTGGTTTGTGCCATGCAAACGAGTCTCTTTTCACCACAGCATCAATATTGTCCAAGCGAAAAGCAAGGGCTGATACAGTTTGGTACCAGTGTCATCGTAACTCAGTTTCCCCATCTGAGCTGATTGGAGCAACATGAAATAAAGCACGTTGTTCAAGAACACAACACGCCACCCGGTGCGAGAATGGAAACCATGACCCTACAATCGTCAGTCTCATACATAACTCACTAAGCCTGGTACCTTTACCTTAACCTAGATCTAAAGAAATGGCAACAAACATACTCACCAATTTGGAAGATGAATCTAAGTTTGTGCTTGTCCTCATTGAAATCTTCATGGAATTCAATGGTCAACATAAAGGGCTGACCACGGCGAACAATCAGCTGACCATTATGGCCGATATCATATTGGTCAGTGTGGTGGAGTCTCAGAGTTTCGTCCAAATGGTAGTCGATGTTAGTCACTACCAACAGTCCATTTTCCATGAGTTCTTGGGCAGTCAGCTCTGAAATAAAATAGTTTCATCTTAAATATAACATTACTTGTCTATCTTTTGTTCCTGCATTCACTATATTCTTCAGTTATATATATATATATTTATATATATATATATATATATATATATATATATATATATATATATATATATATATATATATATATATATATACATATATATATATATATATATATATATACATATATATATACATATATATATATATATATATACATATATATATACATATATATATATATATATATATATACATATATATATATATATATATACATATATATATATATATATATACATATATATATATATATATATACATATATATATATATATATATATATATATATATATATATATATATATATACATATATATATATATATATATATATACATATATATATATATATATATACATATATATATATATATATATACATATATATATATATATATATACATATATATATATATATATATACATATATATATATATATATATATATATACATATATATATATATATATATATACATATATATATATGTATATATATATATATATATACATATATATATATATACATATATATATATATATATATATATATATATATATATATATATGTGTGTGTGTGTGTGTGTGTGTGTGTGTAAATAAACTTTATGTGTGAAGCTCGAATTTTATAAGACAATGCGGGAAGCTTAGGGACAGCAAATAACTACAATTACAGTCAGTTGCTATAAAATAGTTTATAAAAATCGGCTAAAGGCCCTTAGAGATAGAAAAAATGTCAGTGTCCCCTACAAAAGAATCGAACTTCGTATTTCCCAGATACCAGCTAGGTGGTCTAACCAGCAAGCTAAGGTATATGGGAGATACGGGGTTCGATTCTTCGTGGCAGCTGCTGGTAACATTTTTTCCGTGTCTAAGATTCTTTACCCGATTTTTATAAATTATGTATGTGTGTGCCGTCTTGTATCTCGAGATACACGACGACATAGCCACACATCCCTCCATTTCTTAACTTTTGAAAATCAGGAAACTTGCAATACTGGTAAAGTCATATTGAGAATAAACCTTCTTAAAGACTCCAATAGCATTTTAAACTTCTTTTTCCTATATTTTTACCCATGTGGATATATAAAAAACAACTTAATTTCGAATATATATATATATATATATATATATATATATATCAAAATAAAGATCCTAAGGCATGGTATAAATTTCCAATCATTTTAATCACAACACATGTTTCAATAAGAGATAGATCGTCGTGCGGCCATGATCGATTATCACTGATCTCGTCAGGTGAAAATGAATTGAAAATGATATGGGGGACAAAACTGTAGTGAGTGAACATCGTTAAATTTTCTCCCTCATATCAAGGATTTGAAGACAATTCATTTTCACCTGACGAGATCAGTGATAATCGATCATGGCCGCACGACCGATCTATCTCTTATTGAAAGATGTGTCGTGATTAAAATGATTGGAAATTTATACCATGCCTTCGGATCTTTATTTTGATACAAATACTCCGTTTTACATCATCTAGCTGTTCCCATAAATGGAATTGGAGATATACAAAAGCGTGGAGAACTTAATATTGCTAACAAAAATTTATTGGACCGCTTGACACAACCAATAATACACCTTACTATATAACAACTATATATATATATATATATATATATATATATATATATATATATATATATATATATATATAGGAAAAGAGTCAGGATCCCGACGGCTGAGCTCCGGCCGTTTCGACAGCTAGATCCGAACTGGTGGCTTAGTTCGGATCGAGCTGTCGAAACGGCCGGAGCTCAGCCGTCGGGGCCCTGACTCTTTTCCGATTACCTACTCTACTACCTTAAATATTGAGTACTCTGGTGCGTTATGGTCTACCTGGTATGTTACCACACCCTCTTTGTTATATATATATATATTTCACACACACACACACACACACACACACACACACACACACACACACACACACACACACACACACACACACACACACACGTATATGTGTGTATGCTTATTTTAATACAGTGGCAAGTAATGCATTCTAGAAACAGTCAATTTCATAGATATTTTTGTTAAAGACACGTATTCTCCATTATTAGAAGTTGTAAGTGTATCAAGTCGTAGCTAGTTGTCAGTCCTGATTCAGTCCAGTATTAATATACATATAACGTAAGTGCCAATACTGGAATTGAACCATCAAGACCGTTGAGGTATGTCATAATTCATGTATTTTATCTGACGAGGACGTACTGAAAAAAACAGCACAGTACCTTCGAAATATATATAATAAAACATATGTTTTCATTTATTAATATTCTGAATAATATAACGTAAGTGTGTATTTTCGTAAAGGTGTCTATGTATGCAGACACGAATTAAGGCATTATAATAAATGGAATAGTCCAGCAAATAGCTCGTACAGTGTAATGTACTTCTTTCTTACTTACCATCAAACCCTGTTTTCTGTCTTGGGTTGAAACGTTTCATTTCCATGGGTGGCATGTCCATATATTCGTTCATATCTCCAGGATATTGGTCCATATATGGATGTCGGAAGTTCATATTCTGCCCCGGAAGATTCATTTCAGTACGCTCGTGCATATCCAAAGGATCCATGAATTCTCCATTATTGTCCATATAGTTGCCTTCGAAATCCATTGTCAAACGAGACATATCTAAAGGCTTTTCTGGATAATTCATATACATTGGAGGTCTCATGCCATCCGGGGGTCCGTAACCCATAGGCATCATATCAAACGGGGGCATCATACCATGTTTATCGAATTCTGGATAGGCACAGTATCTATTGTTCCCCTCCATCTCCGAATATTTGGACTCCGTGTCAAAAGACGAAGAATTTCGATGTTGACTTTCAATCTCTCCCTGCTTATTGCACGGATCGTTCCTATCATGGCGATCCTCTTGCCTTTGTTCTCTTACATCTTTTTCTTTGGCCTCACATTGTTGATCCTGTGTGACCACGGGGCTTTTAGGGCGTTTCTCTTTCTTCTCCTCGTACCTAGAAATATATAACCACAAATATACTATTTACTAAATAAAAGAAAAAACAAAAGAGGAAAGAAAAAGATCCGATTGTCACATCGGAACAAGGAAACTACCGGTCTTCCAGTTACTGATACTATCTGTTGGTTGCAACTCCTGGTAGAAGGAGCAACGTGAAATAATGTATTTTGTTCAAGAACACAACGCGCAGCCCGATCTAGAAACCGAATAATGTAAAAGCGCGTGGCTTAGTGGTCAAGGTATTTAATCTACGATCAAAATGTCGTGGGTTCGATTCCTTGACTGAGTTGTGTGCTGTGTTCTTGAGCAAAACACTTCATTTCGTGTCGTTCCAGTATACACAGCTGAAAATGAGCACCAGCAGTAGCTGGGGTTTAACCCTGCAATGGACTGGCGTCCTGTTCAAAGGGAAGTTTTGTACTTCCAGTCGCATCAGCCAAATGAGCCTCCGGGCTTAGGAAAGACTTTCTTTAGACTTTATGATCGTGAGTTCCACACCCTGACCGTTATGTGTGTCTGAATGTATGAGTGTGTGCATGTATGTGGGTATGTGTGTTTGTCTGTTTTTCCGTGCTTCTGTTCATAGTCGTGACTGTGTCTATATTTATGACCAATAATTCAACGGTTCGACAAAAAGAGACCGATAAAATACGTACTAGAGTCGATATAACTGACTAAATCCTCTTAAGGGAGTGCCCCAGCACGGCCAGAGTCTAATTATTGAAACCAATAAAAGAATAAAAGAATAAAAAAAGAGTAAAATTTCCGATAAATTGTAAGAGGTTGTGATAAAGACAATATATTTATTACGATAAGCCATACTCACCTAGATTTACCTTGCACATCTTCCAGGCGCTCTTTCTCTGCGTTTCTTTTCTTTCTTGGTTGTGGAGGATTCATTGCACAAGGTGGTGGTGGTGGAAACCCTTCAAAACCCTCTCCTGGCATTGGCGGACCCATAAATGGGGGACCAAAATGTCTTGCATTTCCCCTCGGCATTCTCCCCATAGGATCTTTCTTATCGTGGCTGTTTGTGTCTGGAAAATTATCAAATATATATTGATCTTTTCTTCTTGTCTATTCTGTCCTTAACGCTATATCGTATATTTTATATTAATATATTTAAATAAGAAATAGTTATATTTGTTATCTACCAACGTGACATAGCGTGTTAAAGTTATACATAGCATAATGATAAATGCACTATGACTATAACCAAGTATTGTACTATTTTCTTTGTGGCATTATTTGAAAACGTTCATGTGCTGGTTCAATTGGTTCATAATTGAGTTTTCTGTGAAATTTACATAAAATACAATACTGCCGCCTTTTTTTTATTTTGGAGGTTGTAGTTTAGGGATCATAGACAATAGAGTTATTCGCACATTGGTAATCAGCCCATGGGATCTTTCATACACTGTCACAAAGGAAATGCTACATCACCTTCGAAGCATAAAGCATATTTGGCAAAAGAAAGAAAGAAAGAAATGAGTCTACCAACATTTCTTTGTCTGTCTTGGACAGAATCATCTCATTCAGGAAGAGTTCAAGGCAGTGCAATCTACACTTGACTGACAAATATCATATTAGAAACAACCTTAAACAATTAATGATCAGAAAAAACAGAGCTAACATCGACTTGTAGACGTGGGTTGATATTTGCTATTTCTTTTTGGAGACTCAACACTGATGACATCAGACATCACGTGACACACCGCCATTTTGTCTTTTACACCAATAACTGCGACGAAAATTCGCTGAAGGTCTGTAGGTCCATATTTCTGTATACTACCGTGAAACAGGATACGAAAATAACTATATATATATGCATAGACATATATAGACTGATACATATGTATATATATATATATATATATATATATATATATATATATATATATATATATATATATAAAACATATATATATATATTGATAAATGCATATATATGTATCTATTATCCGCGAGCACGCATTGAGTACGTTGGAATTACACACAAAAAGAAGCAGCGTCTAATGGTGTTGTTCGCAGTATGCATACGCACGCGCGCACACGTATATATATGATGGCATGGGTGTATACATATTTGATATACGGTTTACAAATATAGATTCAACATCTTAAAACTAGATCTTTCTTCTTCTTCTTCTTCTTCTTATTATTATTATTATTATTGTCGAGTCCTTTTTTGTTTTTTTTTACACGCAGAAATGCCCATTTGTACCGTCCTGTATTGTCCTGTACTGTCCTTAATGTCTACTTTGTGTAAACCCTTGTGGTTAATAAAGAAAGCATTATTATTATTATTATTATTATTATTATTATTATTGTTCTTTGAGTCTAAGTCATTGATGTTATTTAACTGGAAAGTTTGTTGAAATGAATATCAAGCCGCTACCTGCAGCCTCAGATATTCAGGACGTATCGGAGGGTTCTTGCTGTTCCCAGCAAGCATGCCTTTTGAAGTGTTCCAAAAAGCGGGGCTGGACTAATCTTCTTTAACCATCCTTGGAAACTCTTTGAGATAGTACCTAGTGCGCCTATGACAATCGGGACCACTTTGACTTCATGGCAGTTCCAATCCTTTTTAACTCCCACTTTAAGTCCTGGTATCGGTTAATTTTCTCCCTCTCCTTTTCTTTCACTCTCGTGTCAAATGGGCAGGCTACATCTAAAATCAGGCACGATCTTTTTTCCTTGTCCCAAACCACCAGGTCAGGCCTATTGTGTTCTAATTTCTTGTCCGTCTGTATCCTAAAATCCCATAGCACCTTCACCTGATCGTTTTCTATCACCGACTCTGGCTTATGCTCATACCACTTCTCAGAATGTGGTAAATTGTTTACTTTGCATAGGTGCCAGTGGATCACACTGCCTATCACATCATGTCTGCAGCCTTTATAGTGACTCTGGGCTAGGCGTTTACACTCGGATACAATGTGAGCCACGGTCTCCTCTCTCTCTCCACAGATCCTACACAGTAAGCTAACCTCCTCCTTGTAAATATGGTGTTGCACCCACTTCGTTCTGATTCACCGACTTCGTTGGATTGGCAGTATCGGTAGACAGTCGGGCGCCATGCTTTGAAGCATAGAGTTACCTCTCTTTATGATCTGAGTTCAAATCCCGCCGAGGTTAACTTTGTCTTTCATCCTATGGGGTCGATAAAATAAAGTACTAGTAATGCACTGGGATAATTGCTGGCCTGGTGCCAAAAGTAGAAACAATTATTATTATTATTATTATTATTATTATTATTATTTTCTTGGGGGTCTCATTCATTGATTTTATTTACTGGAAAGTTTGTTCAAAAGAACATCAAACCGCTACCTGCAGCCTCAGATATTCAGGACGTATCGGAGGGTTCTTGCTGTTCCCAGCAAACATACCTTTTGAAGTTTTCTAAAAAAAAGAGACTGGACTAAAGTTCTTTAACCATCCTTGAAAACTCTTCGAGATAATACCTAGTGCTCCTATGACAATCGGCACGAACTTGATCTCATGACAGTCCCAAATCCTTTTTAATTCCCACTTTAAATCTTGGTAGCGGTTATTTTTTTTCCTTTTCCTTATTATTATTACTACTACTATAATCTAATTTATCTATTTTCTACAGACAGTATGCGGAAGCAACGTGGCCGAATAGTTAAAATGTTCACTTTGCAAATCACAAGGTTCCGACATCGATCCCACTGCGTGGCAACTTCAGCAAGTGTTATTGGCTATAGCTTCAGGACGACCCTGCATGATATCTTAGGAAAGTGTCTTTATTATAGCCTCGGGTCAACCCAAGCCTCATAAATGAGATTGGCTAGACGTAAATTGTGTGGAAGCCCATCAGATGGATTGTTCTTGAAATTCAAATGCCCAACCCTGTCACATATTGTGTCATTGATTTGGCTAGGGCATTACGTTAAGGGTGCCTGTGGAATACTCTGCCACTTGCTCGTTAAGTCGCGAGCTGGATGTCAAGTTCATCAAACAACTGACTACTCATCATCGAAATCAACCTAGGATCCATCATCATAACCCTGATATATAATAAAGACATGACGGAATGGTCACAATTGGAACGTCTTCAATCATAGGTCTGTTCAACAATAAGAACACCACCCTGGAATTTATCATAAAGAAACATTTGTTGCAATGCTTTGTTGTAGAGATTAAGACGAACATGTGTGTAAATAATACTTAGGTTTCCTTAAAAATGGTTACCTTAAATTTCTACTTAGAGCAAGAGATCAACTGACAAGGGAGCTTGGAACCTCTATGTACCCATTCGACCTGCTAAAAATAGCAACTAAATTTCCCTCGGAATATGCCTAAACTTAAAAAAAAGTAGATTAGAAAATATATAGTTCGAGATGTGGATATTACAAAATACAAAACTGAAGTGGAACAACAGACTGCTTTTGATCATATGTTGCTCAATCAAGGATAACCTAGGGTTAAATAACAGCAATAACAACTACTACTACTACTACTACTACTACTACTACTACTACTACTACTACTACTACTACTACTACTACTACTTATTCTCTTCCTCCTCATCATCATAACATTAGAATAAAATATTTAAAAGAAAAAAGAAAAACAAAAACAAAAAATGAGAAAAGAAAAACCGATCCCATAAATACAAATAAATCTAAGCCTACAATGAATCAATAAAGAGTGAAAGAGAGAACTTCTATGTGGTCATTTGAAATAGCTAGAAGTAGCAGCCAAATCTCATATAGCCTAATCGAAATATACACATCATTTCTTCTTAATTTTGCGACGAAGAGCAATGCCCAAATCGTTATATTCTACACATCTCGCGTTAGTTGAAATACTGTATATGTGGACGTATAAGTGGACCAGATTTGGAAGGTACGTAAATAGTTTATAAGGCCTCTAGTTAACCTATTATCAACCATCACGTTTTATACTGAGGTCATTAAAAGAGGTGACTAAAAGGGTTGGTGCCAGGAAGGGCATCTGACTATTAAACCTAAAAAATGACCCCATGATGAGTATGAAACTTTTTAAATGGCCCGCATAGCTAACCCTGCTTCAACAGGGAAAATGGACTTAAATGCCAGTTGCTGAATAAGGCGATATCCCATTTCAGAAGACGTTTTAAGATTAAACGATCGTTTTATAACTATAATAGAACCCTCCTACGAACTGTTCTGTGGAATCACTGCACTTTCTGAATAACAACAACTACAGCAACAATAACAACTACAAAAAGACTCAGTAGATAATGTTACCTTATATACGAGAAAAAGAGTTGCGATGGTCACGGCTGGAATACGTTTTCTCGATCAGGATTGAGCTGGGGTTTTAAATAATAATTGTTTCTACTTTTGGCAACAGGCAAGCAGTTTGAAAGGAAGGAGAAAGTCGATTAAATCTACCCCAGTGCGTTACTAGTACTTTGTTTTATTGACCCCGTAAGAACTAAAAGCAAGGCTAACCTCGGCGGGATTTGAACTCAGACCGTAAAGGGCCGTAACTCTATGCTACAAAGCGTGGTGTCCGACCCTCTACCGAAAGTGCCAATCTCCCACCCCTTTTGAATTATAATTGTTTCTACTTTTGGCACAAGGCCAGCAATTACCCCAGTGCATTACTGGTACTATATTTTATCGACCCCGTAAGGATGAAAAGCAAAGTTAACCTCGGCGGGATTTGAACTCAGAATGGCAAGGGCCGTAACTCTATGCGTCAAAGCATGGTGTCCGATCCTCTACCGATACTGCCAATCCAAATGCTTCTGAATAATAATAACAACATATAATAACTGTACGAACCAGGCGGGGGGCAGACAGGTGGCATGTTTCGTGACCGGTTAAAATAGCTGAGAAAAGGCCAATGTTTAAGGCGATCTGTGTTTCCTTGTTGATGGCGCTTGTCCATCTGAAGTCAAAATAGTAAGATATAGTACAAACGATAAATATAAAAGTTGTTAACAGTTAGTCTGGGTGCTTGAGAATAATAACTGTATATAGAAGTAAGAAGAAACTATACAGGATTGTAATGAAATGAAATGTTAGATATATCTATATGTAGTGGTATAAACACTATAGGATGAATAGAAGAAATATGTAATATAGTATAGAAATATGAAATATGTATAGTGTATGAATATATGCCTGAGGAATGAAAGGCTATGTATTTATATCCTTATCCACCCCTTCTCTCTCTCTCTGTATCTGTTTCGGTGGCTTAATGGTAGGTGTTAGAGACGATGGAGACACTGGTGTGGGGTTCAATCTCAGTCAGAATCTGTACTATATCTTTTGTATATATATATATATATATATATATATATATATATATATATATCAGCATATATACAAATACAATATAAAGATATCTGCAACTGCGTAAAATGTGTTACACACTGAGTATGTAAACATGGTAAATATACGTATTTCCTTGTGAATTAAAAAAGAAAAAGAAACACATTTAATCGATTTTCGAACCTAGTTTGGTTCTCATTAGATATGCACATCATCTAAATAACCACAAGGAAACGCATATCCGAGAGATTTATATATCTTATCACTTATAGTAATATCCTAAAATGTACGTATTAATTTGCATATTATTAGTACTCATGTTGCAGTGTACTTATATATAAATATATATATCTAGGGCGGGTAAAATTCCAGAGATCCATGGACGAGTTCTCTCCAGCGGTCTTTGTCCCTCATTATCGCTGCCATGTCCTGCGTCTCCAACAGACCAGTGTCTGTCTTTAGGGCATCAACATACGTTAACCTTGGTCTTCATCTTCCAGTGTGTCCATGCAGGGGTTCCCACAGGAGCACTGAGTGCAATGTCAACTCTGGATGTCGGTGAGCATGTCCAGCTAACCTCAGTCTCCTCTGTGTCACTTTTGAGCTGACTTTTGGGAGGCTCCCATACAGCTCTGAGTTTTTCATCCTCAGTGTATACTGATTAATGTTCAGAGCCATCCACAGCATTCTCGTGCTACACGAGAATATATATATATATATATATATATATATATATATATATATATATATAATGACACACACAGAAACACACATACAGAAATACATACACCCACCCCACACAACTATATATATATATATATATATATATATATATATATATATAGATAGATAAATATACACGGGTGTGTATGATTTGTTGATTTCATTTGTTGCTTTCCAGACATGTTGGCATATACACAATAGGAATATATATATATATATATATATATGAAAATTGCAAACTTGACTGTCACCACATATTATGAACCTGAAGATTGCGAAAGCATGAAAGTACTTGTTCAATTAACACTTAACATTTAATATTCTATCATACTATTTCATTATAATACCATTATAAATTTTAAAGGATTGTAAATAAAACGAGTAAATCAGACAAAGTTGGAATTCATCTTATTAATATATATATATATATATATATATATATATATATATATATATATATATATATATATTTCTTCTCCCCATACTTTTCACATATATATATATATATATATATATATATAGAGAGAGAGAGAGAGAGAGAGATAGATAGATAGATAGGTAGATAGATATCTCTGAAAAACAAATTTAATAGGAACTGAAGTTTCAAAAATACACCATATAAACTATTAATTCTTTATAGTATATTGTATATATATATATTGTATATATATTGTATATATATTGTATATATATTGTATATATATATTGTACATATATTGTATATATATTGTATATATATATTGTATATATATTGTATATATATTGTATATATACTGTATATATATTGTATATATATTGTATATATATATTGTATATATATTGTATATATATTGTATATATATTGTATATATATATATTGTATATATATATTGTATATATATATTGTATATATATTGTATATATATTGTATATATATTGTATATATATAGTGTATATATATTGTATATATATTGTATATATATATTGTATATATATATATTGTATATATATTGTATATATATTGTAACGAAGGAGTTGTGGTAAGGAACCAAATGGACCATAACGCACCATAGTACTCAATACTTAGGGTAGTAGAGTTGGTAATAGGAAAAAGTATGACCCCGACGGCAGAGCTCAAGCCGTTTCGACGGCTATTTCTGTCCAAAAATAACCGTCGAAACGGCTTGAGCTCTGCCGTCGGGGTCATACTTTTTCGTATATATATTGTATATATATTGTATATATATATTGTACATATAGTATATTGGAAAGAATTCAATTGTATATCTATATATAATGTATTGCCCTTAGTGGTAAGGGCATTCGGTTCACGATCGTAATGTTGTGAGTCCGGTTCCATGTTGTGAGACCCAAGTTCTCTTTTTAAAAAGATGTGTTTACAAAGAAACCTCCGAATATACATACGCACATGCACATACGCAGACGCGCGCGCGCACTCATTCCCACGCATGCACACATACATACACACAAAGATTGAATCAAAAATGAAACGCACCTTAGCTGAGCAGTAAAAATACGCCTATGGCCCCTCAGGTGTTTGTATATCAGTGTCACCTTAGCTGAGCAATAAAAAACACACATGTGGCCCCAAGGTGTCTGTTAACCAGTCTCACCTTAGTTGAGTAGTAAAAACATCCCTCTAGTCCTCGGTGGTCTGTTAATCTGTCTCACCTTAGTTGAGTAGTAAAATCACACCTCTGGTCCTCAATAGTCAGCCGCCTGTTAGACAATGTCATCTCGATGCTCTAGTCGGTTTTAAAACCCTGTCCCTGTCTGTCTGTATGTATATGTACATTCCTTCAGCGATTATTTCATAAATAGTGTTAAATAAATTAAAGCCCCCCCCCCACACACACATACACACACACACGTAAACTAGTTAACAATGTTTAAATGACATCCACTTAAAATGTGTTGTTATTAAATATAGACTTACGTATTAATTGATAGGAATCAATTACAGAGGGAATGTTCAATCAATTTTATAAAAATAGCCTTTCTAATCCAAGTATTTATAAAACAGATGTAGTTTTATATTCCTGATAACACGGGGATACATATACCACCACAATACTTCCTCAAATATATATATTTATTTTCAATTTAATTGTCATGTTACTAATTAGCTAGCGATGTAAATAATTAACAATAAGTACGCTAATTTAGCCCACCCTACCCTTCTCTTGTTAACTCCTCCTGGTAAAACTATTATCAAATAATTCCACCCGACATAGGATCCTATACGTCACTATTTCCCAAACAGCTACTGATCCCTTTTTAGAGAATATGTTTTATCAACGCCCCCAACTGTAAAGCTGATCACAAATCATACATTGAAAATTAAATCTTAATATTTTGAAATTATATTTAACCCTTTAGTATTTTCATTACTCTATATATACTATTGTATTTTCGCAGGAAAGGCTTTATCTCGCATAATATCTCGCATAATATCTCGCATAATATCTCGCATAATATCTCGCATAATATCTCACATAATATCGAATCAATGAGATTTTGATATTTATTTTGAGAACAATACCTTAACATAAGTATGAGTGGCCAGTTACGGTCGATTTGAACAGAAAGCGGTGAGAGAATTGTGGCTGGATACGGCCGGTTTAAATGCTAAAGGGTTAAACATATATTGTATAACTAAAAGTGACAGTTTTACAAGTAATGTTAATTGGTACTCTTTATCCCTTTCCTCCCCCATCACATCTTACCCTACAGTGACACCCACATTGCCTTACAATAACCCTTATACCATGCCCTTGCCTCCTTGGGTTCCTCTTGAGCCTGCCACTGTCTTCT
>OZ024740.1:45674940-45714940 GCA_964016885.1 Eledone cirrhosa
GACTGTAAATATCACAGCTTCCGGGTTATCGATCACTTTACACCGATAATGAGGTAGCTGTGAGATGATCAAAGCTTAACATATTTACTGCGGGACTAAGACTAAATGTATTTTTATTATACAAACATGTTGTATATGGATTCCTATAGGCGTTTATATTGAATCTCGCTATGTTGGTGCTATTGCTAATGTGTTTATTCCATCTTCAACTGTATTGTGTAACTGAATGAATAAATATATGGTGTTGCTTTCGACAGAAACGGTTGTAAAAAATAACATTAGAAAATATTTTGTAAAGCGAAAATGATGTAAACATTTACGAAAAAAAAAAAAGATAAGCCAAATGTAAGAATTTACCTTTTTTTTATGTTTGTAAAACGCTTTGAGACCTTTCGGGTTCGTCCTACCGTACAGAGACCTGTTTACCTTGGCTGTGACAGCAAACTACAAGCACCGCTCTGCCTTCTAACTACTAATATATAGACTTATATCCATATAATCAGTTCTTTATAATACTAGCTCTTGCCGCCCGCCTTCCAATTACGCCCATATTATACAAACAACTCTATTCGTGTCACCACCTATTTTATTAAACTCTCCAATAAGCTTCAATGATGTCAACGTTGCTTTAATCGTTTTAATAAGATTGTAAAGTCGTTTAGGCTAAAATAGAAAGACATCACTTTTGGCTCCCAATTCCACCAACCAAATCTCTATTGCAGATGTCTTTTCATTTAATTATTTGTCGTTAATTAACAGGAATTAATTTATAGGAGTGAATTTTTTTAGAACTGAATTTATTTATACAAGGCTAATTCGTGGTGGCGAAGAGCTCAAACGATACTAAACATTCCATTAAAGTAGAATATATAATATCTATCTTACAATGCATCTCTCCCCTCTTATTCTTGAATGTACGACTGTTTCCTCTCAAATGTTCGCGATTAAATGATACAGATACCACTTTTCCCTAGTAGAAAGGTTACTCTTTCTCTCTCTCTCTCTCTCTCTCTTTTTTTTTTTCAAGACCTTAGTCATACACGATAACACACCTTAAGCATGAGTTGTTAAGTGGATCGAGAAAATAATGTTTCTTTGAAGGATTTCTTTGTAATGATGACTGTGTTGTTGTTGTTGGTAGTGTTGTTGGTGGTGTTGTTGGTGGGGCTATGGTAAGGATGAATGGAGTGATTTATGGTGAAAGACTTAATATTGGGTAGTAGCTACACAACATAAACATTTGACTCCAAAATATGTTGGTATATATAGTAAGACGTTGATTCATATCATGGTAACCATTTTACTTCAAATCTTCGGACCTCTAGCAGTTACGATAGTATGGTGTTGAGGAAGCACCGCTATACGGTGAATCTTGGACATTGAGAGTCGGAAAGAGGAGAGACAGAAAGAGCAAGATTAGAAGAATTGATCGCAGTATTCAACTGGTATTTTATTTATATACCCTGAAAGGATGAAATGTAAAGTTGGTCTCGGCAGGATTTGAACTCAGAAAGCGGGAATGAATACTGCAAAGCATTTTATCTAATGTCCTAATGACTCTGGCAATCCGCTGCCATGTTTCCGTACTACAACTCCAGAATAGCAGTAAAAACGTAGTTTATATTGTCCAATCAGACATATTGCAATACTGTAATGGGAAGAATTAAAGTAACTCTAATATATAAGAGGAAAGCTGCGAATTAGCTGTTTCGTTAGAACGTCGGACAGAATGCTTTGCGATGTTCGTTCTGGATCTCTGCGCTCTGAGTTCAAATCCCTTCCGAAGTCGATAAAAGAAAGTACCAGTCCAGTACCGGGGTTAATTCTTCCTTTATATCTCTTTCTCATTTCTTCTCTATCACTACTTTTCATTATCTGTAAGAAATCGGCTGTGTTCAAACCCGGAGAGGGGATTGGCTACATTAGGTTTTAAAAATGCACAGGAAGCACCGTATACCATTATGGCGCTTCCAAGACTCCGCTATGAGTTACGAGTCTAGTCATTCAATATATAAGAGATATGCAAGCATACCCATGTATCATCCTTTAATTACCGAGGATCTACTATGGAGAGCAGCCATCCTAAACATAGCTAGGCTCGTATCCCAACAATAGTATATTGTAAGACATAACTATTTAATTGATATAAAAGTCATCATCTTAACTATATTGAACGAGGATCTCCCACGGAGAGCATACGCCCTTAATCTTGCGAGGACAACATTCCAATAACTGGGCCTTCTCTTCCGGACCAGAAAATACTTCAACAAGTAATGGCCTACAAAACCCAAGTGAAACCGATAATGGAGTACTGCTCCCACATTTGAGGCAGTAGTGCTGTTGTCACTCAAGCACCCTAAACAACATTCAGATAAAAGGCCACTCGGCTCATTGGTTTCATGTCTCCCACTGTCACTCTCAGCCTCTAGTCCACAGACATGCTGTCTCCTCATCTATCCTTTCTACCGTTACTACAATGGCCTCTGCTCCTTCATGTTTTCTAATCACATGCTACATCCACTCAGACCCCTCATTCCACTGGCCACTCCTCCCCATCTCATCTATGTGTCCTCCTCACTCCGACTCCAACAAATCACTACATCAACCCCCTCCTGTCCAGAAAGTTCGCCATCTAGAACTCCTAGCTTATTTCTTTCGCAATGGAGTGAACCTGCAACAATATAAAGGGCACATCAATGGCATCAATCGCTACCATCTCAGAGGACCTGTGTAAGCCATGGACACAGTGCCTTACTCCAGACCTGCCAGACATCGATCTCCTCGATCTCAGATGGCACGTGAAGGCCATAGGCAGTTCCCTTTTCTATAACTCTACCAAGTAGAGAAAAATTGTAATTCTTGAAAACAACATTATAACTGAGTTAACGTAGGTACCTCTTAACTCCTTAAACACCAGAGCAGGGGTTCTCAGCTGGTATTCTATGAGATGTAGTGAGCTGTGCCGCGAGATGTAGTTAGGTGTCCCATAACATGTAACTAGGTATGCTGTGACATGTATCTAGGTATACAACAACATGTAGCGAGGTGCAATGAAAATACAAGATATTAAAAATGTGAGAAATAAAATCTGAACTCCTAAATATAAAGTCTGGAAAACTACTTCTTCTTCGCCTGCTTATTCTTGAGAGGGTCGAGAGGGCAAAAAGAGGTTTGGAAATCTAATGTTACAAGACAACGAAGGAACTAGACACCCGACCTATTAGAAATAACAGCCATATTTCTTCAAATATCACTTTAATATCTTTAAAAATGTAGGACATATTCGACAATTTCTGTTCTAATTGTACTAAATGAGCCGATGTCCTAAGTTGAAACCTAGCAAATCTGCTGAATCAGAGCAGCGTGAACTAAACAACAACAACAGCAGCAGCAGTAGCACAGCAACTGTACACCAAATGATATACATAATGTTGGTAAGAAATCAATTAAATATGAATTTCTGTTGTCAGGGAACCCATTTAGCGGTCACATATAGAGAAACATCTGGCGTGATGATCTACTGATTCCATGAAAATTACATAACAAACACATAATAAATGAATCCCGAGATAATAATCATTCAACACACCACATACATACACACACACTTACACTCATACACAGAATCAAATTAAGCTTGTCATCTATTTAAAACGGTGATGAATCGTTTAATATGAGAGTTAGCTGGCAGGTCAAGACTACTTGTAAAGTTAGAAGACACCTGTGAAATCTACAGCCCATACATGTGAAATTTACGGCACATACCTGTAAAGTCTACAACACATACCTTGGAACTTTACAGCCCACAGCTATGAAATTTACAGCACACACCCATTAAATTTAATACCCACACATATGAAATTTAATGTCCACACCTATATAATTTACCTATGAAAATTAATGCCCATATCTATGAAATTTAATACCCACACCTATGAAATTTAATGGCAACACCTATGAAATTTAATACCCACACCTATGAAATTTAATGCCAACACCTATGAAATTTAATGCCAACACCTATGAAATTTAATGCCAACACCTCTGCATGTTTAGTTGGCCTGATACCAGATTAGACGGCAAATTGGCAGAGTAGTCAGGGCATCGAATTAAATGCCTTGCTATTTGTTCTGGCTCACTATACTCTGAGTTAAAATCCCGACGAGGTCAACTTTACTTTTCATCCATTCATGGTCGATAAATAAAGTAACAATCTCCATTGGGATCGATTTTATCTCTATCTCTCTTCCTCTTATTCTTCCTCTTTCTCTGTCTAGACCTGGAGAGGTATGAGCTCTGCCAGGCTTAAAATATCCCTTCCTTTTTCTTACGAGGTAGGATGTTTATTGGGCGTCTTAATGATAGGGACCTCGGTGTTGTTATATATATATATTAAAAAAAAACAATGTGAAATGAAGCGTCTTGCTCAAGAACATATGACACCGCTCAGTCTAGGAATAGTTCTCGAGTCCAACACCTTCACTACGAATATCTAATCTGGACGTGGGGAGCTAGTGTTAAAGACCAACAACAACAACGATAACAATAGCACAAAACAACAACATAATATAAACAATTAAGGGCAAGAATTCAAATTACAGTTTACAAATTTACACTGTGAAGGTATATGGGGTAGAGGTTAAGGCCTTGAGCTCGCAATTGTAAAGTTGTGAGTTCGATTCTCGGCCCGGATGACACGATGTGCCCTTAAAAAAGACACTTTATTCCACGTTGTTCCAATCCACACATACTCTAATTCACACACTCTTTCCCCTTCTATCTATCTCCTATTTGATCTCAGTCGCTCTCTCCCCGTCTGTCTTTCTTCATCTCTTTTAATCCGTCTCTTTCTCCGCCTACATATACCCCCCCCCCTCTCTCTCTCTCTCTCTCTCTCTCTCTCTCTCTATATATATATATATATATATATATATATACACGATATTAATAAATGGAAACTATATTTATAAAACCATATTTATTTCATTATACATATTTCAGGGATACCACATTAAATTATGGTATGCCTTCATCAGACAAAATACAATATATAACAGTTTTACAAATAGGTTTGACGTACCCTTTTAAAATACAACCATTACTTTTGGAGGCTGTATATTTACTTGTTGTATCCCAACAACTTTAAATAGAACTTTTGCATATATATATTAAGACAGGGGGGAAGAAAAAAATGGCTTCACTTGTGCTTTCAACAAATTTATTTTCTTCACAAAATCCCAAAAGAATTTTTTTCAGGATGAGAAAAAATTTTTTTCTTAAAAATATTTTTTTTATAAATTAAGTCGTTGGTTGTTGGTTAGGTCTTAGGAGTTCTTGGTTAACGTAGGAGGTATTGTTTCGTTTTAGAAAGACCTTTCACGCTGAGGTGCGCTTGTCAAACTGATGTGTATGTGGTGTATATAGGGATTTAACATGTTTGTGGTGTGGTGGGTTTTTTTTTCTCCCCACCCAACCCTACTCACTGTCTCAACTCATTACTGCTATTAACATTTTTTCAACACACCTACACCCCTACACTTATTAAAGGGGGAGAAAAAAACCCCCACCACACCACAAACATGTTAAATCCCTATATATAGAACAACACACCACATACACATCAGTTTGACAAGCGCACCACAACGTGAAAGGTCTTTCTAAAAACGAAACAATACCTCCTACGTTAACCAAGAACTCCTAAGACCGAACCAACAACCAACGACTTAATTTCTAAAAAAATTTTTTTTAAGAAAAAAAATTTTTCTAATCCGGAAAAAAATTCTTTTTGGATTTTGTGAAGAAAATAAATTTGTTGAAAGCACAAGTGAAGCCATTTTTTTCTTCCCCCCTGTCTTAATATACCTAACTGTACCAAGGATTACACACATTTTCCAATATATATATATATATATATATATATATGTATATATATATATATATATATATATATATATATATATATAGTATTAAGGGTACTATTTATGGTTATGTATGCAATAAAACCTTTAATGGTAATATATTATATATACACAAACCCTAAATAGTGAGAGATAGACATTAATTACTATCCTATTACCAGTAAGATAAATAGCTCAATAAATACAGATGTATGAGAATAAATGACTTAATAATTCAGCCTACATAATAAGATCGATTCCCTGCTTCAACTGCCTGACCCTGCAAATATCATTCTGACGCACTCTAATCATGTATAGATAAGACACGCGTGCATGCTACACGGGAGATTGTTTCATACACTGACTACTCTAAGCTTTCCTCTTGATTTATCTTCATAGACTGCCAACGCTTCATGTTTATCTTTATTTTCACTCTTATTTTCACTCTTGTTTTTATTTTATTTTTATTTTTATCCTGTAACCTTTATATGTAAATTGCCATGCTATATCATTTGATGAATGTCACCCCACTGTTGATCAATATGCGCATATGTTTTATGTGTCTCTTGGGTTGAAAAGGAGGTCAAGTATGTTATAAATAGTTGCTCCGAAGAATCCAAACCTCGGTTTGGAGGAAACAATTGTAAGCAAATAAATGACTTAAACTGAACTTTGATTACTGTAATCTCTCTCTCTCTCTCTCTCTCTCTCTCTCTCTCTCTCTCTCTCTCTCTCTCTCTCTCTCTCTCTCTCTCTATATATATATATATATATATATATATATATATATATATATATATATATATATATATATGCAGAAGTTATATTTAATTTGTTGGGATTCAACAACCTTAAAAGTTATATAACTGATATAAAGCACTCAACAGTTTACTGGAGTAAATATTCAATATATTAATAAATGGAAACTATATTTATAAAACCATAATTATTTTATTATATATATTTCAAGGGCAACCAAGGCAGTTTTTGTTGCGCTTTCATCAGATAAAATACAAAATATGTTTTATAAATGTTGACATACCCGTAGAAAAACAACCTTGAAATATATATAATAAAGTAATTATGGTTTTATAAATATAGTTTCCATTTATATTGAATATATATATATATAAAGGGTAATGACCCCTTCGGTCACGAATGACCATCGGATTTACACCTCGAAAGTTCCCCTCCAAGGCACAAGACCAGGCAAGGTTGTTTGTGGAAGATCAATAGTCGCCCAGGCTTACCAGCCTCACCTCTCCACACCACCAATGATATTCAAGGGAAAAGCAAAGGCTGATACAGCTTGAGTGACGTCGCAACTCATGTCTACACCTGAGTAAACTGGAGCAACGTGAAATAAAGTGTCTTGCTCAAGGTCATAACGCATCACCCGGTCCGAGAATCGAACTCATAACCCCCCGATTGCAAGCTCAATGCTCTAACCACTAAGCCATATAACAATGTGTCTGTGTGTATGTATGTACGCGCGCGTGTTTGTGTGTGTGTGTGTGTGTGTGTGTGTGTGTGTGTGTGTGTGTGTGTGTGTGTGTGTGTGTGTGTGTGTGTGTGTGTGTGTGTGTGTATAAATATATATGTATGTGTGTAGAATGATCGATCGATAGATAGATAAATAAAATCTACCAGCGTTTTCGTTAAAAAATTACGAAATGAGCAGAACTAGGACAAAAATACGTATTAGACACCGTCACACAGAAAACAATGTTCGCTTATTCAGGTACCGACTGTAGGATACGTAACAACTCTGTTTCAATGCATACGGTGGGACTAAAGCTACTAGATAATAAACAAACGAGAAACGAATATACAGAATACGAGAGTCTTTCAACGAAATAGGACAACAGAGTATAAAAAAAAAAAAAATAAGGTAGCTACCGAAATTATCTATTACAAACGGAAGGTCGCCAAAAAGCAAAGCAATGTGAACAAAAAAATATTATTTCTAAAGAATGTATATGGATTTTGCTATAATATAATATAATGCAACTTAATACAATTCTTCCATTTAACATATTTACATATTTCATTGTCGAAACACGTGTAAGACTAATGAAAATATCTTAAATACTGTCATGATTCCTGTATTTATTACACGCACACGCATTCACAGATGCGTCTTCAATTTGCAAAGCTGTCTAAACGTAATGTTATAACTCTCTAAGGTAATATACCTTATTGAGTGCTTAGCTGACACCCCGATTGCATTCGTTAGCTTAGCTGCAGCCAGAGCTTCGATTTTGCTGTACTAAATTTTGTATATATATATATATATATATATATATATATATATATATATGCAAAGTTTTATTTAAATTATTGGGTTAACAACGAGTAAATATTTATAACTGATATAAAAGCACTCAACAAGTATTTGGAGTATATTTACGATATTAAATAAATGGAAACTATATTTATAAAACCATATTTATTTCATTATATATATTTCAGGGATAACATATTAAAAATATGTTATGCCTTCTTCAGACAAAATACAATATAAACAGTCTTATAAATAGATAGATTCGACATACCTTTCAACTTCGACTTCTATTTGAAAAGTTGATTTGTCGAATCTATCTATTTATAAGACTGTTTATATTGTATTTTGTCTGAAGAAGGCATAACATATTTTTAATATGTTATCCCTGAAATATATATAATGAAATAAATATGGTTTTATAAATATAGTTTCCATTTATTTAATATCGTATATATATATATATATATTTATGTAATAAACAACATAAGGCTTTTATTCCATTTACCAGTGGTTTCTTAAAAGCAAAAGATTTTGCTTTCAATCCTCAGAATGAAAAAAATATATATATATATATATTATATATATATAAATAATATATATATATATATTATTTCTAAAGAATTTGGTTGTTCAAAAATTAATGTGTCGGTTTTATGTTTTGATTTGTTTCAACATTTTTTTAAAGAATTAAAACCCATACAAGGTTACAAAATTGTGTACCATTTTAAGGCTTATTTTATGTTCTTTCCTTCTGTGTTTCCTTCTGGTTATATTTTAAATATTTTCAGATCTTTACAGTTAAACTCTCAAAAGAAGGTTTTCGCCAAATTTATATCTGTGAAATAAAACTCGACCGCAGTACAGCCCAAATAGTATCAATGAAGTTTGGGTTCATGAAAGTGTTAATAACTGCATAGTGCAACGTTGGTTTCAAAAATTACATCGTAGTGAATTCACTCTTGAAGATAAGGAAGGTTGCGGACGACGAAGAATTGAAGGCTTTGGTAGAATTAAATCATCGCACGAATGTTTGTGGGCTTGCAGGAAAGCTAAATGGAACAATTTCTGAACATAGGGACTGAATTGGATAGTCGAAGAAAACTTGAAAAATGGGTGCCTCACAAAAGCCAGAATTATAGCCGTATTGAAGTTTGCTCTTTGTTTCTTTTGTGCAACGAAAACGATACATTTCTTGATAGTGATGTGATAGTGATGTGCCTTCAAAAATGGATCCTATACAACTGACGACATTCAGCACAGTGGTTGGACTGAAATGAAACTCATAAACAATTCACAAAGCTGAAGTTGCATCAAATTAATGTTATAGTGACTGTCTGCTGGTCCAAAGCAGGATTAATGCACTACAGCTTTCTGAATCCTGGTGAAACAATCGCAGCGGAGAAGTATTATCACGAAATCGATGAAATGCATTAAAAATTGCAGCATATGCGTCCAGTATTGGTCAATATAAAAGGTCTAATCCTCTTGCAAGACAACGCTTGACCACACACTGAACGATCAATGCAACCGACTACCACATCTTCAAGCATATTGAGAACTTCTTGCAAGAAAAAGACTTCAAACAAGCAAAGTAGTCACAAAAATACATACGAAGAATTCATCGTCTCCAGACCTTCATAATTCTGTTACAGAAATAAATAGATTTGTCTCTTGTTGGCAAAAATATCTAGATTTTAGTGTTTTTTTTTATTTCGATCAATAAAGGAAACATTATACATACTCTCTCTCTCTCTCTCTCTCTCTCTCTCTCTCTCTCTCTCTCTCTCTCACTCTCTCTCTCTCTCTCTCCCCCTCTCTCTCTCTTCTCCCACCCCTCTCTCTCTCTTCTCCCACCCCTCTCTCTTTATCTATATATATAAAGCTGAGGATGTGTGTGTTAAGGTTTGTAACGTATGCACGTCCACAATTTCCAACGGATTCTATTCAAAGTCGAGACAATTATAGCCTTTGGTCAGGGAAAAGTCATGAAGCAAAATAATTTCAAATCCATCAACAATAAGGGCAAAAATAGATCATGATCATTCCCCCTCTCTATAATTTAACTGCTTTACCCTCTCTGTCACTCTTCACTCCCTATATGACAACACTGTAGAGAGAGAAACAATGTTTATGATCAAATGGAGCGTTCCGTATATCCACTCTCTCTATAATTTAACTGCTTTACTCTCTCTGTCGCTCTTCACTCCCTATATGACAACACTGCAGTGGAGCGTCGCGTATTGAGCGTCGCGTATTGAGCGTTCCGCATTGACATACGGCTTCTGTGGGGCATTTTCAATCGGCTTATTGCAAATAACAACCCGTAAAATAACACTTCATATAACAGATTAATGCTATAGACCTATGAATCGGAATGTAACCCGTGAGCTTTTTCCTGGGCAAAATTATTCGAACAGACATGACTTCATTGCCAGAGTGTTCAGACTGAAACTGGCTAAACTCATGGCTTTAATAAAAAAGGGTCAGGTATTTGGGGCTGTAAAATGTGACATGTTCACCGTCGAATGGCAAAAACGAGGGTGCCACATACTCACATTTTGATTTGGTTAGTTGATAAAATCAATTCAAATGCCATAGACAGCTTCATTTCGGCTGAAATCCCTGACCCAGCAACTGACCAGGAATTACATGAGATCGTCAAAGCTAACATGGTCCGTGTGCGTCGGGTCCTAATGAGCATCACACGTGTCTGAAAGGGGGGTCGTGCAGTAAGGGATACCACCAAACATTTGTTGACCAGACTCAGACTGGTGGCGACGGGTACCCCCTGTACAGGCGGAGACGGCCCGAGAACGGTGGCTTCACCACAACAGTAAAGGGAGGTTAAGTCGACAATAGATGGGTGGTCCCTTACTGCCCGCTTCTCTTGAAGAAGCGGGAAGTAAGGGACCACATCAACGTTGAGTTTTGTAACCCCGTCAAATCGATAAAATACATATGCAAATATGTAAATAAAGGCTCTGATTCCGCAATGTTCGCATTTCAAGCTGAAAATAGCAGGGAGGAGGTCACACAAAAACCTGGCGGGGCGGTACATCAGTAGCAATGAAGCTTTTTGGCGCCTATTTGGTTTACCCCTACACCAACGGCACCCCGCCATCGTACAGCTTGCGGTACATTTGGAAAATGGGCAAAGGGTTTACTTTACGGACCAAACCGCCTCCAAGCTGGCCGCCGATCCGAAAGAGACCACTCTGACGGGTTTCTTCAAACTTTGCCAGTTCGATACATTTGCGCAAACAATTGTGTACTCCCAGGTTCCATCCTACTTTATATGGCCGAAAAACACTTGGGTGCGAAGAAAGTCAGGTCAGGCTGTTGAAAGACATCCTGATATAAAATTTGACAGCTGCCTTGGAAGGGTTTACACTGTGCCCCCAAGTCAGCATGAGTGCTTTCATCTCCGCCTTCTTCTGCATGAAGTTGTAGGCCTACAAAGTTTGCAGGACCTCAAAACTGTTCATGGAGAAATATGTGATACGGACCGGGAAGCCTGCTTTAAGCGTGGTCTTTTGGAAGATGATTCGAAATGGGATTCCACTTTAGCAGAGGGTGCTTTGTTGAAATCACCTAAAGGTCTACGGAAACTCTTTGCCATTTTGCTTCAAAAGTGTGAATTAGGTGATCCCAAATCTTTATGGGTCAAGTACAGAGACTTCATGTCTGAGGACTTCCTGTGCCTAGCTCATCTGCAGTATACTTCAGTGGAAGTTGGTTACAGCGACATTATCTACAACATGGCACTCATTGATATCGAGGACGCCCTCCTCAACATGGGTGGGAGTGAGTTGACGACGTATGGCTTGCCGTCAACTGTCAGAGAGGAAGCTAACACGTTGGTCCCGGATTTGTTGCGGGAAACAGCATTTGACATCGAATCTCTTTCCCAATACTTAGAGGAAAATGAGCCCAAACTTCTGTCGGACCAAAGGTTGGCCCATTTAACTATCATTGACGCGGTTCAAAATCAGACTGGGGGTATTTACTTTCTCGATGCTCCTGGGGGTACCGGAAAAACTTTTGTAACGAAATTGATTCTCGCTAAGGTTCGTCAGGAGAAAAAAATTGCGTTGGCCGTTGCATCGTCCGGGATCGCTACTACTTTGCTGCCGGGAGGCAGGACAGCACATTCAACCTTTAAACTCCCCTTGGATTTAGTAAAAACTGAGACATCAACATGCAATATCAGCAAGAGTTCACACGAAGCTCTGGTTCTCAAAAAATGTTGCCTCATTGTTTGGGATGAGTGCACAATGGCACACAAGGGTGCCCTTGAGGCATTGGACAGGACCCTGAAAGACATTAGGGATTCTACGGCTCCTATGGGTGGCGTAACCCTTCTGCTATCAGGGGATTTTCGGCAAACGCTGCCTCTCATCCCCAAAGGGACAAGAGCTGATGAAGTGCGTTCCTGCCTTAAGACGTCCATGTTGTGGCTCCATGTGAAGAGTTTGTACCTGAGCACAAAAATGCGTGCTCATTTGCATGGTGAGAACATGTCTGCAGCATTTGCTCAGAACATTTTAGCACTGGTGAGGGTAAGGTCCCTGCGGATGACAAGGGCGGCATAGCAATCGACTCCCTGTGCAACATTGTGAGCAGCCCTTCTGACCTTTGGGAAGCAGTTTTTCCTAATGTCTCATTTAACTTTAAAAACCTCGATTGGCTCAGCGAACGAGCCATCCTTGCTCCAAAAAATACCATGGTTAATTTTATTAACGAGCAGCTGATTGAGAAGAATCCCGGTAAAGAGCACATATTCAAATCTATCGACCGGACGTCAGACCCCGACGATATCGCTAATTATCCGGTTGAGTTATTAAATTCTCTTGAGCCCCCAGAGCTCCCACCTCACATTCTTAAGCTTAGGGTTGGCTGTCCCATTATGCTAATAAGGAACTTGCGTCCACCAAAGCAGTGCAACGGTACTCGCATGGACGTCAAGTCACTGACGCCCCACTTGATTGAGGCCACCATTGTAACGGGGTGCGGGAGAGGGGAGAATGTTTTCATTCCAAGGATGAACCTTTACCCCTCGGCGTCAGATATCCCGTTCGATTTCTGGCGATCCCAATTCCCGGTGAGACCATGTTTTGCCATGTCCATTAACAAGTCACAAGGGCAAACATTGTCGGTGGCGGGCATCCATTTGGTGGAGCCATGCTTCTCCCATGGCAAACTTTATGTTGCCTGTTCCCGCATAAGGAGCAGGAATGGACTTTTTGCTTACACTCATCAAGGGATGACACGCAATATCATCTACAAAGAGGTGCTATAGATGTTGGTGCAGATGTTAGAGTTGCTGGAGCTATGCCGTCTGGAAAACTGGTAGGGTCACCCATCGCGGACAGATCTGACACCCAGCCGCATCAGGGCCACCATCTTGCAACTTTGGTCTACTAAATTCGCTATTGGAAGATTATTAACCCATCATTGATTGCTAATTGGTTCGTAACTTTTAATAACCGGTTCAACTGCTTTATGCACTTAATTGATAAGCTTATTCGCTTTCAAGCCACGTTTACCTGTATGTAACTTTTCATAGCAAATGAACAAACCTGAGCAACGCCGGGCTAAACTGCTAGTATAACATAATTTTATAACCATTACGTTAAACTTAGCGTCTCTTAGTTGAACGACAATAAAAATATTAAAATATTTCTATTATCATAATCTTCTTGTGAGGCTCGAGTGTTTTCTAAAGAAGTTCCCCATCGCCAAAGATTTGTGTTTATTTTGAATATCTTTGACGATACAAGCGGGATGTAATGTTATGTGCTAATGGGGTTTATTCGTTTTTAGTATATGGATTTTGCTACTATATAATATAATGCATCTTAATGAAATTCTTCCATTTAATATATTCATCATATATCATTTGTCGAAACACGTGTAAGACTAATTAAAATATCTTAACTACCGTCAAGATTCGTGTATTTATATATATATATATGTGTGTGTGTGTGTGTGTGTGTAGTATTATGCATGAGAAAACAAAGTTTCACTTTAAAATATTTTTTATTCATTATCGAATGTGACAACCCACCCGTCCCCTCAATCTATCTTACTTCTCATTCTTTCTTCTGATGAAGGACCTGCTATATCAAGCGTTAACCTAATATATCCCTTCCATATGCTGTACCGATTGTGTTGTTATTTCTGTTTACCTTTTACATATATATATGAGAAAACAAAGTTTTACTTTAAAATATTTTTCATTCATTATCGAATGTGACACGTATTTTGCAGATGATCGACTCAATTCTTAATCGATATAATAGACCTGACTCAAGTATCGATCTACATGCAGATTTGAATCAAAATATTTCCATACATTTCCTACACCACGCTTACCACAGAAAGACAAACTGGTGCAAACAAAATGAAACCAGAAAGAAGAGAAGGCACAGAGGAAAACAAATAGTTGTTGATGAAATCACAGAATGTGTGACGAAAGAACTTTGACAATTACGTAATAACAAACTAATAATAAACAAACTAATAATAAAACCGAAGTGAAAATTAACCGGTGTGTGCCTGATTTTATTGGCAAAAATACCCTCCTCAGATATAACACGATTTCACATCAAGAATCTTGGAAAACAAATAGATAAACGTACACACACACACACACACATATATATATAAACATACATACATACATACATACATACATACATACATGGTGGCTGCCAACTCGTTTTCGAGTACGGCCACTACTTTATATCCATGTAGGAGAACCCCTACTGATGCGCTGAACAAGTGTGACTTTTTAGTCCAGCCAGCGACTTGAAAACTCTGGTACAAACACTACACTTGTGACAATTATTAACACATAGTGCTGGGCCCATGGTACCATGTAACGACAAGTGCAGAGAGATCTCCAGATATAAAGTAATGCCTGTGCCGTGAAGCTTTTATAGTGAACAAATGCACTGCACAAAGCCAGTCCCACTCTTAACCAAGATGATATTTACCAAAAAGAAGAACAAGTCAATATCATTGGATACCATCAGGGTTGCAGGTGTTATATCAGAGTTTTCCTTCTCCTAGAAATCTGCCTTGACAAAGGCTAAGGGGTCATCTCTCCCGGTGATTTTGGATGGCCATTGACTCTTAAGAGCTCCTTTGCCCTTTGACAGGTTTTGTTTTTAGTCCTGCAGGATGTCCAAGGTCACCCTCCTCACCAAGAAACCTTGGTGGGGTTGCCAGTTTAGTCGCCAACCACCCGACCATGAGACATGTTGTACTGGGATACATGTTACCAGTAGCACCAACTGGTGACCTGACATACATACATACATACATACATACATACATACATACATACATACATACATACATACATACATACATACATACATACATGACATACATACATACATATATATATATATATATATATATATATATATATATATATATATATATATTTCAACGTTCTTTATTATAAGTGAACGAAAGTCTAAAATGAACGAAAGTCTAAATATACTCCACTGCAATTTGAAAACTAAATAATTTTATAATTCTCAATGTTGGTAAGAATTAGAGAACAAATAGCGATTGGTATTTCTAAATTGTCAAAAGTTGCATGCTCATTGTTTTCAGATAATGCAGGAATTTATTAACGACTTTGGCATCTGAAGAATGGTGTTACATAATTTCAGTATGTTATATTTTGTGTTGGAAAATAAGTATAAGAATATAGCCAGCATATTTACAGATGGTAATGTCATAGACTGTGTCAATAAGAATGAATAAAATGATTGAATTAATTCAGTAAATGATTAACAATTGAAATAAAATGAAAAGAAAAGTGTTAAGATATAAACAATGTTTGCTGAAGCTGAAATGTTGGACAAGGCATTGACTCTACCAAGATTAACGTACTTTAGTGTTTGGTTATAACTCTCTCAGACACACACACACACACGCGCGCGCGCGGTTGTCAATACACCAATGACATTCTCGCTCTATACACATTTGATTCTCCGCCAATACAGATAACACCTTCCTTCGCCATACTATAACTTTGCTCAGACATTTAGTACATCCAGCAACCCTTCATCAGATTTGCAACTCTTCTATTAACGTAGAACTCTATATACTGACTTAACCCTTTAGCATTTACATTACTCTATATTTACTATTTTATTTTCATGGTAAAAACTTTATCTTACATAATTATCTCACATAATACCGAAACTATTAGATTTTGATATTATTTATTTTGAGAAAAATACCTTAATATCAGTATGAGTGGCCGGTTACAGCCGGTTTGAACAGAAAGAGGTGAGAGAATTCTGGTCGGATACAACCGGCTTAAATGCTAAAGGGTTAAGTTAAATTCTGACCCAAGCCCGGTATCAACTGGTTAGAGCTTATATTGACGTAAAACGATTGAGAGTACAAGATGCCAGTTCATTACATGGTTTACCCCCCAGGAATCGAACCAATGACCTTACAATTACCACACCATCATCCTAACCACTAGACCTTGCCTCTTCACCGACTGAGAGAAAAGAACATAAAAACATATAACCTGAAAACACCCTAAAACATCAGAGGAACTCGTTTCCTCATTCAACTATACATTTGATAGTATCACTTCATAGAAATGACTTATGGAATTATGGATGTTTGAAGCTGGTTCTGTCTACATCAATGTTTCTTAAACTGGGTTCCGTTGAATCCAGTAGTTTAACATCAGCTATTATTGGTCCCGTGGCCGATTTTAAAGAAATAAACCTAACATGTACAGGTGTACTAGTATTGTAAAAGATGAACGTATATAATTGAAATAACACATTGTTTATTTCAGAATGTTTCTATCAAAATTTTAAAAATATTAAAAAAATTTATTTTGTATATGTGTGACGTCCGAACGAGTATCATCCGCCTGCTTGCAGCATAGAGTTACGGCCCTTTATGGTCTGAGTTCAAATCCAGCCGGTTAACTTTGCCTTTCATCCTTATGGGGTTGATAAAATAAAGTACCAGTAATGCACTGGGATAATTGCTGGCCTTGTGCCAAAAGTAGAAACAATTATTACAAACACCCGAGGATAATTTAGCTTTTGGGTTTATTTTGAACGAAGTTGGTTTCTTTACGGTATTTATGTATTTCATTTCCACATGTAGAGACATTCAGGCATCTACCTCCACCAGATCTGCAGATATATACATCTACCTCCACCAGATCTACAGATATATACATCTACCTCCACTGGATCTACAGATATATACACCTACCTCCACCAGATCTACAGATATATACACCTACCTCCACCAGATCTGCAGATATATACATCTACCTCCACCAGATCTGCAGATATATACATCTACCTCCACTGGATCTACAGATATATACACCTACCTCCACCAGATCTGCAGATATATACATCTACCTCCACCAGATCTGCAGATATATACACCTACCTCCACCAGATCTGCAGATATATACATCTACCTCCACCAGATCTGCAGATATATACACCTACCTCCACCAGATCTACAGATATATACACCTACCTCCACAGGATCTACAGATATATACATCTACCTCCACCAGATCTGCAGATATATACATCTACCTCCACTGGATCTACAGATATATACACATACCTCCATCATATCTACATCTACCTCTACTGGATCTACAGATATATACACCTACCTCCATCATATCTACATCTACCTCCATTGGATCTACAGATATATACACATACCTCCATCATATCTACATCTACCTCCATTGGATCTACAGATATATACACCTACCTCCATCATATCTACAGACCTCAAAATATATACACCTGTCTCCCCCAGATCTACATACACCCGGGAAGAAACACCTACCTCCACTAGATCTACAGATATATACACCTACCTCCACCATATCTACAGATATATACATCTACCTCCACCAGATCTACAGATATATACATCTACCTCCACCAGATCTACAGATATATACACCTACCTCCACCATATCTACAGATATATACATCTACCTCCACCAGATCTGCAGATATATACATCTACCTCCACTGGATCTACAGATATATACACCTACCTCCACTGGATCTACAGATATATACATCTACCTCCACCAGATCTACAGATATATACATCTACCTCCGCCAGATCTACAGATATATACATCTACATCCACCAGATCTACAGATATATACATCTACCTCCACCAGATCTACAGATATATACATCTACCTCCACCAGATCTACAGATATATACATCTACCTCCACCAGATCTACAGATATATACATCTACCTCCACCAGATCTACAGATATATACATCTACCTCCACCAGATCTACAGACCTCCAGATATATACATGTATCTCCATCACATATACAAACCCCCAGATATATACACCTATCTCCATTACATCTACAGATATCCAGATATATACACCTACCTCCACCATATCTACAGATATATACACCTACCTCCACCAGATCTACAGATATATACATCTACCTCCACCAGATCTACAGATATATATATCTACCTCCATCAGATCTACAGATATATACATCTACCTCCACCAGATCTACAGATATATACATCTACCTCCACCAGATCTACAGACGTCTAGATATATGTTATGAGCGGAGTTAAAGTGTATTATAAATAAATTCATAAGACATTTGCATGCTACCTAAGATTTCAAAGCCTACTTGAGCATAGATCTTAGAGACCGTATATCTGCTTATCTTTAACATATATATATGGTCTCTAAGACCCACGCTAGAGAAGGATTGAAATCTTAGGTAGCCTGAAACTGAGTTGAAAATTTATTTTAAATAATTCTTTCTATTTTTGTTTTTATTCTTTGACATCCAGATACATACATTTACCTCCATCATATCCAGTGTTTCACATTCATCCATCAGCCATTCAATTGTCACACACACACACACGCGCGTACGCGCACGCGCACACACATATATTATTGAATAAAATGACAGGAGGGCGGACTGGTGAATTTCCTTTAATGTTTTATTCAATAATAATTAACTCCTTTCCCGCACCACCAACAGGATTCAACACCAAAGATGGATGAGTTAAGTGCTTTTCCTAATATTACATCATGGTTAACTATACGGAATGACAGGTTCTGTCCAGTGGTGCACCACCAAACTTCAATATATATATATATATATATATATATATATATATATATATATATATATATATATATACTCATGCAACAACCAGTCATTTGTCACGCATATATATTGTCACGCACAATCACCCGTACAGACGTACGAAATTAATACAGCTGCGTAGTATAGACTTCCGAGATAAAAAAAAACAGATGCAAATATCAGGTTGGAACTTCTTTGGACAAGTGATATAGCTCTTTTCCTTTCAGATTATAAGAAAAGTATTCCCGAAAACACTTTCAATTCACCCCCATGTTTCATGCAAGCAAAGAGCAATTTCATAGCGGAGTGAACGCAAGTGCAACAGCAGGAACTATCCAGAATATTTATAGTGCAGATGAAATATGGAAAAGAACATACAGCAGTTTTCTCCTTCAGAAATGGGGATTTCAACCTAAAAGATGAGCCAAGATGGGGTCACGCAAATAGTTTAGATTTAGTGACATTTACTGTCTTTATAACTAGAGATCGCAGCAGATATTTCAGTGTTAGCCACACAACGGTCCTACGTGGATTGCGAAGACTTGGAAAAGTTTTAAAGGTTTGAAGTGTAGCCGTACTCACCACGCTTAGCTAATTGTGGGTTGAGGCTATTTAATCCATAACTGTGGTGGATGACCATTGAGTCTGAGGAGTTTATCTGCCCTTTAACAGTTCTTGATTTTTGTGCTGCTGGGGTTCCACTTACACTCCTCTTCAAACCAGGGTAAAGTTTAGTCACCTACCACTCGACCATGAAGCAGGTTGTATTACGTTCCGTGGTACCAGTAGCAGGCAGAATGATTAAATACGTCCCCCTAAAATCGATCGAGCAGAACTTTCATTCCGAATTGTTATATACAGAATCTCTATATTAACATCTGCTTGAATAATAAAAATTTAGATTTGTTATAAGAATATCAATTCTGGATAGATTTTGCCGAATTCATGATTAGCATTCATGCTAATTTTTACGCGATTTTTTAAAAAATTGCTTTTAATTAAGAAGCAATAAATGTTAACTGATTGTTAAAAATAGTGCCCGATGATGGTGTTAAATCGTTTTGTAGTTTTTCTAATGCGTGTGCAGTGGAGATACATGTCTGGGCAATTATAATTTTCTATAATTTAATAAATCTCACTGCATTTTTATTCCCAATGGATAAACTCTCTTTACACTCATAATAAGGCAGCGAATTGGCAGAGTCATTAGAACGTCGGATAGACTGCTTCGTGGTATTTATTCCAGCTGTCTGTGCTCTGAGTTCAAATCACACCGTCTCAACTTTGCCTTTCACCCTTTGCAGGTCATTAAATATACTAATTGTTTCTACTTTTGGCAAAGGCTAGCAATTATCCCAGTGTATTACTGGTACTTTATTTTATCGATCCCGTAAGAATGAAAGGCAAAGTTAATCTCGGTGGGATTTGAACTCAGACCAAAAAGGGCCGTAACTCTTTGCTGCAAAGCACGGCGTCCGACCCTCTACCAATACTGCCAATCAGGTCATTACATATAATACCAATCAAATACTGGGGCCGATTCTCACATCCTCTCCTCTACTCTCGCTCCCTCCTCTTTCTCTTTTCCTCCCTATCTGTTTGTCTCCCTGTCTGGAAGAATGATGGGCCCCGCTAGGTTTAAATGTCCAAGACGTTCCATGTTTCACTACGACGCCCTCTACAACCTAGTCAAGAGTTATGAGTCCATGACATGATACTCTAATGGATAAATGATTAATAATCATCAAGTCACGTGTTACTTGACAGACCCCATGCAATGTGAATCCATGCAATGTGAACGAAGGATTTGTTTCTCAGCCTGAGCCTTCAGCAAATTCATTTCCAAAAACAACATCAACACAACAAGATGAACAAAATAAAAATAAGAGAAGTAAAATATAATGAAATGTTATTACTTACAGTTTCATCCCGACATAGTACGAGGCTGAATCGAGTTGACTGTGTGTTGAATGTGGAAAGGTTTTAAATGAAAGCTTCGCAAATACAACTAAACTGAAGCAACATTTACATACAGCACATTTAAATTTTGATAATTCCAAGCAAAGACTAGCTCAAAAGAAAGTGTTGAGAATTGAATCAAAAGCAAGCTGTTTTCTTCATTTATATATTAAAAAAATATCAAGCAGCTTAACTTGCTTCATGTCGTAATGGTTATCAAGTAGCAAAAGCAGGCGAATCACATACAATTGCTGTAAACTAAATGAAGCATTGCATAAAAAATGTGTTGGAATGTGAGGTAGATAAAAAAATATTTCAAAAATATTGATAACTTACCACTTTCTAATGGCATACTTTCAAGGCTTATTTATAAAAGGACAAATGTTTATGAAACTGAACTTATAAAACGGTTTGAAATGAGCTGAACAGTTTCAGTTTCTCTTCAAGTGGATGAGTCAACATACATTGGTGGTTTAGTTGTTTTTATTCATGTTTGTTCGACATATTTATACAGGCACTTATTAATCTTTACCCATGCCTCAGGGAAAATTAATTAATTAATATATATGCTGATACTCAACAAACGTATGGAGTACTTTTTTTTAACTGTTCACCTCCCGACATACATCGGCAATCCACATATATATATATATATATATTCAGACAGAAGGACAAATACAAAGGGACCTGGATGTACCTACGTTCATGACATTGACATATTATTGACTATGTGATTGTAAGACATAACAACTTGCAGGATGTTAGATCTATCTGTTGTATGAGAGGGGTAGAGTATTCGACGGACCACCGTCTCATAGCAACTCTCTGTGTTCGTGTCCGGAAGAAGATGAAGCATAGTGGTGTCAAAGTCCAGGGACGTATAAACTTCTCTAAACTGACCCACCCAGAAAACGAAAGAATTTTCAAGAAGCATTTCAGCAAATTGAACTCCCCAGCAGTGATGACGCATGTCAAACAGTTTTTTGAGGGAGAGAGTTATGCAAAGAAAAAAAAACATCAGGACTGGTTTACTGCAAATAAACCACTAGTGAAAGTCTTCTAAGGGAGAGGAAAACATGTCTAGACAAGTTTTTGTCATGCTCGAAGAAAGGAGCAGAAAAGTCTCAGCTGGAGAAGGCTTTGAAAGAATGTAATGCGTGCGTGCAGCGCAAAATCTTAGCAGCAAAATATTCATGGTGGCGTGATAATGCGGATCACATACAAGCCTCAGTAGAAAGACGAGATACTAAATCCTTATATCATGAACTGCGCAAAGTGTATGGCCCACCCACCAATCATTGCCCCACTGCGGTTAAAGAATAGAAACTAAGTGCTGTTTAACGACCCACTAAGCCATGAATGTCTCGTTACTTCCGACGTGATTGAGGCCATGGAGCAGGCTCCCATCATTAACAAACTTGATGATCCTCCCACATTGGAAGAGGTTAAGACTGCAGTGAGACAAATTAACACTGGCAAAACACATGAGAAGGATGGTATAGTGGGTGAAATAGTGCAACAAGGTGGTCCTAAAGTAAATGATCTGCTTCATAACATATACCACCAAATGTGGAAGTCGGACTCCGTCAAGGGTGCGTACTTTCACCTCTCCTTTTCATTATTTTCATGAACAGGATTGACATCCGCAGCCGGGTTGGAACTGGTATCATAACTGGCGGGTGTAAAATAAATCAGCTGGAATTTGCAGACGACATTGTGTTACTTAACTCAACAGAAGATGATCTCCGACTTGCACTTGATAGGTTTGATGCCGAGAGCTTCATAGCTGGAAGGAATTCAGTGCTGCGAAAACCAAGACTCTCATCCTCTCAAGGAAGCCGGCACAATGCACGCTACATGTAAATGGAGTTCCACTGAAGCAGGTGGAGAAGCTCACGTATTTTGAGGTCGTGTTCACGAGTGATGAGATGCAAACATTGCAGGAGATGGTGCAGTAATGTATCAACTTCAGCATTCGGTAGCCAAACTCGCTATCTTCAATTCGATATTCGAGTCAACGTTTACCTGTGGTCATGAATCATGGGTAATGACCGAAGGAATATGATCGCAAATACAAGTGGCCGAAATTAGGTTCCTCCAAAGGGTCTTTGGAGTAAGGTTACTCAATAGATTGCGTTGCTCGGAGATCAGAGTGTCTCTCCAGGTCGAGCTTCTACTTCTCCGAATTGAGAGATCACAGCTCCGATACAATGTATATGTGGTTAGAATATCTCAGGAAAGAATCGCTGGACAGATTTTATGGGCAAAACCATCCGGCAGGTGACCCAGGGGTAGACCCTGAGCAAGATGGTTGGATAACATCGATGAGCTTGGCTGGTGTCGCTTGGGGATGGAGCCGGATCAATTGGAGATGGTTGCCTCTGACAGGAACTGCTGGAGGGAGAGTTTGAGGACTCTTCTCCCACGACCCTCTCGGGAAGAAGAAGAAGAAGAAGAAGAAGAAGAAGAAGAAGAAGAAGAAGAAGAAGAAGAAGAAGGAGAAGAAGAAGAAGAAGAAGAAGAAGAAGAAGAAGAAGAAGAAGAAAACTACCATAGGTTCTCTTTACTATCGGTTGTCGGTAAAATATTTGCCATGATTCTTCTTTATCGTCTGCTGATGCACGTTACATCTAACATTCTGCCAGAATCTCAGTTTGATTTCCGTCCATATTGGGGCACTGCAGAAATTATCTTTACTGCGTGGCAGATGCAGGAGAAGTGTAAGGAGTAATAGCTTGATCTGTGCAATTGCTTTATTGATCTCACGAAGGCCTTCGACAGAGTCAATAGGCAAGCATTTTGGAGTATTCTCTGAAGCTGAGTTGCCCTGAGAAGTTTACAGGGCTTAGACTTTCATTGCATTATAATATGGGAGCGTGGGTTTGCGTCAATGGTGAGTTTCCAGAACTGTTCTCAGTTGAGTCAGGCATGAAACAGAGGGATCTGCTCGCTCCGACTTTGTTTTCCATTTTCTTTCAGTTGTTTTATTAAAAGCATTCATCAATACGAATGTTGGCATATATTTACCTCATCGTACAACAGGAAGGCTCTTTAACATCCAAGGATTTCTTGCTGCATCAAAAACATATACTGCACTGATGTGTGATCTGCAGACAACTGTGATCTTGTTAGTCACACGGAAGATCAACTTCTGATGGATTGCTTCTCGGCAGAATATGATTAGTTTGGATTAACAACCAGCCTGAAAACAACAGTGGTAATGTACCAGCATGCATCTGAAAGCTATATATTCCACCAGCCATATCTGTGAAAGGTAAAATCTTGAAAGTTGGGAATAAGTTTGTCCACCTAGGTAAGCTACTGGCTGTCTAAAGCATTCGATCTGAGTGTGCTTACAGCCTTGCTGTATGAATGTGAGACATGGACAACATATGCTGCGGGCATACCCAACACCTGTCTACCAAACATTGAGATCATAGTCATGAATCAAAATCTCCAGTGTCCAGGCCTAGAGGATAGCAGACTTTCAAAATAAGTATTGCATAGAGAACCGTTGCAAGGCAAATGTCTGCAGTGCAAGTCACACAAGCGTTTTAAAGACTGCCTGAAAGATACCCTGAAGAAGATGAACATCAACACCGAAACATCTTGCGACAGACAGAGACCAGTGGCGAAATCTGATTGCTACTGGTGTTAAGGAATTTGAAAAGCAGCAGAGGGTCTCTGCTGAAGTGAAGCGATCAGCTAACTATTTGGGAGATGTTAGTCCGCCCCCCAGACGAGGTTTGAAAGAGTCTCTTACCCTTGAGGATGTATGTATGTCAGAAGGTGGGCTACTGAGCCATAGCCTACGTCATACTCATGGAAATAAGACCTTTGAGTGCACCTTACACCTTGATCTTGCATGAAGTGTCAGTACCAAATTGAATCACTTTGCAGGAGGGTGAACATGACACCATAAAGCATGCCACAGCGAACAAACTCAAGCAGGCGAGAAATTGACCTGCACACTGTGTAATATGACATGGAGGCCCCTTTCTATTTTGATGAGCCATCTAAAGCAGCGTCAATGACAGCAACATCAATAACGCGTTTATATCCGTTTCTTATTTTTTCGAAGTGGTAGAACTCGGACAAGAGTTGGTTTCCACTAACACAACTCAACAAATACCTGGCGAAACAACGTGCATGATATGCAATAAAGTGTGTAGAACTAGTTCCGGACTAAAAAAAAAAACACATGGTGGTGCATAAAGATTGTGTCCCACAGGGTGAACCCACCGGTCCCGTGGAAAGCTTAACTCTCTTCTGTCACATGTGTCGTAAACCATACAGATCTACAGCTGGCCTACAAAGTCATCTACGAAGTTATGGACGCGGATCGGATAACAATGAAGAATCAATAAGAGACGGCAATCATCTGTGAAGACGCCGCAATCCTCATTTATGTATGTATGTATGTATGTATGTATGTATGTATGTATGTATGTATGTATGTATGTATGTATGTATGTATCGTATCATATTGTATTAGTCGGACAACACACGAGTACAACGCATGCGTACTCATCTGTGAAAACAACACTGAGAGTAGGCAAAGAACCTCTGAGCAGGTACATTGAAAGTACTACTGTCCGTGTAACTCAAAGGTAACTAAACTAATCTTTTTTAACAGAAACTTTGAGGAGAAACGCTTATCATACCAGTAAAAGAAAATCTACAAAATCAAGCGGCGATATTTTTTCAAATGAGCCGCAATATATAATGCAACTCTTGTCGGTCATAGTAAAATATAATAGAAAATGTTGAGAATATTAGTACCACTGATCGGAGAGTTGAAGGTACTACTAATATTGATCAGGAAGTTGAGGATATCAGCAGTATTGATCGAAGATTTTAGGATATCGATAAAATTAATCGGAAAGTAACGATATCAGTAATATTGATTGGCGATTTGAGTATATCAGTAACACTGACCTGAAGTGTAGCCTGGTCAATGGTGATATGGTAGATATACCACTCTAGATATGGTAGATATACCACTCTAGTACTTAGGATATGTCTTCGCTGGTCAGATACAGGTAATAGTCACTACATTGCTGATTAATTATAGAGATAAAGGTACCCTTACAGGTAATCAGGTCCAGGTAATAGTTTCTACATACCTAAGAGATAAAGGTACCCATGAAACTAGCCAGCTACAGGTAATAATCACTACATAGCTGAGAGATAAGGGTACCCGTGCAGCTAGTCAGCTACAGGTAATAGTAACTACAGTGAAGGCGCATGGCTTAGTGGTTAGAGCATTGGGCTTGCAATCGAAAGGTTGTGAGTTCAATTCTCGGCCTGGGTGATGTGTTGTTTCCTTGAGCAAGACACTTTATTTCACGTTGCTCCAGTTTACTCAGCTGTAGAAATGAGATGATAGGATTGGGGGTCCCTATCATTAAATTACCCAAGATACCTCCAACGAGATATACCTTGGAGGAGGCCAGCTAAACCTGAATAGGTGTGAGCTGTCACACACACACACACACACACACACACACACACACACACACACACACACACACACACAATAGTAACTATATAACTGAGAGATAAAAGAGAAGAGGGTACCCTGGAAATGTGTACGATATGATAGAAAATGTTGATTGTGCCATAGCTTTGAAGAAAGTGTAGACATCAGTAGCATCAACAGCAGCAACTTATGATGTCTATAGTACTTCCTTCATCTGAGACATCAGCTACTACTACTACTACTACTACTACTGTTACTACTACTGTTACTACTACTGCAGTAGCAGTAGCAGCAACAACAACATTTACATCAACAGAAACAACAATAACAACAGTGACTACTACTACTACTACTACTACAGCAGTAGCAGCAACAACAACAACAGCAGTAGTAGCAGCAACAACATTTGCATCAATAACAACAGAAGCAACAATAACAACAGTGACTACTACTACTGCTACTACTACTACTACTGCAGTAGCAGCAACAACAATAACAGCAGTAGTAGCAGCAACAACATTTACATCAATAACAACAGAAGCAACAATAACAACAGTGACTACTACTACTGCTACTACTACTGCCACAACAACAACAACATCAACAACAACAATAACAACAACAGCAGTAGCAACAACGCCAACAACAACAACCACAACAACAATAATAGCAACAGCGACATCAACAACAGCGACAATAACAACAACTATTACTACTACTGCTACCACAACAACAACAACACCAGCCACATTCAGTTTACCTTCAGTAGATTTGGTCTCATTTGATACCATCTTGGAGAAATACTTCAAAATGGTGTTCATTATCCGCAAGAAAATTAACCGGATGACAATATCTAATAAATAAACAAACAAACAAAGAAACAAATAGATAAATAAATAAATAAACAAACAAATAAATAAACAAACAAATGAATAAACAAATAAATAAAGAATTAAATAAGGTTACTTGAATGATGACGGTGAAAGACGATCGATATAATCTCAGATCTCATTCGCTTACCGAGATGGGACTCGTCAAATTGAACGAAGGAAACAATGTTTTTATTAGTCTTTCTATTGCTACCTACTTGTCGCAACTCCTGGAAGAAAGAGCAACGTGAAATAAAGTGTCTTGCTGAAGGACATAACGCATCGCCCTGTCCGGGAATCGAACTCGCAACCTCACGATTGTAAATCCAATTCTCTGACCACTAAGCCACGCGCCTTCACATTTTACTTAGAAGCAGTAAAAAACCCACTAAATTTTGTAAATAAGATTTGTTGATATACAGAGCTTTGGAAAATTTCAAATAATAGGTGAACAAATCAACTGAAGTATCCCTAGAGACAGCATCTGTGTCCATCTTTTTCCATCTCCAGAGGTACTTTATCCGATGTATTCAACTACTATTATAGTTATCTGCACTGTGGAAACTTTCTTTTCAAACTAAATTCTCTATTTACTGGGTTAATGAAAATATATAATTTATATATATAATAAAGATTTTGAATGAATTGACTGATTGCATCTATTGGCCAAACCAGACTCCACCCCCTCGCCAAACCAGGACCTCTGGAGGCAGGAAGAACTAAACTAGGATCTATGGTGGCAGGGACAACTAAACCTGGACTCATGGTGGCGGGGGTCAACTAAATCTGACACCTTGATGGCCGGGATAACTAAACCAGGAGCCCTAGTGGTGGGGATAACTCAGCCACGCCCCACTGGTGGTGGAGGCTTCTATACCAAGACCCTCCTGTGGCGAGGATAACTAAACTAGGACTCCGGGTGGCTGGAACAATTAAACCAAACCCCTTGTGGCAGGGCAACTTAACCAGGATTACGGGTAACATAGGTTAAAATATTTCAGTTTCATCAAGTAACATGTTGGAGAAATGTCTCTACAATAGACCCTGTTCGACCTGATCATTGTTTAGTGAAACTGAATTGATGGAAAGTACATGGAAGCTCGTCAGACGGATTGCACGTGTAATTAAAAGGTCAGACCTTGTCACATATTGAGTAATACTGATTCTGCTTGAGAATTACATTAAAAGCACTTGGCCGAATGTTCATCTTCGAAATCGACGGAAGGCATCAACTGAGAAAGTAAAGTGAATTAATTTCAACAGGGAACGAAAACCAGTATGTGACACAAGAGGAGCTTACCTGGTGTTTCGCGGTACTCGCCGTAGCCACACAAAGTTGATACTTCATTCTCATAACTGGCAGTTTATTTGATTCATTCCTGTTCATAAACGAACCCTTGAAAATAATAAACCACACGTAAATTTAGGTGATTATCTAAAGTAGAAACATTAAAAAGGATTCACGGTATATCACAGGTAAAATTAGGCAGAAACACTAAAAATGATTTACAAAGCGGCCTAAATGGGTTTACCCCGAAGGGTCTTTCGAGTAACGTTATTCGAGATTAGACAGTCTCTTCAGGTAGAGCCGCTACTTTTATGAATTGAGAGATCACAGCTCCGATATTAAATATATGTGGTTAGAATGTCTTGGACAGATTTACGGGTAAAAAGCAGCTCGCAGGAGCTCAGGGGTAGAATCCGAGCAAGACTGATTTTGAGTGGCCACACATAACCCTGATTTAAACCCACCCGATTTCTTTCTTTGGAGCTATCTGAAAGATAGGATATATATCAACAAACCCAGGACCGTCACTGAACTAAAAGGAAGGAGATCAAAGCCAACCCTAGGCCTGTTTGTAAAGACGTTATGGTAAACTTCACCATGCACCTAAAGAAATGTATGGATTCAAATGGGGATCACTTGGAATATGTACTGTAGATCTAGACGGAAACATCAGAAGATAATGAACTGTTTATATGTTGTTTATAATGATTTGAACTAAATATAGGCAGAGTTTCTTCGGTTTTATAAAAAGAATGAATAATGTAGACAAAAATACAAATGAGTCCAGGAGTTTTTAGTCACCCTGTATATGTATATATATATATACACACACACACACACACACACACACACACACACACACACACACACATATATATATATATATATATATATAATTATAGACGTGAGGACAGAATGGACAAAATATACCTATTTTTTCTTCAAAGTGCCGACTGGTTTGCAGCTATCGAGCACCAGAAAAGTGCAACAGGGTTGTGAGGCTACCGGCTTTTCAAGAGACCCCCTCAAATGAATGGACTACTTCTTGAACTGACCGTTACAAGTGAATAATTCTCAGGAGTGAGAAATTATCACGTGATAGAACGGTCACAGAAGTGAGGTAAAGGCTGGACGTTCGGTAACACATTTGCTACAAAAAGCAGCTTGCAATCCGCCTATTTTACTCGACCATAAAGGAGTTGGGACAAAATAGTAATGAGATACATACACAGATACACAAGTACAAATATATGTGTGTGATGTTCCGCTTTGACCAGTTTTGTTCAATGACTGTATCATTGAGTAAGTGGCTGAGCATTCCACCGACACCTGTACTCTTAACGCAATTCACAGAGAAATTCAGCATCACATAGTATGTGACAAAGCAGGCCTTTTTAACTACAGGTACAGTTCATCTTGTATCATTGTGAAGTGGCTGAGTATTGCACAGACACGTGTGTGTGTGTGTGTGTGTGTGTGTGTGTGTGTGTGTGTGTGTGTGTGACAGCTCACACCTATGCAGGTTTAGCTGGCCTCCTCGAAGGTATATCTCGTTGGAGGTATCTTGGGTAATTTAATGATATGGACCCCAGTCCTATCATCTCATTTTTACAGCTGAGTAAACTGGAGCAACGTGAAATAAAGTGTCTTGCTCAAGGAAACAACACATCACCCAGTCTGAGAATTGAACTCACAACCTTTCGATTGCAAGGCCAATGCTCTAACCACTAAACCATGCGCCTTCACCTGTACCCTCAATGTGATTCTCAGGTAGACTAAACTTGGCACAGTATGTGACGAAGCAACCCCCTTTGAAACTACAGGTAGAGTCTTCTCTACGGACCTCCACACAGTTGACATCTATCAAATTTCAGTCATAAAATTTGGATCGATTCGAGGCACAACATGCCTTGCAGTGGGATCGAATCCGGGACTTTATATATGGGAAGCGAACTTCTAATGTTTTCAACAGTTAACTTTGTAGGTGAGATCCACTCACATTTGTATCGTCTTTATTTCCCAAAGCTTTAAATTAGTTGCTTTTATTTAAATTATCACACAGGCTTGTAGTTTTCATATTTTAAACACATCAAGTGGATTTTGTTTCTTTTAACTGGTTAAATAACCTCTTTTGAATTTTCTGTGAATTATATATGAAGGGGATATTTGGCAAAGTCGTTAGAGCATCGAACGAAAGAATTGCTGTATATGTTCCAACTGACAGCGCTCTCAGTTTAGTTTTCAGGGTCGATAAAATAATGTACCTGTCGGGCGGGGAGGGGGCATTATCAACTTCCTGTAAGATGTATTTCTCTCAGTCCGCCTTCAACTCATCTAAGCCGGATGTTCTTTGGCCGTTCAGGTTATTGTTTCCCAGGCGGTGTCCATAATTTAGTATCCACCTTTTGGTATTTTGTCTAGGTTCATTCTGAGGGTGAGGCCCAGTTATCTAAGTTGTAGATATTTTATTTGAAAGACCACACTATTACAACCAGTTTTGTAACATAACTTAGTATTTTTGTATTCGTGAGTTTTATATCGAATAATAATTGTTTCTACTTTTGGCACAAGGACAGCAATTACCCCAGTGTATTACTGGTACTTTGTTTTATCAACCCCGTAAGGATGAAAGGCAAAGTTAACCTCGGCGGGATTTGAACTCAGATCATAAAGGGCCGTAACTCTATGCTGCAAAGCATGGCGCCCGACCCTCTACCGATACTGCCAATACACCGCTCGAATAATAATTGTTTCTACTTTTGACACAAGGCCAGCAATTACCCAGTGCATTATTGGTACTTTATTTTATCGATCCCGTAAGGATGAAAGGTAAAGTTAACCTCGACGGGATTTGAACTCAAACCGTAAATGGACGTAACTATGCTAGAAAGCATGGCGTCCGACCCTCTACCGATACTGCCAATTCACAATGTTCTATTCGTTTGCAAGTAAACAGTCTCATCATGCCATGTGTTTTAGATGACCATCACCATCCTTTTCATTCTCTCTGTCACCGCTAGAACAAAAGGATGACGATGGTCATCTAAAACACATTCCGCAATGAAGCTGTTTGCTTGCAAACAAATCCAATATTATTATTATTCAATATAAAACTCACGATTACATTTACGTATCAGCTATGTTAGAGCGAAAACCAAATTATAATTTGGTTTTTAATTTTCGGCAAAGCCAGCTGTAAAATCGCTCGGTATGCAATTTAGGCTAATCAGCCGATGTAAACTTTAAAGACTACTATATATTCTAAAGACTTCTAGTGAGCGACAGAAGAGAGATACACAATCTTGACAAAGGGCAATAACCTAGACACTATTATTGTCGATTGTTTCTCTGTCACCGCTAGAACAAAGGATGGCGATGGTCATCTAAAAACATAGCGTAATTAGGCTGTCTGCTTGCAAACGAATAGAATATTATTGATTGGCTAGAGCGGTGGATTGGCAGAATCGGTAGAGGGTCGGACGCCATGCTTTGCAGCATAGAGTTACGGCTATTTACGGTTTGAGTTCAAATCCCACCGAAGGTAACTTTACCTTCCATCCTTACATAGTCGATAAAATAAAGCACCAGTAATGTACTGGATAATTGCTGGCCTTTGGCCAAAAATAGAAACAATTATTATTATTATCTCCTTATCTGTTAGAACACCAAAAGTGTGAAACAACAGAATGTTCACTTTTCGTGTTCTATAACTAACATATATGCCTAACTCCTTCATAAATTTTTCGGGGATAGCCGTGGTGGTGGTGATCGTATGTCATTGGCTAATTTTCAACCAATCAGAGTAAGTGTTGATATATATATATATATATATATATATATACTATTCCCCCTCTCTCTCTATATATATCTTACGCTTTCGCTTTACACTCCTCCCCTTCAATAACACATTTCCCCCTCTCTATATATCTCTTCCACTGTTACTTACGCCTGTTTCTCTCTATCTGTTCCGTCTCTATATATATCTCTCTTACTCTTTCGCTTTGCACTCCTCCCCTTCAATACCATCTCTCCCCTCTCTATATATTTGTTACTCTATCGCTGCACGCTCCTCTCCTTCAATATATCAATTACACACGCTTTACACTCCTTTATCCCCAGCGCCCCTATATATACACCCCCCCTCCCGCATCTATATTTTAATGTTCCGTTGCACCGTGAATATATGTGTCTATATATATATACATATATATTGTATATACACATTCATGTATGTGTATACACACTCATGTATGTATATACACTGGTTTTATGTGTGTATTGTAAATTTGTACTGTTAAAACACGAAACTAACATTCGATTGACACTTTGATTACCTGTACAGGCAATAGTTATTAGAATGCTGTTGAAGTGTGTATATATTTTTGGGGGACATCCTGTATATACACACATTATATATAATACAATAAACAGATAAATACACACATATATATATGAGCTTATTTAATTATAAATATTGTGAATTTTTAACTCAGTTCAATTATATATATAAATGGCTTCTACAGGACTAGAACTGTTTCATTCGAAAGAAATCATCATAATATTGAGAGGGGGGACTAGATAAAATATTTCAAATCAAATGTGTATAAGTTATAAGTTAAAATGTATAAATAGAGACGATAGTGGAGGTATATCTGTTTAGTGGAACAGTAGACGATAGAATTAAATACAGACGAGAATCTCCCTTTAATGAAACAGCAGACGATAGAATTAAGGCAATTTAAATTTTAAGCATTTGCATTTTTGCCTTTCATCGTTACGGGGTCGATAAAATAAAGTACCAGTAATACACTGTCACTATAAGTAGACGACTTTCAAATTGAATTGTTGGTTCCATTTCTTTAGTATTTTCAATTGTAGTTATCTACTTAAAAAGCATTACACGGTTAGAGACATAATTGGTAAGTTATATCTTCCCTATTAAACCATTGCATTATTTCGCCTGCAATAGAACAAAAATGAAATATTCTTTAAAGAAACAGGAATATAACTTTATAAAAAAAAAAGTTGCATCCGCTTCTTTTATCATTGATAATTTTTTCGTTTTAATATTAATTGTTTTTTGTAGTTGTTTATATTAAAAATCTTACTGTAATATTTACTTAAACGAAGGCAGACATCTAAACTTATAGATTAATCTTGAGCGAAGGACTAGATAAATCTCTCTCTCTCTCTCTATCTATCTATCTATATATATATATATATATATATATATATATATATATATAAACGAAGAATGATAACATTTCAAGCAAAGAGTTTAATTAGGTAATGACTTACAAATTTGTTTCAGTATATATTTAATATAATATTAATATATTTTGTAATATTATTAACTAATTATTATAATTGGCGCTTCAGGCTTTGTCTATATACTGAAACAAATTTGTAAGTCATTACCTAATTAAACTCTTTGCTTGAAATTTTATCACTCTTCGTTTTGAATTTCTCCTAAGTATTCAATACTCTGTTGAGAAATACATTTTACATAAACAGTCTTTGTACCATTTATACGGTATTAATTACTTATATTTATATATATATATATATATATATATATATATATAGCGTATGATTAGAACTGTGTTTATTATTAATATTTTAATGGATTTAATGAAAAATTTTAGGTGTTCATATATATATATTCTAAAAATGCGCGAAATCGTGAATCCGCGATAGTTGAACCGCCAAGTAGCGAGGTATCACTGTATATATGTTTAAATATATAGTGTAGCTGTGATGTATCTCGCGAGTGTATCGAGACCTGTCACTGATTTTAGTGTCCCCACTGCCGATGTGAATGAGCAACGCTGCACTTGTGAATTGGGTCTTGATGTTGCAGGCGGTTCATATACTTACAATGATGCGGTCCCACAAGCTTGTTCACATTCCTGTGCTAATAATCTAGATGGGCGTATTAAATTGGATGTGAAAGCAGCTTACCGGATGCGGAATCGGGAGAAGTTGAGACAAAAACAGGCCGATTATAGAGCTGTGAATTTTGCTAAATTAACACAAAAACAGGCCAAGTATAGATGTTCAAAACGGTATGAGTTGGCAAACAAGCAGGCCAAGTATAGATCTGCAAATTCAGCTATTATATCTCAAAAGCAAGCCGAACGTAGAGCTTCTAAACGTACCGAGTTGGCTAAAGAGCAGACCGAGTACAGATCTGCAAATATCTTATTGCACAAACAATAATTCTGCACAAATGTTGCTCCATTATTTTGGCAGTATTGGTAGAGGGTCGGATGCCATGCTTTCCAGCATAGTTACGTCCCTTTACGATCTGAGTTCAAATCCTGCCGAGGTTGACTTTGCCTTTCATCCTTACGGGGTAGATAAAATAAAGTACCAGTAATGCACTGGGTAATTGCTGGCCTTGTGCCTAAAGTAGAAACAATTATTAGATCTAATGTTGCAACGATACAGTTAAATGTTGTCTGTGTATTTTAAAAAAGATTTGCTTATAATCTTTTCAAATTTCATTACGCCAATGATTCAAGCTCAAATTGACATTATCTAAAAAATTGTACAAACAGCGGTGGATTAGCAGTAGTGAACAGATAAATCAGTCAATTTATTAAGATTGACTTGGCATCAATCAGCAAGACCTTCATTAGCTGCTCTCCAGCCATCTATTTAAAGCTGTATACATCTATGGTACGAATACACTTGGAGTTCGCGTCATCAGTCTGGAACCCCTATCTTGCTCAGAACATTGACCTCCTGGAAACTGTTCAGAGACATGCAACCAAGCGCATACCCTCCATCAGACACCTACCATACCCTGAATATTTTGCTTCCCTCTGGCAATGGACTTGGTAAACACCCACAAAGTTATTAACCATCCGACCAACAACAACCCCGAACACCTTTTTGATCTCCATGTGTCTAACACGTGGACATGCCTACAAAGTCAGAAAACAACACAGCTCCCATGACTTTAGGAAATATTTCTTCATGCTCAGAGTTGCTGAAGGATGGAACAAACTTCCTGCATCAGTTGTTAGCTGATGACACACTGCATCCTTTAAAACCATCATACATTCCGAAATACACCAAAACTACACCTGATGTCCCCCTTCCATACACATGCACATATGTGTATATCATGACTCATGCACTGTTCTTTTTTCCTGACGTTTTTATATTACCCTATGTATTATATATGCACTTTTGATGAGTTGTAGTGCACCTCAGCATTGTACACAATATTTTCATTATTATTATCATTATTATTATTACACTCATTGATCCATTTTGCACTAACTCTGCATCAAGCACCCTCACCTAAATATTAACCAATCAAGGATCCAATACAGCTATCTGTTGGATGAGTATTGTATAGTGCCAAAAACGAAACCAATCAGTTTAGCAGAAAGTTTCCAGACAAGAAACACGCATATTTTGCTATCCTCAAACACGTTTACACATGGCATGAAATATAACTAATCCGAGATGGCTAGGTTTCATCTTCTAACTGGATATACGAAATCCATTATGTCTTGACAACAACATGAGGTAACATTATGTTATTCACAGACACACTTTGTACACTGTTCCATATCAGAATGTATTTCCTTCGTCACATTCACAAACAGTATTGAAAATATGTTCTTCGGCAAATAAAAATGTTTTGTTCATAATATTTCAACTAGCGATTGCTCTACTCCACGCACGACCACCATAAATTAATGACCAGCTCAACACAAGTATTGGTAGAGCGTCAGACACCATGCTTTGCAGTATTGTTATGGTCCTTTGCATTCTAAGTTCAAATCCTGCCGAGGTTAACTTCGACTTTCATACTTACTAATTCGATAAAATAAAGTACCAGTAATGGACTGCCGTAATGGATTTGTGCCGAAAAATAGAAACACTATTAATGTGCAATAAGAGCAAAATATAACGACATTGCTCAATTATTTTATCTAATGTTGTAATAACACAAGGAAATGTTGTTTGTGTATTTTTTTTTATATTTGCTCATAGGCTTTTACAATTTCGCTCAGCCAACAACTATTAAAAAGTGAGTTGCTTAAGATGGTAATTTAATCACAAATTGTTGCTATCTTTTAATACACTCCAACAAGTCATCAAATTATGTACAATAAAAACAAATCTTATTAATTTGCTCAGGGAATATAAAGAAAATGTATATACACTGATAATTGCAATTGTATGTAAATATTTTGTTTTTGTATTGTTTATTTTATGTTTTCTATTATGTATAATATATTGATTTAATATTGATTGTTTTTTGTAGTTGTTTATATTAAAAGTCTGAAAATATTTTTATACATCTTACACTAATATTTATAAGATAATTTATAATAACAATTACATAATCTAATTACATTACAACGATAATTTATTATTAATATATATCCTGTTTAACTAGAGTTATTACAAGCGTTGCCTTAAAAAAATATTAAACTAGACATGAAAAATGCGCAAGCTCAAAAGTGCCACAGAATGTTATAATAAACCTTCAAAAGTGTGGGACTAGAGTTGTTGCTAAAAAATATTGTAATCATTATATATCGTACATTCTGTGGCATCCTTTATAAAAATAGCTTAAACCAACGAAGCCTTTATTTTTACGCTATTTCACTTAGTTAATTCTTAGAGTGTAACATATAAAAATAAATACATCTATGTTTAATGTAATAACAGCTATAAATAATTACGTAATATTATTATCATATACTCATAGTAACAAAATAATTGTGTTGAAAATTAATATGATGCTTATATGAACGATCAAATCTATAATGATAATTTCTTAAATATACTAATAGTAAAATAATTTAGTTATCTATTGTTACATTTTCATAGAACTATAATATTAACAATCGTATTGCATTATCAAATTTTTATCACTACAAACTTTCATATTGGAATTACCTTAAGCCACTTATTATTACTTCGCTTTCGTACTTTTACAGTTGTAGATATTGCGCTGTATCTTATATCTAATATCAATATCTCATGGTAATTTGCATGCAGTGTAAAATAGGTTTATTAATAACTTTAATATGAAATGTATTATACAGGGCTGCGGAGTCGGCCAAAAATTGACTGGCTCCAACTCAGGATCCGATATTCCATTATTTCCTAAATTTCAGCTCCGCAGCTCTGTTATTATATTAATTAATTTATTTTATAGTTGTAAATCATATTTTTATATGTTACACTCTAAGAATTAACTAAGTGAAATAGCGTAAAAATAAAGGCTTCGTTGGTTTAAGCTATTTTTATAAAGGATGCCACAGAATGTACGATATATAATGATTACAATATTTTTTAGCAACAACTCTAGTCCCACACTTTTGAAGGTTTATTATAACATTCTGTGGCACTTTTGAGCTTGCGCATTTTTCATGTCTAGTAATATATAACCAGCAATTTCTCTGTCTGTCTGTCCGACAGTGGAAACACGTGCGCGCGTGCGAATGTTTTTTGCGCACGCGTAGACAGAGAGTGAGAGTGAAAGAAAGAGACAGACTACAAGAGGGGGATAGCGGGAGAGAGAGAGACGCTGGAAGAGGGGAAGGAAAGGTATGTCTTGCTGTCTGCATTACGATACATATATATACACACACACACTGAGCGCGTCATAATGACGTAATGCAGACAGCCAGACATACAGACAGATATTATAAGGACGCAACGTTATATCTATGTATCTATCTAAAAAGAAAAACTAAGACTTTATAGAGAGAGATCGCTAAATCGCCTAATGCGGTCCCTAGAGCATTGAAAATTTGAAATATTTTTTGCTCAAAACACTCACAAGACCCTAAGTATTACATGTGTAAAGGTTGAAAACAATGGGTTGGGTGGTTCTCAAGTTTTAGTGAGCTGACAGACAGACAGGCAGACATTCTTTGTTTTAGATATGATATATAGACTAGCAGAAAACCGCCCCGGGTGGTTTTCTGCTAGTCTATATATATAAAACTGAGGATGTCTGTCTGTGTGTGTGTGAGTTTGAATCTCTAAAACTCGAGAACCACCCAACCGACTGTTTTGAAACTTTACACATGTAATACTTATGTTTCAGGGAGTGTCTGAGCAAAAAAAATTTCAAATTTTCAATGCCCTAGGGACTGCATTAGGCGATTTAGCGATCTCTCTATAATTCTTAGTCTTTCTCTTTTTAGATAGATACATACATATAACGTCGCGCCCTTATAATATTTGTCTGTATGTCTGGCTGTCTGCATTACGTCACTTCCCTGAGGATGTCTGTGTGTGTGTGTGTATGTGTGTGTGTGTGTGTCTGTGAGTTTGAATCCCTAAAACTCGAGAAGTACCCAACCGATTTTTTTTCAAAATTTACATGTGTATTACTTATGTTTCAAGGAGTGATATGCACATAAAACATTCAACTCTTTGAACCTCTAGGGATCAACATTTTGACTCTTAGGGTTTGCATTAGGGGAAAAACTACTTTTTAAAAGCTTTTTAGTTTTTTTTTGTAACTATGTATTAGTCACTGTCTTTGTCATACCATGAGCAAAAAAAAAATCCAACTGTTTTATGGCCTTATTAGGTGAAAAACTTAATTTTTTCAACTTTTTAGGGCATTTTGGTGGCGTTACGTCTAGCCGATTTTCCAGAAATTTCAAAGCATATTATGCACATAAAAAAAATTCATTTTCTTGATCGAGGAAAATCTTAAAGATTATCCAGCCATCAGAGTATTCAGTTTATTTTCTTTACATATTGTCGAGGCATGTAGTTTTTCCACGATTAGGTCTGTTGGCGACACGCGTTCCAAAATACCTTATCCCGTGCAACGCCGGGTACCACTGCTAATTCGATATAAAACTCACGAATACGCTATGTTAGAGTGAAAAACTAAATTCTAATTTTGTTGTTAGTATTTTATTTGAAATGCGGCAAATTCACAAATTTTTTAGGACGTCGGATAGAATGCTTTGTAGTATTCATTTCGGATCTCTGCTCTCCGAGTTCAAATCCCGCCTAGGTCAACTTTG
>OZ024740.1:45719940-45722440 GCA_964016885.1 Eledone cirrhosa
GAGCTGGATCTGTGTGTTACCAACACCATGTTCCAACAAAAGAACAAATTCAAGACCACATGGATGCATCCTGCATCTAAGGAATGGCATCTTTTGGACTACGTCCTAGTCAGGATGCGTGACAGACAGGATGTGCGGTGTGTTCGTGTTCTTCGTGGAGCTGAGTGCTGGACGGACCACCGCCTGGTACGCGCAAAAGTGAATCTAATCACCAAACGTAAAATCCGGGCTCCTGGTGTTACCCTGCCCAAAAGATTGAATGCTGCTCGTCTTAAGGATAAAAATGTGAAGAGGACATTGGAAGAAGAGATGCAGGCTGCAGATCTTGGTGAGGATTGGCCGACCCTTAAAAAGTCGGTTTACGATGTAGGCAGACGTGTTCTGGGATTGGTGCAGAGAAAACATCAGGACTGGTTTAATGAGAAAGATGTGCATATAGATGACTTGTTGGCTGATAAGAGGCGCGCTCTGTCACGCTACTTGACGGCAAGACCACAGGAGAGGAATACGTTGCATGAGGAGCTCAGGGATGTAAAATCACGTGTTAGGCGGAGTCTTTCTCAGATGAAGGATCAGTGGTGGAGTGAGAAGGCTGGTGAGATACAAACTGCGTCTGATTGCAATAACACAAAGCTGTTGTACAGTCTCTTGCGTGAGGTTTATGGACCGTCTTCTTCTCTGGTGACACCGATTCGCAGCAGGGATGGCAAAGAACTTCTTCGTGACTCACAGGGAATTCTACGAAGGTGGCGAGAGCACTTTGATGATCTTTTGAATCAGCCGTCTGTCGTCAGTGAAGATTTCCTCAATCTCATTCCGGAAAGTCCTGTGAAAGTAGCTCTCGCAGAGCCTCCGACACTTGTGGAGGTTGCAGTGGCTATTTCGAAGCTGAACAGTGGAAGATCTCCAGGTATGGATGGCATACATGCTGAGCTCCTACAATATGGTGGTGAGAGACTCCTGCAACATCTTCACTCTCTGTTTGGAAGGATATGGGCTAATGAATCCGTGCCTGAGGACTGGAGAGATGCAGTAATGGTGGTCTTGTACAAGGGAAAGGGTAACAGGAATGATTGTGGGAACTACAGAGGTATATCATTGCTTTCTGTCGTGGGGAAAGTTTTATGTAGGGTGCTTCTGGACCGTCTGCTGACACACATTGCAGATTGTGTCCTTCCTGAAAGTCAATCTGGTTTTCGTGTTGGACGCGGCACTACTGATATGATCTTCTCAGCTAGACAGCTCCAGGAGAAGTGCATTGAACAGGGCTTGGATCTGTATCAGGTTTTTGTCGATCTGACAAAGGCTTTCGATACTGTCAACAGAGATGCATTATGGAAGGTTCTCCAGAAACTTGGTTGCCCTGATAAGTTCCTTGCTTTAGTTAGGTCTTTCCATGACGACATGAAGGCTTGGGTTAATGTCGGAGGTAACATGTCGGAGCCTATCTCAGTAAAAAATGGAGTGAAACAGGGGGATATTCCAGCACCGACCCTGTTTGCCATATACTTTGCAATGGTTTTCTGTATTGCATTCAGGAATTGCGAGCATGGTGTTTACATCCGATATCGAACCTCAGGCAGCATATTTAACATCAGGCGCTTTGCTGCGAAGACAAAAGTATTTACATCAGTCATAAGAGACCTCTTGTATGCAGATGATTGCGATCTTGTAGCGCACACAGAGAGTGATATGCAGCACATTTTGAATGTATTTTCTGACGCTTGCACTGCCCTGGGTTTGACTGTCAGTCTCAAGAAAACCGTCGTCATGTACCAACCTGCACCTGGTAGGCAGTGCACTGAACCAAACATCTATGTGTATGGCAAACGACTTGGAGTGGTTGATCAGTTTGTCTACCTGGGAAGCACTGTCAATCGATACGGCAACCTTGACAGTGAAATCTCACTTAGGATTAGGAAAGCAAGTGATGCTTTCGGAAAGCTAGAAAGGCGACTCTGGGGTCGGCGAGACATATGCAGGAGGACAAAGGTAAAGGTGTACAGGGCATGTGTACTCTCTTGTCTTCTTTATGCCTGCGAGACCTGGGTCACATATCGACGCCACCTTAAGCAATTGGAGCGTTTCCATCAGATGTGTCTCAGACGGATACATGGCGTTCGCTGGAGGGACCACATCAGTGATGTCGAGATTTTGGAAAGCTCTATGTGTGACAGTATAGAAGCTCTTGTGCTTAAGCAGCGACTCCGTTGGAGTGGTCACCTTGCCAGGATGAAGGATTCTAGAATACCAAAACAACTCTTCTATGGAGAGTTGGTTAAAGGAAAACGACCGCCACATAAACCAAAAAAGAGGTATAAGGATTCCTTGAAGGCCTCTCTGAGAGACGCTAACATCTCTGCTGATACATGGGAAAATGTTGCTGCTGATCGTAATAAATGGAGAAAGACTGTATATGAGGGAAAAGTTGCCTTTGAGGCATCTCGAATCGCACACGAGAAAGTAAAGCGGGACGTGAGGAAGGGTATTGCTGTTGCAC
>OZ024740.1:45724940-46032440 GCA_964016885.1 Eledone cirrhosa
ATGAAAAACTGCATGCATATCAGCAAAAAATCATGCATGGATATGTTGTCAGGAAGCTCCAGTAAGGAAAGTAGTCTATCTTGGACAAACAACCGCTATGCTGGCTCCCACTTTGAAGGATACGCTTTTTGAAATCCAAGAAGAGGAAATCAATACAAAATACCTGATTCACAAAAGAGATAGGGATAAAGGCAAAACACCTAGATTTGCCAACAAATGCAGACTCTGCAGAATTAACATCGAAGATGTCACCCATGTCATAGGCAGCTGTCCAAAGATGTTATCGCGGTACTATTTACCTATGAGGCATAATGTGGTGGCCAAAAAAGTATACAATGCAATCTGTAGAAAAGATAGCCCGACAACAAACACATTAAAAGCTACAGCAATGTGGAAGAAATACATATACATAATATAAAAGAGTACTGGTGGAATGTTCCAGTAAAAACCCCAATAAAATGCAGGAATAACAGACCAGATATAATGATATGTTACAGGAAAAAGAAGACATGCACAGTAATGGAAGTCAGTTGCCCAGCAGATGCCAATATAATATCAAAGAATAGCCAAAAGAAGAATATTTATGCAGAACTGATGAGAAATCTGCAGATACTCCACCCTGATTATACCTTCAGATTTATGCCTGTGATTATTGGGGCACTGGGATATGTTAGTAACTGACTAGGTACAAATCTTGAGAAGCTGGGCTTCACAGAAACATAAAGAATACGACTAGTTAGAAAATTACAAGTACAATCCATTAATGGAACAGTAAAAATATCGATGGTTGCAACGATGGTTGCTAAACACTGTACGGCTTAATTCGGGCTGTTTGTTTACAAACAAACCGAACATTATAATAAATGTTTGGTAAACCCATACGTACATATAAATATGTGTGCATGTATGTATATATATACATACTACTGTACGTCTGTATACATATATGTATGTACGTATACATACTTATATTTAAGTAACAGTCGTACTAAGAGTGAGAAATGAAATTTCGTTTCATTTTTTGCATTTATCGTTTTCGGTGCGCCCGGCTGATTAACTCACTCGATATGCAAATTAGGCTGCTCAGCCGTTAATATGCATAAGGAAAGTATATACTTTCAGACGTTCAATCATCTGGCAGGAAGGTATACGGTGCTGACCATAGCTAATAAGCTTGAAACTAGTACATCGTTCCTTTGTCGGTGTTGAACAAAAGGGCAACGATGGTTGCTAAACACTGTACGGCTTAATTCGGGATGTTTGTTTACAAACACACCGAGCATTATAATAAATGTTCGGTAAATCCATACGTACATATATATATGTGTGCATGTATGTATATATATACATACTACTGTACGTCTGTATACATATATGTATGTACGTATACATACTTAGATATATATATTAGTATATACTATGTAACATTTGATATTTAATATACCACTATATCTGTACCGCTCCACCCTCACGCCCTTAGACCCCAGCGCCCCTGGACCTTCTCACCCCCCCCCCCCCCCCCTCCGAGAGTGGCAGCGTCTACTTTGAGAACCTCTGATCTATAGCAATACCAACATTCCCTGCTGCTCTGTGTATTTGGCTGTTTACATCTTCTTCATATGTTTTCTTTCCTTTTTTTCCGACTTTTTATTATTATTAATTTGTCTCTTACAAATCATAAACGTTTATAATTCTTTCTACGTTTGGCACAAGGCCAGCAATTACCCAGTACATTACTGGTACTTTATTTTATCGACCCCGTAAGGATGAAAGGCAAAGTTAACCTCGGCAGGATTTGAACTCAGATCAGAAAGGGGCGTAACTCTGTGCTACAAAGCATGTTGTCCGCCCCTCTACCGATACTGCCAAACCACCACCCTAAACATAAACGTTTATAATACCAAAGGTGTTGTAGTGGTGGCTGTCATGTGTGGTTTATATAACACACAAGAGGGAATTTGTGACTGGTGGGGGTTGTAGTGGTGCTCATTATATGGGGGTTTATATAATTTGCTACATGTCAAAGGTAATTGTGACTATGTTGAAGTGGTGACAATTATGTATGGTTTATATAATTTACAACACACCAGAGGTAACATGTAGGGTGTTTAGTTGAAGCAGTTATGTGTGGTTGATACAATTTACTGCACAATAAAAGTAGTATTTTTGTGGAGTTGGGGGGTTGTAGTGGTGGCAGTTATGTGAGGTTTACATAGTTTACTACACATCATAGATAACTGTGGGTGTTTAGTCGAAGCAGTTATATGTGTCGTTGATATGATTTACTACACAACAGAGGGAGCCTAGGGTGTTGTAGTGGTGACAGAGTTAATTGTGGTTATGCTGTTGTGGTAACAGTTTTGTGTGGTTGATATAACTTAGTACACATCGGACGTGTTGTAGTGGTGGGAGGTGTTGTAGTCGGGGAAGTTATATGGGTTGTATATAAATGTGAAACAATTATATAACAAAATAATGACTTAACAAAATAGAACAACACGATAGAGCAAGGGTCTCAAAAGTTGTCGTTATCGAACTCCAAGTATCCATGAGACTACCTGGGAGGTTCGAATGAGTTTTGGGGCTAAAACCTAACATTTGTTTAAGAAATTATAATACATAAAATAATTGTTTCTACTTTTTGGTACAAGGCCAGCAATTACCTCAGTGCAACACTGGTACTTTATTTTATCAGTGTTGCACTGGGGTAATTGCTGGCCTTGTTCCAAAATCTATCAATCAATTTCCTGCAACTGGTGCAGCCAGTCATTGATACGATAGTCTAGGCGTTTGACTGTGTCCATCATGGCATTTCAGTGGGCCTTAGAAATGCTTGGCGGTGCCTATCTCATCTCCATGTGTCCAGTCCCTCACTAAATTTAACCTTCCAGCAGAAGTAGTCATCGGGATGCAGCTGAAAAATGTCCTAGAGCTGGATGTGAGTCAGATGAGAACTAAAGTTCCCGTCCATCCCTAAGGACCATCAATATATTCTCTCTATCCGAACAGCCTTGCTTTTGAAACAATGTTTCTTTAAATCCGGTATTTAAAGTTCAATTATATATACAGATACACATATATACATACATACATACACACATATATATATATATATATATATATATATATATATATATATATGTTACCCCCCCTCTCTCGTCCACACCGCTCTCACCCGCGCCCGTGCTATCCCCCGCTCCACCACCCTCACCCCACGCCACCGCACACCCACCCACCGTCTCCCCTTCCCCATCACCTACCACCCCTCCACCTTACCCCTCCACCGCACCATCCGCCGCCTCTTCCGACGCCTCCAGTCCGACCCCCCCACCTCCCACATCTTCCCAACCCCACCACTCCCCTCCTTCAAACGCGCACGCAATCTCCGCACCCTCCTCGTCCACAGCTCCCCCCAACCCACGCTCCCCCCCCCCCGGTTCCTTCCCTTGTTCTAGGCCCCGCTGCAACACCTGTCCCCACATCACCAACACCACCACCTTCCAGGGTCCCAACGGCCACCCTCTCTCGGTCCGGCATGCCTTCCGCTGCACCTCCTCCAACCTAGTCTACGGACTTCGTTGCACGGAGTGCAGCGCGACTTATGTCGGACAGACGGGACGTCGCCTGGCGGACCGAGTCACGGAGCACCTCCGGGACATTCGTCTCGGGGGCAGTTCCCCCATCGCCCGCCACTTTGGTGGCCCTGGACACTCCGCACGCCATCTCACAGTCTGTGGCCTACTCCAGTGCCACGGAACACCCGCCCATCGCCTTACGGTCGAACAACGTACTATCTTCATCTTACAGATCCACACTCCCTCCGGCCTGAACTCCCCACCCTTATTCCTTTAGCGTTCGACCGCCCCCCTCCCCCCACACTTATCCCCCACTAACACCACTAACACACCCCTCCTTTTTACCGCCCACCCCACACTAACAATACTAACACCTCCACTCCACCCCTCATCTGACCACCCTTCCCCAACTAACATACTAACATCCCTTCCCTCCCCTCTTCTCCCCCCTCCTTATCACACGCACACACGCACCCACTTACACCACCCACCCCACACGCAACTAACATCACTAACACCCTCCAACCCCACGCACACGTACCCACACACCCTCGTACACCACCAACTCTACACACCCTACCCCCACTAACCCCCACTCACACCTGCATTCCACCCCTCCCCACCTCCCGTATACTAACACCCACTAACACCTCTTCACCAAACTACACACACACCAGTACACCACACTCCCTCCATAGAACCACACACACCCTTCTCTCCCCGCTCCACACTCACTCATCCCACTAACACCCCTACTAATACACACACACACGCACACACACACACCCTCCTCACTCCAACTCTCACACCTACCCATCCTCGCTTCCCTACCATTCCGCCGACTGTTGCTATGCCCTTCCGACCACTGTTTCAGCACCAACTGACCACAGCACTTCCACTGCTGACCACTTCCTGTTACGCGCGCACCCCACATCTCTCCTCTTCCGACCACCGCTTCTTGGATTACCCACACGCGTTATTGACTTCCAACCAAAATCTCCATACATCCGTGTAACTTACCACTTTTCAACCATCCTCTTACACCACCACCTATATAACTCACCCACACACACACCCCAAAAAAATTTGTTTTATCCACACGCCACCCACACCCACAACACGCTTAAACCACACACACGTGCTTCCCACCACATATTTACACCCTCAGCCCCCTGATTCCTCTCCCCCCACCCCCCTATCCACACACGCACATACCCTCCGACCCACAAAAACACCCCCCACACACACCTTCCTGAACATGCAACCCCGTTCTTCCCCCAACCCTCACTTTCACATACACACACACACACACACGCACACCTAACCCCACACACCACCTTCAGCCCTCCCTGCTCGGACACCCCGTCTCCCTCTCCCCACTCCACCCACCACGACCTCTACTCACCCCACACCCTTCCACCACCTGTTTACCCCCCTTTTAATTTCAGTTTATTTTGATCATGCCTTTATTTTTAAATTTTCTCATTCCTTGTATTTTGATCATGCTTTATTTTTATTTATTATTTATTATATTTTTGTCTTTATTTGTTAATTTTTCATTCGCACCGTTTCCTTTCGCTATATGTCTCTCCACCACTCCCCTACACACCTTTTGAACTCTCACCTGAAGAAGGGCTTATGCCCGAAACGTCGTCCCCCACCTACCCCCCACTCTCCTGAGCGTGAATTTAATAAACATTTATCGTACTGCCTCTCTGTTCTGTCCCTGTTCAATTTTTCATTATATATATATATATATATATATATATATATATATATATATATATATATATATATAGTACATCGTTTCTGTGTCAGTGTTGAACAAAAAGGTGACGTGGTTGCCTAAACACTGTACGGCGTAATTCGGGCTGTTTGTTTGTTTACAAACAAACAAACCGAGCATTATAATAGATGTTCAGTAAACTGATACGTGCATATATATGTGTGTGCATGTATGTATATATATATACATACTACTGTACGTCTGTATACATATATATATGTACGTATACATACATACATTTAAGTAAGTGCCGTACTAAGAGTGAGAAATGAAATTTCGTTTCATTCTATTCCATGTATATATATATATAACTAACCAGGGTTGCGTATGCAACACTCTAATCAGTAAGCGATGATACGATTAAGTTCAACCACTTAACGTCATGTGCCCCCTTATTGGTAGCCAGCATTACATTAGAAATCTTGCATAACAACCTTATTACTTAAGGTGCAATATGATGAAGTTGGGTTGCTGGTTGCGTGATGGCAACATTACGTAATTATTAATGCCACAGAAATTTGTATTACACCAGATTATAAATAAACTGAACTATGAATATCTACATCTGGCCGCCCTCGCAAGTATCATTATCGTATATATATATATATATATATATATATATATATATATATATATATATATATTGAGTATATGTTGGTTGTTTACCGACACCTCAATATGCAGGTTGGAGCACTCGACGAAGTACGCAGGTTGGTTTGCTTACTCCGGAGTAATGTAAAATAAGTAAGTAAAACATGTTAAAATATTATTCCAGTTCCTCAACACACCCAGGAGCTGGACATATCGATGAATTGACAGACTGGAACACATTTCAATACCATGTTTACCTGTTCTTTCTACATTAATTCGTACTGCCTGAAGAGGTCACAGCCAATAATAGCTTTCACTGAAATATATATTGCAGAGAATTTATAATAAACGAAGCCAAATTTAACATGTTTGATTTATATATATATATGAAGTATTTCCGTGGGAAGGGTAAAGGAATGGAGTGTGTTCTATGTAATTTTCATTCTGATGGGCGATTTCAGACGTCTCTGTTGAGCTCGTCTGTCTTCGTGAAACCTTTGGTAAATGGAATAATTGTCTTATATATATATATATATATATATATATATATATATAACTGCTGCAATAAAATACAAGTTACGTATATCCTGTGGTATTTGGTGCGACTCCTTGGGTTCTGAGTATTTTGCTCTGTGATGAGAGTTACCAATAATAAGACAAAACAGTAATTAATTTGGTGTTGACTACCAATGTTTCATATCAATGCAATGAAAGCTAACATTATAAGTAGTTTCCTATCAGCTTTCTATGTATTCATTTTCCTTTAACTTTTGTAACTGTCTTCGTTTTGTGTCACTTCAAACAAATTAAGGTTCTGGCAATTGATTGGTCGAAGAAGGGATTGCTTCTTGCTGCGGTATTTCTTTCCAAAAGAATGTAAAACTGCCGACACCGACTACTTCCACATCCACAAGTTCCACTTCACTTTATCAGTACCATTTATTAACGTGGTTTTTTATCAACTATACATTAAAAAAGTCACAAATACTCAATATTTTACACCACAAACTTAGTAAAGAACGATGTATGAGGTCAGTATCTTCAACATTAAATAGATGGACTCTGCTATTAACGATGGCTTCTACAACCCTTTCTCAATACAACACTGGTTCAAATCTTTGCTTTAATCTCTTTTCCGGCCATCAACTCATTTGTTATGGCTGAGTATTTATTCATTTGTTTATTTTTGTATTTATTTATTTGAATACATATTACATGAATTTAAACATCCGTATAGAGCTATTAAGCTATGACAGACTAAGGGAAGTAACCAGTGTCCCTCGCAGTTAAGAAACAAAAACAAGATTGACAGAGAAATATAAAAATGTGAACCCCAACGGGAAGGGAAAAAAGAATAAAAAATCAGAAGATAAAGAAAAAATGAAAAAAAAGGGAAGGTTTTAAAGCAGTTCAAAGTTTTTATTGTTGAATTTTTTCGTAGTCTCAGAATACTCAAAGATCTTGTTTATAGTTGGTAGATATTTGACAATATATTGTATATATAATGATCAGCTTCAAGATGACCCCCCCCCCCATCTCTCTCTCTCTCTCTCTCTCTCTCTCTTAGACTTGTGGAATTCGAAACCAACAAAAAATGGTCCGATGATTTATTGGGAAGTTTGTAAGTCCTAATTGGAATTTAGCATCTCTTTAGCAGGATTGTTTCATCTACATGTCACACTCTACCCCCGGATGCCAGTCTCCTTTATGCTCAACTATTTTGAACACTTCACCACCGCACTCTCATAGATCGATCATAAAATAGCCAAACGTACTAAACGGAAGATATATTTCTCTATTAACAAATGAATGCAGATCAACTGGTGAAAGATTACAGACAGAAAATATAAGTTGGTGATACTATCAAGTAGTGATAACTAAAATTGATAATAAAATCGCCATGATTTTATAGTTAACGATGTAAATAATCGATATTAGTCAATTAATTAGGGTTGTGGTTTGGCAGAATTGGTAGAGCGTCAGATAAAATGACACTGCAATTTTTGTTCTGGTTCTTTATGTTCGGAGTTTAAATCCCGTTGATGTCAACTTCGCCTTTTATCATTCCGGGGTCGATACAATAAAGTACTAATCAAGTATTGGGGGTGATTTGATCAACTTTGTCCTTCTCACAAATTTGACCTTGTGCTTAAATTATAAATAAATGTAAGTCAGCATCTGGCTGTTCTCCGATTGGTTTGTCATCCAGCTTCTACTGGTGGAAACATCCTCAGTCCCCGAAGCATTCCCCACTTACTGGGGTTGAGGATTCGCTGTAATGAGCCCCACGAAGTGGACTGGCTCTTTCATTGTATCTCCCTCATCATCCTCTGGGGTAACACATTCGCCATTCCGTCTCACTGGACAATGAACGAACAACAACTTTAAACATCATTTTGTAGATAGTTATAACACTTCAAATGTTAGTGGAGTGTAGTCATTTACATCGAACACAGTAAATTACTGGTACTTTATTACTTTCATATTATCGACCGTGGAGGGATGAAAGTTAAATTTTACCTAGTCATTAATAAAACTACCACATGACTGATATTATTTAAAAGTGCAATTATAAATATAATTATATAGACATAAATTACGAAAGATTAATGCAAATATAAATGATTGTGGAAAGTTTTAACATTAACAGATGAAGTGTGAAGGTAATTATCTCTTTTGTCTAATTGTTAAGACCTCCATCTCTTTTGTCTAATGTTAAGACCTCCATCTCTTTTGTCTAATGTTAAGACGACCATCTCTTTTGTCTAATTGTTAAGACCTCCATCTCCTCTATCTACTGTTAAGACCACCATCTCCTCTATCTACTGTTAAGACCACCATCTCTTCTATCTACTGTTAAGACCACCATCTATTCTATCTACTGTTAAGACCACCATCTCTTCTGTATAATGTTAAGACCCCCATCTCTTCTGTCTAATGTTAAGACCTCCATCTCTTTTGTCTAATGTTAAGACCACCATCTCTTTTGTCTAATGTTAAGACCTCCATCTCTTCTATCTACTGTTAAGACCACCATCTCTTCTATCTACTGTTAAGACCACCATCTCTTCTGTTTAATGTTAAGACCCCCATCTCTTCTATCTAATATTAAGACCACCATCTCTTCTATCTAATGTTAAGACCACCATCTCTTCTGTCTAATTGTTAAGACCACCATCTCCTCTATCTGCTGTTAAGACCCCCATCTCTTCTATCTACTGTTAAGACCACCATCTATTCTGTCTAATCTTAAGACCACCATCTCTTCTGTCTAATGTTAAGACCACCATCTCTTCTGTCTAATGTTAAGACCACCATCTCTTCTGTCTAATTGTTAAGACCACCATCTCTTCTATCTACTGTTAAGACCACCATCTCTTGTATCTACTGTTAAGACCCCCATCTCGTCTGTCTAATGTTAAGACCCCATCGAAAAAGATCTGTCCCAGATGCGTGTGCGACGAGGAAACCGTTGCACACGCATTGGTACACTGCTCGGGCATTGCCGATCTGTGGGGCTATGTCGAACAACTGCTGTCAAGGGTGGGACCGATCCGGTTGACCACCGAGTCTATTGTAACGATCAAGCCGCCTCCCCTCTTCAAAAACGAAGGAGAGGCGGTGTTTCTGTGCGTAATAGCCATGCCGAAAGAGGTTGTATGGTGGACGCGTCTGAAAGGACTGAGGTCAGACACCTTTCTCTCTGGCCAACAACTGGTCCGTTTCTTCCAATATCATTTCGGAAGAAGGATCAGGATGGAGAGAGTGGTGTTGCACCCCAGCCGTTTCTATGAAAGATGGGTGAAAGTGGCGAGAATGGCCCGTGTGAATGGGCCTTCACTCTACATCAGACTATAGGTGAGGAAGTGAAAGACCAAGGGAGAACCCCTTCTCTGTGCTCCTGAGGAGAAGGGTTGCACACTTTTTTCGGGGGTGTGTGCGACCCCCCAAGGCGCCTCCTCTCTATTGAGGACTTTGTTATAAATTTTATTTTTTGTTATATTTTATTTTATTTTTATATATTGTTATTGCCTCCTCCTTATTGAGGACGCCTTGTTTTGTAAACCCCCATTGTATTTGTCCCACTTTTGATGCCCTGGTGGCAAATAAAAGAAACATATCTCTTCTATCTACTGTTAAGACCACCATCTCTTCTATCTACTGTTAAGACCACCATCTCCTCTATCTACTGTTAAGACCACCATCTCTTCTATCTAATGTTAAGACCACCATCTCGTCTGTCTAATGTTAAGACCACCATCTCTTCTATCTACTGTTAAGACCACCATCTCTTCTGTCTAATGTTAAGACCACCATCTCTTCTGTCTAATGTTATGACCACCAACTCTTCTATCTAATGTTAAGACCACCATCTCTTCTGTCTACTGTTAAGACCACCATCTCTTCTATCTACTGTTGCGACCACAATCTCTTCTATCTACTGTTAAGACCACCATCTCCTCTATCTACTGTAAGACCACCATCTCTTCTATCTACTGTTAAGACCACCATCTCCTCTGTCTAATGTTAAGACCACCATCTCTTCTATATAATGTTAAGACCACCATCTCTTCTATCTACTGTTAAGACCACCATCTCTTCTGTCTAATCTTAAGACCACCATCTCTTCTATATAATGTTAAGACCACCATCTCTTCTATCTAATGTTAAGACCACCATCTCTTCTATCTAATGTTAAGACCACCATCTCTTCTATCTACTGTTAAGACCACCATCTCTTCTGTCTAATTGTTAAGACCACCATCTCTTCTGTCTAATGTTAAGACCCCCATCTCTTCTGTCTAATGTTAAGACCACCATCTCTTCTGTCTAATGTTAAGACCACCATCGCTTATGTCTAATTTTATGACCACCAACTCTTCTATCTAATGTTAAGACCACCATCTCTTCTGTCTAATGTTAAGACCACCATCTCTTCTATCTACTGTTAAGACCACCATCTCCTCTGTCTAATGTTAACACCACCATCTCTTCTATATAATGTTAAGACCACCATCTCTTCTATCTAATGTTAAGACCACCATCTCTTCTATCTAATGTTAAGACCACCATCTCTTCTATCTACTGTTAAGACCACCATCTCTTCTGTCTACTGTTAAGACCACCATCTCTTCTATCTAATGTTAAGACCACCATCTCTTCTGTCTACTGTCAAGACCACCATCTCTTCTATCTAATGTTAAGACCACAATCTCTTCTGTCTAATGTTAAGACCACCATCTCTTCTATCTAATGTTAAGACCACCATCTCGTCTGTCTAATGTTAAGACCACCATCTCTTCTATCTACTGTTAAGACCACCATCTCTTCTGTCTAATGTTAAGACCACCATCTCTTCTGTCTAATGTTATGACCACCAACTCTTCTATCTACTGTTAAGACCACCATCTCTTCTGTCTAATGTTAAGACCACCATCTCTTCTATATAATGTTAAGACCACCATCTCTTCTATCTACTGTTAAGACCACCATCTCTTCTGTCTAATTGTTAAGACCACCATCTCTTCTGTCTAATGTTAAGACCCCCATCTCTTCTGTCTAATGTTAAGACCACCATCTCTTCTGTCTAATGTTAAGACCACCATCGCTTATGTCTAATGTTATGACCACCAACTCTTCTATCTAATGTTAAGACCACCATCTCTTCTGTCTAATGTTAAGACCACCATCTCTTCTGTCTAATGTTAAGACCACCATCTCTTCTGTCTAATGTTATGACCACCAACTCTTCTATCTAATGTTAAGACCACCATCTCTTCTGTCTACTGTTAACACCACCATCTCTTCTATATAATGTTAAGACCACCATCTCTTCTATCTAATGTTAAGACCACCATCTCTTCTATCTAATGTTAAGACCACCATCTCTTCTATCTACTGTTAAGACCACCATCTCTTCTGTCTAATTGTTAAGACCACCATCTCTTCTGTCTAATGTTAAGACCCCCATCTCTTCTGTCTAATGTTAAGACCACCATCTCTTCTGTCTAATGTTAAGACCACCATCGCTTATGTCTAATTTTATGACCACCAACTCTTCTATCTAATGTTAAGACCACCATCTCTTCTGTCTAATGTTAAGACCACCATCTCTTCTGTCTACTGTTAAGACCACCATCTCTTCTATCTAATGTTAAGACCACCATCTCTTCTGTCTACTGTCAAGACCACCATCTCTTCTATCTAATGTTAAGACCACCATCTCTTCTATCTACTGTTAAGACCACCATCTCCTCTGTCTAATGTTAAGACCACCATCTCTTCTATATAATGTTAAGACCACCATCTCTTCTATCTACTGTTAAGACCACCATCTCTTCTGTCTAATTGTTAAGACCACCATCTCTTCTGTCTAATGTTAAGACCCCCATCTCTTCTGTCTAATGTTAAGACCACCATCTCTTCTGTCTAATGTTAAGACCACCATCGCTTATGTCTAATGTTATGACCACCAACTCTTCTATCTAATGTTAAGACCACCATCTCTTCTGTCTAATGTTAAGACCACCATCTCTTCTGTCTACTGTTAAGACCACCATCTCTTCTATCTAATGTTAAGACCACCATCTCTTCTGTCTACTGTTAAGACCACCATCTCTTCTATCTAATGTTAAGACCACCATCTCTTCTATCTACTGTTAAGACCACCATCTCCTCTGTCTAATGTTAAGACCACCATCTCTTCTATATAATGTTAAGACCCCCATCTCTTCTGTCTAATGTTAAGACCACCATCTCTTCTGTTCAATGTTAAGGCCACCATCTCCTCTATCTACTGTTAAGACCACCATCTCTTCTATCTAATGTTAAGACCACTATCTCTTCTGTTTCATTGTTAAGACCACCATCTCTTCTATCTAATGTTAAGACCACCATCTCTTCTGTCTAATGTTAAGACCCCCATCTCTTCTGTCTACTGTTAAGACCCCCATCTCTTCTGTCTAATGTTAAGACCACCATCTCTTCTGTCTAATGTTATGACCACCATCTCTTCTGTCTAATGTTAAGACCACGATCTCTTCTGTCTAATGTTAAGACCACGATCTCTTCTATCTACTGTTAAGACCACCATCTCTTCTGTCTAATGTTAAGACCACCATCTCTTCTGTCTAATTGTTAAGACCACTATCTCTTCTCTCTAATGTTAAGACCACCATCTCTTCTGTCTAATGTTAAGACCACCATCTCTTCTGTCTAATGTTAAGACCACCATCTCTTCTATCTACTGTTAAGACCACCATCTCTTCTATCCAATGTTAAGACCACCATCTCCTCTATCTACTTTTAAGACCACCATCTCAACCCATGCCCTCCACTCAAAAAACAAAAACAATTTCCAAAACACCCGCACCGCAAACACAACCCGAAAATATACCCCTCCTCCAACGCGGAAGATGACCCTAGTTCGTCGTCAGACGAGGAGGAGCACTTCCACACAATCAAAAGAAAAAAAAGAAAACACACCTCAGACACACAAATGAAAACAACCCCTCCCCAAAACATAACACTGACACCAACACAAAAGAGCTCACAACAACAGCAAACAAAAAACACCACACAAAAACAAAAACATGCATACACATACATAGACACAAGGAACAAAAAACTGTTAAACATTGTGTACAACAACAATCTAATAAAAACACAAGGGCCTAACTTCACCCAGGCAGGGGATTTCCCCCACCTCAAAATGATTAAGGCCCCACAGGACACTTATAAAACTTAAAAAAACAATTTTAAAGCGGACGTGGGTCCCCCCTGCGTCGGGCCCATTAACCGCGTCCTCCTAAAAAACTACCCCACCCCCTCCCCAAACACCCACACAACTCCAAGCTCCCCAACCACACAACACACTGATGCCCCTACACTTCCACAAACCACCACCCCACCCAACAACCCATCCCCCACCCTAATGGAAATTGTGCAGCCCGATACCCGGGACGCAGAGAGGTAAGTGCCTTTTCTCTTCACCACCAACATGGCTATGCTAAGAGTAAGCTGTTTAAATGCGCGTGGCCTGGGCTCAACTTGGAAGCAAGCAATGCTTCTAAATGACCTCAGGTCACAACGTATAGATGTGATGGTTATTTGCGAGGCTCGGATCAGCAACGTGCGACAGCTGGCCCACACCTTTGATGACTTTGAGATGCACGCATCTCTCTGTCAGCCCGGAGGTGGGGGTGGAGTTGTCGTTCTGCTGCAAAAACATCTGGGTCTCGCAACACAGATGGTACATTTGGACCCGGAGGGTCGACTAGTGGTTCTGGACCTTGGCAGTGGTAAAGGCGGAGCGTTTAGGTTGGTAGCCGCCTACGGCCCTTTCGGGTCAATGCGGCCGGACTTCTTCCATCGTCTGGAGACTTTTCTAGGGACGTCCCGCTCCTTGCTATTAGTGGGGGACTGGAATGGTATCCTAGATGCACGCTGGGACTACGTAGGGGCCTGTCCCGATAGAGAGGGGTGTAATAGCCTCAAAGGGTTAATCGGTCGATTTGACCTGGCCGATAGATATCGACTAGATTTTCCGACTGCGCCAACCTGGACTTGGGCAAATCGTAGCGGATCATCTAGGTCGTACCTAGATAGGTTCTTAGTTAGAATTAAGGATAAGGACTTTTTAAGTTGTCTAAAAATGCGCATGGTTGGCTATTCAGACCACAAGTTAGTGACCTGCATGATCAACCTTGACAGAACTCATAGACAGGGACCCGGTTACTGGAAGCTCAACTTGTCCTTACCGGCAGGTAAGGCTTACAGGGACCGGATTAGCACCTTAGTTAGGGAGCGGTTGACGGGCGCCATCGTCAACAGCAGGTGGTGGGGATCTCTCAAAAGAGAGATTAGAGTAGTCTCTATAGAATTTAGTAAGGAGTTAGCCTCCAATAGAAATAGGAAGGAAAGGGAGTTGGTAGATAATGTAGAAGAGGCAATTAGAAGCGGCGACGTGGCCAGAGTGCTAGCGTCGAGAACGGCCCTGGGCCAGTTCTTCGACGCGAAACACAAAGGCTGCATCGTCCGAAGCAAAATACGTGCTCTGGGAAACGAGGGGACCAAAGCTGTTAGCTGGGCCCGCGTGACAGAAGCCAAAAGAGGGAGCAGATCCACTATCCGGTCTTTGCGAGACCAGGATGGACGGGTGATCCTTGAACCTAAGCAGATGTGCGAGGCTTTTCAAAAGCACTTTGCCGGATTGTTCGGAGGGGGCGGGGGGCCGGTTGGGGACGTGGACTTCGGTCCATACCTCGACGGCATGCCGCGTCTCTCGGACAGGGAGGCGAAGTCCTGCGAGGAGCCGATTTCAGCCGCTGAGATAGAGGACGTGCTGAGACAATGCGGCAAACGCAAATCCCCGGGTCTCGATGGTCTTCCATACGAACTATATCTAGCTATGCCGGACTTGTTCCCCGATCTCCTCGAGGCGGTCTACTGCAACTGGCAACAGAACGGGAGAATTCCCTGTGCTGTGACCAAGGGCGTAGTCACGCTAGTGAGGAAGGACGAGAACAAGGGGGACGATATAAATAATTTCAGGCCCATAACTCTGCTAAATACAGAGTTACAGATTTTGGCCAAGGTGCTAGCAAAGAGGTTGGCGCTTGTCGTGGGCAACCTGGTGGGAGATGCGCAGACATGTGCTATCCCGTCCAGGTCCATCCACGATAACCTCCACCTCAAGCGATACATCATAGAGAGGGTTGGGAACGAACCCGGCTTTGGTGGGGCCCTGATCAACTTGGATCAATCTAAGGCATTCGATAGGGTCGACCATGGTTACCTGGATGCGGTGCTAGCGGCGGCAGGCTTCGGACCCGTTTTCAGGGACTGGATCAATGCCATGCACAGCAGCCGCATCTGCTCTAGGGTCAAGGTGAATGGCTACCTCTCGGAGCCGTTCGAAATCGCGCGGTCCATCCGAGAGGGGTGCCCTCTCTCCTCCCTTCTGTATGTAATGACTCTAGAGCCACTGCTGCGGAAGTTGGAGTTGTTGCAGGGCATCCGTTGTAACCGGGATTGCAGAAAGCGGTGTCAGCCTACGCCGATGACGTAACAGTAATGGTGTCGACGGCCTCGGAAATCGGGGCGATCGGCACCTTACTGGAGGAGTACGAAAGGTTTACAGGGGCTAAGCTGAACCGGGACAAGTCGATCGTCTGGAACTCGGCACGTGGAGGGGCAGATCGATGCCCTCCGATGGCGTCGTCGGGCGCTGGATGGAGGGCCCGGTGAAGTTGCTCGGGGTCTGGTTCGGACCAGACCTCCAGGTGGAGAAGAACTGGGGTCAGGTGACGAACAGGGTGTTTTCACTGACCCAGAAGTGGGCCGAGTGCAAACTGTCCCTGAAAGGTCGGGCGGAGGTAGCGAACACTTATATAGCGTCCGTCATCTACTACCGCCTGACCGTTGTGCCTTGCCCAAGGGAAACGGTCGCCAAAATGGAGCGCGCACTCTTCCAATTCCTTTGGAAGAAGCAGGCTCCTATGGTGAGGAGATCCATCTGCTGTCAACACCCTTCGAAAGGAGGGCTGGGGATGCCGTGGCTAATGATACGTAAACACGCATTAAGGCTACGGCACCTTCAGGTATTCCTCTCCGGTCAACCGGTGTGGGCCCCGTTTGTGAGGCGAGCCTTCCCCAGACTCGTCTCACTCACCGAGCTGCAATCCTGGGTCAAGCAAAGACCGAGAAAACTGGGCGCCTGGCACACCGAGTGTGCCCAGGCGCTCACGGCTCTCTGGCAGGCGGACCCGGCTGTCAGTGGAGAATCCACCTCGTCATTCTATAGAGGGCTGGTGGTTAGCAGGTGCGATGACGCCCTCGGAGAAGCGCTAGGCATGGAGGAAGACGAACTGGCCAACCTGTTCGGTAGGATATTCAGCCCGGGACCCATGGATAACTTCCAGAGGTCCCTGGCCTGGCAATGCTACAGAAGGGCTCTGCCCGTTCGAGAAAGGCTCTACAGACACGGGCGCCCGGGTAGGGACCCATCGAAAAAGATCTGTCCCAGATGCGTGTGCGACGAGGAAACCGTTGCACACGCATTGGTACACTGCTCGGGCATTGCCGATCTGTGGGGCTATGTCGAACAACTGCTGTCAAGGGTGGGACCGATCCGGTTGACCACCGAGTCTATTGTAACGATCAAGCCGCCTCCCCTCTTCAAAAACGAAGGAGAGGCGGTGTTTCTGTGCGTAATAGCCATGGCGAAAGAGGTTGTATGGTGGACGCGTCTGAAAGGACTGAGGTCAGACACCTTTCTCTCTGGCCAACAACTGGTCCGTTTCTTCCGATATCATTTCGGAAGAAGGATCAGGATGGAGAGAGTGGTGCTGCACCCCAGCCGTTTCTATGAAAGATGGGTGAAAGTGGCGAGAATGGCCCGTGTGAATGGGCCTTCACTCTACATCAGACTATAGGTGAGGAAGATGAAAGACCAAGGGAGCACCCCTTCTCTGTGCTCCTGAGGAGAAGGGTTGCACACTTTTTTCGGGGGTGTGTGCGACCCCCCAAGGCGCCTCCTCTCTATTGAGGACTTTGTTATAAATTTTATTTTTTGTTATATTTTATTTTATTTTTATATATTGTTATTGTCTCCTCCTTATTGAGGACACCTTGTTTTGTAACCCCCCCCCCCCATTGTATTTGTCCCACTTTTGATGCCCTGGTGGCAAATAAAAGAAACATATCTAATGTTAAGACCACCATCTCTTCTGTCTAATGTTAAGACCACCATCTCTTCTGTCTAATGTTAAGACCACCATCTCTTCTATCTACTGTTAAGACCACCATCTCTTCTGTCTAATGTTAAGACCACCATCTCTTCTATCTACTGTTAAGACCACCATCTCTTCTGTCTAATGTTAAGACCACCATCTCTTCTATCTACTGTTAAGACCACCATCTCTTCTGTCCAATGTTAAGACCACCATCTCCTCTATCTACTGTTAAGACCACCATCTCTTCTATCTACTGTTAAGACCACCATCTCCTCTATCTACTGTTAAGACCACCATCTCTTCTATCTACTGTTAAGACCACCATCTCTTCTGTCTACTGTTAAGACCACCATCTCTTCTCTCTAATGTTAAGACCACCATCTCTTCTGTCTAATGTTAAGACCACCATCTCTTCTGTCTAATTGGTAAGACCACCATCTCTTCTATCTAATGTTAAGACCACCATCTCTTCTATCTTCTGTTAAGACCACCATCTCTTCTATCTACTGTTAAGCCCACTATCTCCTCTATCTACTGTTAAGACCACCATCTCTTCTATCTAATGTCAAGACCACCATCTCTTCTGTCTAATTGTTAAGACCACCATCTCTTCTATCTAATGTTAAGACCACCATCTATTCTATCTACTGTTAAGACCTGGGTCAAGCGAAGACCGAAGAAGATGGGTGCCTGGCACATTGAATGCGCCCAGGCGCTCACAGTCCTCTGTCAAGCGGGCACAGCAATCAATGGAGACTCCACTTCGACATTCTATAGAGGGTTAGTACTTTACAAGTGCGACGACGTGCTCGGGGAGACTCCAGGCATCGAAGACGACGAGCTCACCAGTCTGTTCGGTAGGACTTTCTGCCCGGGACCTATGGATAACTTCCAGAGGTCCCTGGCCTGGCAGTGCTACCGAGGAGCTCTACCCGTTCGAGATAAGATCTACAGACACGGACGTCCCGGCAGGGATCCTTCCAAGAGGACGTATCAAAGATGCGAGCAGGACATTGAAACTGTCTTGCACGCCATTGTACACTACCCGGGCGTAAGCGACCTGTGGAACTATGCAGAACAACTGCTGTCGCGTATGGGACACATCCAGTTGACTTCCGAGTCCATAGTAAGGATCAAACCGCCAGCCTCTTTCAAAAACGAAAGAGAGGCGGTTTTCCTCTGTACAGTGGCTATGGTGAAAAAGGTTATATGGTGGACGAGATTGAGAGGACTGAGGACAGATGCCTTTCTCTCCGGACAACAATTGATTCCCTTCTTTAAGTATCACTTTAGAAGAAGAATCAGAGTGGAGAGAGAGGCACTGCATCCCAGTAAATTTACTGAAAGGTGGGTGAATGAAGCGAAAATGGCCCGAGTGATTGGGCCTTCTCTGTTTATAAGCCTGTAGGTTAAATAAGAGAGTAAAAGGAAGAACGGAGCACTTGCACAACACGCTCCTGAAGTTAAATATAGAGTTTGAGAGAAATTTTATTGCTATTTTCTAGCAGGTCAAGCGACATGTAGACATGTCGTTGCTCTGATGTTGACTCAGGAAAAGTTATGTATGTTTCGTGCTAAAATTCAGTTTCATTGTACATCAAAGCTGATAAGCCCTAAATGTAACTGACAAAGCTACATACCCTTAATGTGAATCACAGAGCTATCATGCCCTAGATGGGATCTCCAAGGATAACATAGCCTAGATGTGATCCCCAAGAATAACCTAGTCCAGATGTGATCCCCAAGAATAACCTAGTCCAGAAGTGATCCCCAAGAATAGTCTACTCCAGATGTGATCCCCAAGAATAACATACCCTGGATGTGATCCCCAAGAATAAAATAGTCCAGATGTGATCCCCAAGAATAACCTAGTCCAGATGTGATCCCAAAGAATAACATAGCCTAGATGTGATCCCCAAGAATAACCTAGTCAAGATGTGATCCCCAAGAATAACATAGCCTAGATGTGCTTCTCAATGATAACATAGCCTGGATGTGATCCCCAAGAATAAAATAATCTGGATGTGATCCCCAAGAATAACATAGTCTGGATGTGATCCCCAAGAATAAAATAGTCCAGATGTGATGCTCATAGTCGGTATGTGAATCACAGGGCTGCCAGGACCTAGATGTGATCGCCAAAGATAACATACTCTGAATGTGATCTCCAAGAATAACATACCTCAAATGTGGTCCCTAAGGCTGTCACAGCCTGTTTAGGAATCACATAGATGCAGTTCACAGGGCTGAGACAGTGTATATGTGAATTACAGAGTTGAGATACCCTATATGTAGTTCACAGAACTAGTATAGTAAAGAGTATGTGAATCACAGGGTTTAGAGAGGGGATATGTGAATCACAGGCCTGACATATATTTGTGAATCACAGGGTTTAGAGAGGGGATATGGGAATTACAGGGCTGATATAGTGTATATGTGAATCACAGGGTTGAGAGAGAGGATATGTAAATTAAAGGGCTAACAGTTTATATGTGAATTACAGGGTTGAGTTAATAGATATGTGAATCACAGGGCTGGCATAGTGTATATGTGGACAGTACGGCTGAGATAGTGTCTGTGATTCACGTAACGATGTTTCCATTAGTCCCCTAACAAATCAACGTGTTTTGAAAGGCACTGCCCTGCTCTCATGTACCTATAGGCGATGAAAGAGCTTCCGCATTGTCGTTCAACCCCCTAGAAATAGCAGCCTAATTACACTCAAATCCCGTCCTGTTGTATCATATTAGAATAGAATATATTAGTCAGTGGGGCCCTTCATATCTCTTAAAAGACGGGATAGCTATGGATGGAATAATTTTTTATCATAAGTCTACTTAATTATTGCAGACCTGGGGGTGAATAACCACCACCACCACCACCACCATTTCCATATACACATAGCTATGACATATATACACTATATACTTAAAATCAATTAAATCAACACACATACATAAAACCAATAAACCACACTTTTTTATCACTGGAATTTTAATACAACATTCCAATTGGATGATATTCGTTAATTAAAAAAAATAGATGTTTCTTAATTAGTCATTAAAATCGTTTAATCAAGAATTTTAATTTGTTTCCGTGGACTTGACAGAATGGAAAAAATATCGCGTGGAAGGTATATAAAGGGCTGCAAAGTTGTCGAAGTGTGATTACTGAACCAGTAGCCTGCCATAGTAGCTGATCTTTCTCATCTGACCAATTTCGACGAAAGGTGAAACACTTTATATATATTCTCTTATATAACTTTTCTCTCTTTCTCTTAGCTGCTAACTTCACCGAACTTACAATAATTTCCTAGTTCAGTCATGACTTTAAATTTCATTTTCTGATATTTCAGATTTCATTGAGCCCCGTAAAAAAACTAACAAATGATTCAGATTATAAGTATTTAACTTTTAAAAGGAAAGGGTTTGATAAACGGTTCGGTCCAAGGAAACTATGTTTCCATTGGTTTTTACATTGCCTATTCTGTCTGCCAGTCGTAACTCCTGGCAGAAGAAAAGGGACCGATCATTAGATCAGACAAAGGGAACTTTGTTTCCTTTAGCCTCTCCGTTACTGATATTATCTGACGGTCACATCTCCTGACAAAAAGAAAGGGATTGATCTTATGATTAATAAGATTGAAATGTATTTAGAACATTATTTTTCTTCTACATTAAACCCTTTTGTGACAATGTTTCTCATGAAATATGCTCCATTTCAATTAATTATTGAAGAATTTTGAAGGATTTACTCAAATTATTAATTATTTCATTACTAAGATAGTTACTTAATATATGGTTCTTATATAAAACAATCTTGGGCGAATATAATTTAAATAGGAACCCTTTAAAAACATTTATAATTTTTTCAGTAATAATATTTTGATGTGGCATGTTCTTATTTTGGTACAGTATATTTTGAAGCGATAAGGTAACTTTAGTGGAATATGCATTGAGGTTTGGTTTTAAAAACATGTCTTTTGTGAACAATAGCGTCGTGAATTATAGCTTTCCAACGAGCCAATCAATGGTTGACAGCATTTCGTGTGGCGAGAGTCTTATGCCGTTCGCACGAAATAAATACCAGCTTACCAGTTTACCTTTTTTGTCATCAATGTGTGTATCTTTCGCAAAACAAACACACACATACACGTTGATAGCACACATATCTTTACATGGCAGACTTCCAGACAGTTTTCGTTTAGCAAATTATCTCACAAAGTACTAATAAATTTCAAGGCAATGATAAATGACACTGGCATAGAGATCGAAACTGGAAGCAGGTGGTTGAAAAACGAGTTTCTTAACCACATAGCGATACTTGCTTTACTCTAGAATAGTCATTTTTTTCTGTCGTGCGTTATTTTTTATCATACAGTAAGAGGTTCTCCATTAGTTTCATAGTTTAAGTAGCATTGCTTAAATATACTTTTAAATGCATGGACTAACAACTAATTTTTGTAAATATTTAAACACACATTTTCTCTGACCCCTCTTTCTTTCTTTCTTTCTTTCTTTCTTTCTTTCTTTTTTTCTTTCTTTCTTTCTTTCTTTCTTTCTTTCAATCTATCTATCTATCTTTCTTTCACCTTTTCTTTCTCTTTCTCTTTCTCTTTCTTTTTCTCTTTCTCTTTCTCGTTCTCTCTATAGTTTTGCAAGAGATGTCAACATGAATGGACCTGTTATTTTTATCTAAAGACATTTTTTCCAATTCCAACCCACCCGTCCCCTCAATCTATCTTATTTCTCATTCTTTCTTCTGATAAAGAACTAGCGTCCGAAACGTTAAGACCCTCTTCCTGCTATATCAAGCGTTAACCTAATATATCGCTTCCATATACTGTACCGATATATATATATATATATATATATATATATATATATATACTCGTCCTCTACAATTATTACAAGTCAACAGATTTTGACTTAATTCCTCATCAACCCGCCATTTAATATAATCTCCTGGTCCTTGGGATCTTTTAACACAATGATTCCCTACATTTTCACTGTCAAGAACCCTAGCTACAATTACTCTCTTCATAAATTGTTATACGCTTGATAATAATAACTGAAAGAAAGAAATGTTTATACTTAAAACGAATACATACTCCATAGTGGAAGTGTATTTTGTTTTTAACAAAGTACTTGGAATTTTGAACTTAACTCATGGACCCCTATTTCTGCCTTCATGGATCACTAGGGGTGTCCACAGAACCTTTGTTGGGGAACTGTTGCTTTGGCAGAATCATCCTCCACCCCACAGTCGGTTTGGAGATAAATTCCGCTTGTCCTCTTTCCAGTCATGCAGAATCTAAAACCAGTTCTATAAATTCATGAAAAATCCCCAGATAACTGTAAATACTTATTTAACTTAATTCTTAGCTGATATCGTGAAGAGCTCACATTAGTTTCATTGTTCCAAGGGCGGTGGATTGGCAGTATCGGTTAACTTTGCTTTCATCCTTATGGGGTCGATAAAATAAAGTACCAGTGATGTACTGAGATAATTGCTGACCTTGTGCCAAAAGTAGAAACAATTATATTAATTGTTCCCCAGGTAACCAGCATGTTATTTTCAGGAGATGTGAAATTGAGAAGGTGTAATATATGATGGCAATTGTAGAGCAGTATTTAGTTTTCAGTGGCAGGAATATTGAATAAGATAGCAACATTTTCGCGATAATTAATTGACAGTGTGTCATATGTTGACTCAATGTCATATGTTCACACTGTGACGTACGTTGATGTGTGTCATATGGTGACAGTATGTCATCCGTTGACAGTCATATGCCGACACTGTGTTATATGTTGACATTGTGTAATATGATGACACTGTGTCATATACTAACATTGTGTCATATGATATCACTATGTCATATGTTGACAGTCTGTCATATGTTGAAACTGTCATATGTTGACAGTGTGTCATACGTTACTAATTATCGCTGAAAAAGATGTGAGATTCACGACTTCACATATCTCTTATGATATGAACTTTAGATGTTCGCTTCCCAGTCATAAGACATGGGATTCTACTCCATTGAGTAGTGCTTGAATAAATATTATTTACCATAGTCTATTTCCCAATCTTTTATAGATACATTTTCTGTTGTTATTTTCCTTGTATGAATGACATTTTTTTTTTTTTAAATTAAATATTTTATATTTATTTCAGTCATACCTCTATTTCAAAAATGAACCGACTCATGAATAGATTCCGTCACCATTTCAATTTCGGTAGAAAATACAGAGGAATCATGGAACCAATGAACATGATGTCCATGGATTTCCAAGGTAGATACATGGATTCTTATGGAAGAATGGTGGACCCTAGATACTATGAATTCTACGGCAGATATTCTGACAACGATAGATACTATGGTAGATCTATGTACAACTATTACGGTTTCTATGATAACGATAGGTACAATAGATATGGTAATTTCATGGACTTCCCAGAGAGGTTTATGGATATGTCCGGATATCAAATGGACATGAATGGAAGATGGATGGACATGCAAGGATCTAACTCCAGCCCTTACTGGCATATGTTCCACTCTTCAAGACAAGGCTACTACCCTGGTTACCAATATGGTCGTAACTGGTTCTTCCCCGAGAGATTCATGGACATGTCCCACTACCAGATGGACATGCAAGGCCGATACATGGACAGATATGGACGTCAATGTAACCCTTATAACAACTACTATAGGCGTCATATGTATTATCCATACATGAATTACTACCAAATGTACTATCCTGAGAGATTCATGGATATGTCCAGCTACCAGATGGACATGAATGGTCGTTGGATGGATATGTATGGTCGTTATTCTAGCCCTTACTACAGCTACCATGGCAGATTCCACCATAACTACCCTTATTATAACTACAGCTGGGGACAAAGATCTTTCAACTACCCAGAGAGGTATTATGATATGGGAAGCTACCAGATGGATTTTGATGGTCGTTGGATGGATATGCACCACCGTCACTGCAGTCCCTTCTTCAACTACTATGGCAGGTACCACCATAACTACCCTTATTACAACTACAGCTGGGGACAAAGATCTTACAACTACCCCGAAATGGATTTTGAATACCACTCCATGAATGGTAACCACAACTACCCCTATAGCAATGGCAGGTATTACAACTATTACAACTACAGCCCTTTCTACAACTATCAAAGATACTCCGATATGTCCAACTATCAGATGGATTTCAGTGGTCACTGGATGGATATGAATGGCCGCTACATGAATCACTTTGACCGTTGGTACAACGAATATTACTATTAAACATCAAACATTAAATGGCTGGCTAAACTTTTGAACATTTAAATCGGAATCGAAAGAAACGTTATAATATTATGTTTATGGAAATGATGAATCGTTAGTATAGTGAACCACATGTCAAACAACTGAAATTTCCTGAATTCAAATAACAAGTAAAATTACTTTGAATTAAAAGAAAATACTTGCCCTTTCTGTACGAACTGAGTCAAACTTTCCATTTGTATTTGCTCCAAAGGTGCATCAATCTTAATTTTACAAATGTTACTACAATGCCAAGAACTGTACTGAGAAAATATCCAAAGAAGAATATGATATTCTAAATTAAGAAACCTCTTTAGACTATCTATTCCATGAAAGAAATGTGAAGATCCTAGTTATATATTGGAGAATGCAACATCATCGTATGTTTTATTTTACAGGAATTTCAAATTGATATGTTGTTTAAACTTGAATCTAAATTCAATTGTACTAAGAGAATATGATTAAAAATCTGCTTTTTTGACCTCATTTTTGTCTTCCTGGTTATTATTTTTCTTATGTTTTGCAACTGCTTTTTTATCTTTATTTTCCTTTTTTAAAAATATATCTAAATGAAAATACATAAAGAAATTTATGGAAAAAATTTGGTGTGGCAAACAAATTTTGAATTTTAGTTTAGATTTGGTACGAAGAGTGAGATTATTGTTTCTTTTACTGGTTTCATTCATTAGACAGCGGCCATGCTAGGGCACCACTTCAAATCTGGTACATGTTCTAGCTATCTCTTTTTGTCGAACCACGACGTTACAGGAAATAAAAAAAACAAGTAAAAAAACAAGTAAAAACACACACACACACACACACACACGTAAGTATATACAACGGTCTTCCATATACTTTTCGTGAACGAAACTTCATTCAATCCAACGTTATTGTAGTGGATGCGCAATGGGAGTGAACCCTTAACCACGTGATTGTGTGACAAGTTCCTTAAGATTGGGAGACAAGTTCCTTAACCACACAGCTATCCCTGTGCCTTTATTAAAACTATAAAAAGAAACACTGTAATGTTTATGTATAATGTTTTCTATTTTAGACACAAAATCCGCAATTTGAGTGGGTAGAACAAAATAAATTATATCGACCCCGGTACATGATTGGTACTTTATTTTATCAACCCCAGATGGATGAAAGACAAAGTTGACCTCCGTGGGTTTTGGAACCAGAACGCAAAAAGACTGAACAAGACACATTTTACTCATATAATATAAACATTAGCATGTGTATATATCATATCAACATTAGATTATATTTTCAGATTAAATACCACCAAAATATAGTTAAGCTATAACAGCGTATTTGATAAAAATTGATAAATTCTGGCATACTACTGTAAGCTAACCCTTTCATTACCATATTTCTAATGAAAGACATTGTTTATGTCATTAACCCATTTCATTACCATATGTTTAATGAAAGACACTGCCTATGTCAGTAACTCTTTCGTTACCATATCTCTAATGAAAGACACTGCCTATGTCTTTAGCCCTTTCGTTACCATAGTTTTAATGGAAAACACTGCTTATGCCTTTAACCCTTTCTTTTCTATATTTCTAATGAAAGACATTGTCCTTGATTTTTAAATAATTTTGAAAATAATAAAAAAAATTCGATAAATTTAGTAAAATAACTAACTTTCTCATTATTATGTATATATTTGGAACATAACTTAAAATGTTCTTACATAAGATTATGATGGAAGGATTTTACATGAATTTTACACTTTAAAACAAACAACTTTGTATCATAGTACCAGGAGCGGTTGGTATTGAAAGGGTTAATTGATCATGCCTAGGTGAATATAGAACAGTGAAGTCCTAAACAACATTGAGATCCCACACCGACGCTCTGGCAAAATCTACTACCTCATACCACTTGTAACAGCATCGTTTCTTACAAAAATAACGCTACATACAACCAACATGATGTAGACAACACAACACAGCTTTATGTTTACACACGAGTGAAATAAACCGTATTTCTTACCTGAGAACTTGTGATCGATGATGCAGACCGTAGATCAATCATCGGTTATAACTGATTAGTTATATTAGTTTAAATTTGAATGACTTGTTTTGTGAGTATATAGAAAAAGGTAACAGTGTTAGTGACTACAGGCATCTTAAGTCAGGTGGTGATTACAACAACAATGGCTACCACTAGCAAACAGAATGGTAATAATGTTAACGAGAATATCAAATGTATACGTGGTAAAAGTTTTCAAATATAGAAACAGTTGAATTTATGCCAGTCTGCTGCTAACTGGTAATTTTATAACAGCCGACCATTGCTCTTTACAAAACTTTTATTTACCACTGATATGAATCAGCAGTAGAACAGAATGTAAACTGGTAAAATTCTCTATGTGGTTGAGAGGAAGATTTGTAAAACTGCTTAGATCAGCTAATCTATACGACACTAGACGACATACACACAAACACATACATACATACACACATACACACACACACACAAATATACACACATACATACACACATACAAACACACAGAAACACACAGATACACACGTGCACGCATAAACACTCACGCACACGCACACACACAGTTACACGCACGCAAACACATATATGTGTGCACATGAACACACACAGATATAGACATACGTACACACATACATACACACAAATATGCACACATACATACACACATATATGCACACATACATACACACACGCACACACATACAAGCACAAGCATGCGCTCCACACGCACATACGCGCGCGCCACGCGCACACAACGCAGAAACACATTCAGACACACACACACACACACACACACACACACACTCACTGACACACGCATACACACTCTCACACACACATACATACATATACACCCATCCATACAAATACACAAATGCACAAACACAGACACACGCATGCAAGCACGGACCCTTAAATCCAGAGTGAGATGATAGGGTGTCGTAGTATCCAGAACATTAAAACCTGACATGTTTCATTATCCTACATGTTTGAACACTGCCGAGTTTTTCCATAAAAAAAAACAAGAAAGCAAAATAGAGGAATTAAGAAAACGAAATAGAGGGGAAATAACCTCAGTACTGGTTTGGTATTTTATTTATCGACCTTGATAGGATGAAAGACGACGCAGATCGACCCTTCCCACACACATATAAAACTCACAATAACTATAATATTCCATTCTAGCATTGACACAAAGCCAGCAATTTAGGGGAAAGAGAAAGTCGATTACATCTACCGTAGCACTTCACTGGTACCTTATTTTATCGACCCTGGAAAAATGAAAGGCCAAATAGAGCATAATGTGATTTGAACTCAGAACGTAGAAAGTCGTAAATAAATACCGCAGAGCATGTTGTCTGACATTTTACTAATATTGCCAATCAACCATTCTAAAAAAAACAAAAAAAAAACTGTCTCTACTTTTGGCTCAATGCTAGCAATTTGAAGGAAGGGAGATACTTAAATAAATCAATCCCAGTGCGTTATTGGTACTTTATTTTATCGATCCCGTAAAGATAAAAGACAAAGTTAACCTTGACGGGATTTGAACTCAGAACGTAAAGTGATGTAACAATATACCGCAAAGCATGTTGTCCGATGTCCTACAGATTCAGCCAACCTGCCACCATCATGAACACAAAATAATGGTTTATGATTTAGGCACAAGGGCAGCAATTTTGGGGAGGTGAAAGTCGACTAAATCGACTCCAGTGCATTACTGGTGCTTTATTTTATCGACACCGCAAGGCTGAAAGGCAAAGCTAACCTCGGCGGGATTTGAACTAAAAATAATGGTTTCTGATTTAGGCACAAGGCCAACAATTTTAGGGGAGGTGAAAGTTGATTAAATCGACCCCTGTGCATTATTGGTACTTTATTTTATCGATCCCGTAAAGATGAAAGGCAAAGCTAATCTCGGCGGGATTTGAACTCAAAGTAATTATTGCCAGCAATTATCCCAGTGCATTATAAGTACTTTATTTTTTCGACCACGTAAGGATGAAAGGCAAAGTTAACCTCGGCGGGATTTGAACTCGGACCGTAAAGGGCCGTAACTTTGTGCTGCAAAGCATAGCGTCCGATCCTCTACCGATACTCCCAATCCAGTTGGTTTCTTTTATTGGTCTCAAGACCATACGAGTTTGGGAACAATACAAGGACAAAAAACAACACAAATCAAACCAAAATGGAGTTTACATCGAGTGTAGAGAGAAGGGGGTAAATTTAAAACAGACAGAATGTTAGCAGTTTAGTGGGGGAGGGGAATGTTGATTACTTGGACCTCAGTACTTAACTAGTACTTTATTTTATAGAACCGAAAGTATGAAAGGCCAGCAATTTCAGGTGAGAGGAAAGTTATTTAAATCAGCCCAGCACGTGATAGGTACTTTATTTTATCGACCCCGGAAGTATGAAAGGCCAAGGTCATCACTGCGGAATTTGAACTCAGGATGTAAAGTGCTGGGATTCGGTGCCATAACAATACTGTCAATCCACACACATACACATACACACGCATTTACACACATATATATATATAGTTAGTCCATTTAATCACACTAGTTTCACCACACACACATACTCATACACACACAGACACACAAGCATATTTTGTGCGTGTGCATTTAACCACACCAGTTTCACCACACACACACACACATATATTTAGACTATTTAACCACGCTAGTTTTATCACGCACGCACACATACACATACACGCACATACACACACATACACATACACATACACATACACGCACATACACACACACACACATACACATACACGCACATACACACACATCACAGGCACAATACACACACATACACACCGAAACATACACACAGACATAATAATTGTTTCTACTTTAGGCACAAGGCCAGCAATTACCCAGTGCATTACTGGTATTTTATTTTATCGACCCCGTAAGGATGAAAGACAAAGTCAACCTCGGCGGGATTTGAACTCAGATCGTAAAGGGACGTAACTATGCTGGAAAGCATGGCGTCCGACTCTCTACCGATACTGCCAATCCACTAATAATATCACACAGACACACATATGCTGGGTGTAACAAGTAAATTGGGACCATTTAAATATCTTTTTTATAATTGGTATAATTCGGAAAAATCAAACACTGCAAATTTTATGTTTATGCCAATTTATGGTGGAATGTTTATCACTTATTTCAGTTCAATGTGACCGCCATTTGCTTTCTTTACCAGTTCAATCCATTTACGAAATCATGCGCATGCCTTAACTATTTCTTCCTTTTTCATTTTATCGAATACTCGCTTGATCGAAGCCTTCGGTGAAAACACGCATTTGTGAGAAGTTGGATATTGCTTCAACTGTGCCCCCAAACCAAAAATCACACGGATTCAAATCTGACGAGCTAGAGGGCCAGATATATTTAGGGACACACATGAGCAAGTCCTTCTTAAAAAATTCTTGGACCCTTTTCAAAGAATGGGCGAACGCGAAGTCCTGTACAAATATGACATGACTTGCATCATAATGCTTCCTAATCCAAAGCAACAAAACTTCTAAGATTTTGAGATGCTCTGCTGTATTGATTCTAAGACCTGCTTCAATAAAATGAGGAGGCATCAATTTCCCATCACTTGCAACAGCCCCAAAGACCATAATGGAAGCCGGATTCTTACTATGCATAGCTGAAGGAACTTGGGAAGGGTCGTACGCTATCATTCGTGAGTTTTGACGGTTTGCAACTTCGTCTACCACGAACTTCTTTTCATCCACGAAGATGTAGACATCTCCGCCACGATGTTTCAGATGACTAAGAAGTTTTGGACTTCTTTCAGCTCGAATAGCTTTGGAGCAGGTAGCTAGGATGTTACGGTGTCTCCTCATGTACAATTTCATATGGAGGTCTTGTCTTACAGTCCAAGAAACGTTCATCTTACTGATTGTTCGATCTTGAGCCAACTTCGCCATCGATTTTGATGGTTTCGCCTCAATCGATCTTTTGAGTCCTGCTAAGAAGCGAGGAGTGCGTTTTCGGTCACTGCGAGGACTGTGAGGCTTTCTCTGAACATCCTGGCTTTTCTTCAAATTGTTTACAACTCTAAGACCATTAGATTTGGCAGACTTTGTGGCTCTAACAAACTCCTCAGCAACTTTGCGTGCGCGGAATAATTCAGCAATTACACTTCTACGGATTAATGCTTTATTAACATACTATTTCTTATTTCAGATTGAACAAATTATGAATGAGTGATTATTCAAGCTGATAATATTTAAAATTTAGACGCCAACAAAATCTATACAATTAGAAATATACCTATTTGAAACTTGTCCCAATTTACCCGTTACACATTGTACATACACACACATATACACACACATATGCGCGCACACTTGTATACACGCACATATACATGCATTCAAACACACAAGTAGGCTCTCTCTCTGGTTCTATCTCGATCTTTGGAAGCATGCTAGTATATGTTTCATTTCCAAGATGACGATCCTCTCTGACTTCACCAGCAACACATCAACAAACTACATAGTATTTACAGCGTACTCCTTTACCTACACCTGCACCTGCACAGCTATCCCTTCCGTTTTACCCCTATGAAAAATACCACTGTACTTTCAAAGCACATTTGGAAATCGTGGAACAGAAGAGAGGCCACCAACATCTAATGTTAAATAAAGTACAAGCATTTAAATCCTGTATCTTTTGCATAACAGAGACACTCTACATTATCTACCATCAGCGTGATTTTTATTTTAAAAAAAAAGCGAATTAATTTTGACGTGTTAGCACTTGCCTAAATTCTTCCTCGGTAATTTCGAAAACAATCCCTGACGCATGAACGGCAATCAACAATCCTCAATCGATACCGTTTTCCCCATCTAGAACTGAGGTTCACAAAATTTGGCGCCCCCCTCATGGCCACCTAATACCCTCAGCGCCCCCAACCCTATTTTCAGAGAGACCTGTCTACACAGAAATTGTAAATGATATATAATAAATAAAATCGTTAATTTATCTATAATAAATAATATAATATATAGTATGTATAAATAAATATATATCTTTAATTCTCTATATTTATATATATGTATCATTTGACATTTAATATACAATTATATGATCTCTACCCCACACCACCCTCTTAGGACCCAGTTCTCCCTGGATCTTCTCAACGCCCCCCCCCCCCCATCCCCGAGTGGTGGTAGTGCCAACTTTGAGAACCTCTGATCTAGAATCATCATATTACTTTATAGCTTACTAATGTGGACTTACATTAATAAAACAAAACAAAAAAACGTTTTGACTGCTATTTCTGTCCAGAAATAGCTGTCGAAACTGCTTGAGCTCTGCCGTCGGGGTTCTCACTCTTTCCTATATATATATATATATATTTTTTATATATATATTTCATCTGCCTGTCATCCACCTCGTTGATTGTCTCTTTGCCTACCACTGGCCGCTGGTCTCTGTCCTCTCAGGCATTTTTGCCCATCGCTGTCATTGACAGCTTTTGGGTGTTTTAACGGCTGTTTTTATATGAATCTCTCTCTCTCTCTCTATATATATATATATAAACACACACATGTGTAAGGAAAGTGTGTGGTGTCGAGACAGAGGAGACCACAACTCAAAGTAGTATTCTATGCATGCATGGGAAGAAGCAGAGTGATTACAAAGGAAGGTCAAAACTCGACTGCGACGCCAAGCTGTTTTGGCTCGTATTCGAATACAAGTTGAAACCGCTAGGCTACTCGGTCCGAATTTTCCCTTCCTATATATATATATAAGTTTCTTTTATTTGCCACTAGGGCATCAAAAGTGGGACAAGTACAAAGGGGGGAGTTTACACAAAAGGGCGTCCTCAATTAGGAGGAGGCAATAACAAAATATAAAAATAAAATAAGATATAACAAAAATAAAATTTTTAACAAAATCCTCAATAGAGAGGAGGCGCCTTGGGGGGTCGCACACACCCCCGAAAAAAGTGTGCAACCCTTTTCCTCAGGAGCACAGAGAGGGGGTGCTCCCTCGTTCCTTCCTCTTTTCCACCTACAGGCTTATGTAAAGAGAAGGCCCATTCACACGGGCCATTCTCGCCACTTTCACCCACCTTTCATAAAAACGACTGGGGTGCAGCACCTCTCTCTCCATCCTGATCCTTCTTCCGAAATGATATCGGAAGAAACGGACCAGTTGTTGGCCAGAGAGAAAGGTGCCTGACCTCAGTCCTTTCAGACGCGTCCACCATACAACCTCTTTCGCCATGGCTATTACGCACAGAAACACCGCCTCTGCTTCATCTTTGAAGGGGGGAGGCGGCTTGATCATTACAATAGACTCGGTGGTCAACCGGATCGGTCCCACCCTTGACAGCAGTTGTTCGACATAGCCCCACAGATCGGCTACGCCCGAGCAGTGTACCAATGCGTGTGCAACGGTTTCCTCGTCGCACACGCATCTGGGACAGATCTTTTTGGCGGGGTCCCTACCCGGGCGCCCGTGTCTGTAGAGCCTTTCTCGAACGGGTAAAGCCCCTCGGTAGCACTGCCAGGCCAGGGACTTCTGGAAGTTGTCCATAGGTCCCGGGCTGAATGTCCTACCGAACAGGCTGGCCAGTTCGTCCTCCTCCATGTCTAGGGCTTCTCCGAGGGCGTCGTCGCACCTGCTGCGTACCAGCCCTCTATAGAATGTTGCGGTGGAGTCTCCACTGATAACCGGATCCGCCTGCCAGAGGGCGGTGAGCGCCTGGGCACACTCAGTGTGCCAGGCGCCCAGTTTTCTCGGTCTTTGCTTGACCCAGGATTGCAGCTCGGTGAGTGAGACGAGTCTGGGAAAGGTTCGTCTCACAAACGAGGCCCACACCGGTTGTCCGGTGAGGAATACGTAGAGGTGCCGTAGCCTTAATGCGTGTTTACGCATCATTAGCCACGGCATCCCCAGCCCTCCTTTCGAAGGGTGTTGACAGCAGATGGATCTCCTCACCATAGGAGCCCGCCCCTTCCAAAGGAATTGGAAGAGCGCGCGCTCCATCTTGGTGAGGGTTTCCCTTGGGCAGGGCACTACGGTCAGGCGGTAGTAGATGACGGACGCTATATAAGTGTTCGCCACCTCCGCCCGACCTTTCAGGGATAGTTTGCAACTGGCCCACTTCTGGGTCAGTGCAAACACCCTGTTCGTAACCTCCGCCCAGTTTTTCTCCACCTGGAGGTCCGGTCCGAACCAGACCCCGAGCAACTTCACCGGGCCCTCCGTCCAGCGTCCGACGACGCCATCGGAGGGCATCGGTCTGCCCCTCCACGTGCCGAGTTGCAAACCGATCGACTTGTCCCGGTTCAGCTTAGCCCCTGTGAACTTTTCGTACTCCTCCAGTAAGGTGCCGACCGCCTCGATTTCGGAGGCCGTCGACACCATTACTGTCACATCATCGGCGTAGGCTGACACCGCTTTCCGCAATCCCGGTTCCAAAGGGATGCCCTGCAACAACTCCAACTTCCGCAGTAGTGGCTCGAGAGTCAACACATACAGAAGGGAGGAGAGAGGGCACCCTTGTCGGATGGACCGCGCGATTTTGAACGGCTCCGAGAGGTAGCCGTTCACCTTGACCCTAGAGCAGATGCGGCTGCTGTGCATAGCAGTGATCCAGCCCCTGAAAACGGGTCCGAAGCCTGCCGCCGCTAGCACCGCATCCAGGTAACCATGGTCGACCCTATCGAACGCCTTAGATTGATCCAAGTTGATCAGAGCCCCACCAAAGCCGGGTTCGTTCCCAACCCTCTCTATGATGTATCGCATGAGGTGGAGGTTGTCATGGATGGACCTGGACGGGATAGCGCATGTCTGCGCATCTCCCACCAGGTTGCCCACGACAAGCGCCAACCTCTTTGCTAGCACCTTGGCCAAAATCTGTAACTCTGTATTTAGCAGAGTTATGGGCCTGAAGTTACTTATTTCGTCCCCCTTGTTCTCGTCCTTCCTCACTAGCGTGACTACGCCCTTGGTCACAGTACAGGGAATTCTCCCGTTCTGTTGCCAGTTGCAGTAGACCGCCTCGAGGAGATCGGGGAACAAGTCCGGCATAGCTAGATATAATTCGTAAGGAAGACCATCGAGACCCGGGGATTTGCGTTTGCCGCATTGGCCCAGCACGTCCTCTATCTCAGCGGCCGAAATTGGCTCCTCGCAAGACTTCGCCTCCCTGTCCGAGAGGCGCGGCAGGCCGTCGAGGTATGGACCGAAGTCCACGTTTCCAACCGGCTCCCCGCCCCTCCCGAACAGTCGGGCAAAGTGCCTTTGAAAGGCCTCACACATCTGCTTAGGCTCAAGAATCGCCCGTCCATCCAGGTCTCGCAAAGACCGGATGGTGGATTTAGTTCCACTGTTGGCCTCTGTCACGCGGGCCCAGCTAACAGCTTTGGCCCCCTCGTTCCCTAGAGCACGTATTTTACTTCGGACAACGCAGCCTTCGTGCTTCGCGTCGAAAAACTGGCTCAAAGCCGTTCTCGACGCTAGCACTCTGGCCACGTCGCCGCTTCTAATTGCCTCTTCTACTCTATCTATTAGCTCCCTTTCCTTCCTATTCCTATCCGCAGCTAGAACCTTACTAAATTCAATGGAGACTACTCTAATCTCTCTCTTTAGAGATACCCACCACCTGCTGTTGACGATCGCTCCAGTCAACCGTTCCTTAACTAACGTACTAATCCGATTCCTGTAGGCTCTACTTGCCGGCAAGGACAAGTTGAGCTTCCAGTAACCGGGGCCCTGTCTATGCGTTCTATCAAGGTTGACCATGCAGGTCACCAACTTGTGGTCTGAATAGCCAACCATGAGCATTTCTGGACAACTTAAAAAGTCCCTGTCCTTATTTCTAACTAAAAATCTATCTAGGTACGATCTAGATGATCCGCTGCGATTTGACCAAGACCAGGTTGGCACCGTCGGAAAATCTAGTCGAAATCTATCGGCCAGGTCAAATCGGCCGAGTAACCCCTTGAGGCTGTTGCACCCCTCTCTATCGGGACATGCCCCTGCATAGTCCCAACGTGCATCCAGGATACCATTCCAATCCCCCACTAAAAGCAGGCAACGGGACGTCCCTAGAAAAGACTCCAGACGCTGGAAAAAGTCGGGCCGCTCTGTCCCAAAAGGGGCATATGCGGCTATCAGCCTAAAGGCTCTACCTTCACCACTGCCAAGGTCCAGCACCACCAGTCGACCCCCTGGGTCCAAGTGAACTATCTGTGTTGCAAGGCCCATATGTTTTTGCAGCAGAACGACAACCCCACCCCCACCTCCGGGCTGACAGAGAGATGCGTGCATCTCAAAGTCGTCAAAGGTGGGGGCTAGCTGTCGCATGCTGCTGATCCGGGCCTCGCAGATAACCATCACATTTATAGATTGTGACCTGAGGTCATTTAGAAGCATTGCTTGCTTCCAAGACGAGCCCAGGCCACGCGCATTTAGACACCCTACTCTTAGCACAGCCATGTTGGTGGTAAAGAGAAAAGGCACTTACCTCTCTGCGTCCCGGGAAACGGGCCGCTCAATTTCCATGCTGGTTGGGGATGGGTTGTTGGGTGGGGTTGTGGTTTGTGGAAGTGAAGGGGCATCGGTGTGTTGTGGGGTTGGGGTGTTTGTCGTTGAGTGGGTGTCTGGGTGAGGTGGGGGGGTGAAATTTTTTAGGAGGACGCGGTTGATTGGTTTGGCGCAGGGGGGGGGGGGGGGGGGCCCACGTCCTCCGTGAAATTTATTTTCAGTGTTTTGTACAAGTGCATTGGGACTTTTATCATTTTCAAATGAGGTAGTCCCACAGCAGTTATAAAGTTTGGCCCTTCGGTTTGGACCGAAGGGTTTGCTGAAATTGTTTTCCGTAATTCTTTGTTGTCTGTGTTCATGTATGTGTATTGTAATGTCTTTTTTTGTGTAGCAGTTAGTGTTGTGTGGCAGGGAGGGGTGGTTTGTGTGTAGTTTGTGTTCTCTTGGGAGGGATTAAAGTTAACATGTGTGTCTGTGGTGCGTCTCCTCTTCTTTCTTTTTACTTGTTGGAAGGGATCTTTTTCGTCTTGCGACGAAAGAGGTTCGTCTTCCTTGTTGGGTGGGAGGGGTATGTTTTCTGGTAGTGTTTGCGGTGTGCGTGTTTTTGTATTTGTTTTGGGTGGGGAGGGATTGGGTGGGACAGTATTTTGTGTTATTTTTTCACGTGTTTGTTGTTGTTGTTGTTGTGGTGGTGGTGGTGGGGTTGTTGGTTTTTGTTGTTGTTGCGGTTGTTTTTGTTGTTGTAGTTGGGGTGGTGTTGGTGTTGGTAGCAGTGTTTTTTTCTGTGTGAGCTGGGGACAGGCAGCCCTCAGGTGACCTCTATTGCCACAGAGGTAACAGGAGGGACGCCTACCCTCCACAATAATGTTGAGGTGGGTACGGTCATCCAGCATGACGCGCTCAGGGATTTGGGCGATGCGTTCTGGCCTTATTTGGGTCAGAACTTCGAGGCTCGTTCCACTGAACGCGTCGCCGGATGCCTTCCCTATTGAGATGAGGTTGTCCTCGTCTAAATTGAGGAAACCGGTTAGTAACCACCAGTAGTTTATGTTTGGGGTGATGGTGGTTATCCATATCCTCTGGGTTTTTTTACCCATGTAGGTGGGGAAGAAGGTGTAGTGTGTGGACCGAATTGGCGACACAGAGTATTTTTTTGCCGCCAATTCGTCTTTCATCAATATGGATAAACTCCCATAGAGTTTATCCTTTTGTATGAAAGTGATGTCTCTCATCGCGTCTTTCAAGACTAACTGGATTTCCGCTTGAGATGGTTGCGCTGGTTTCTTTGTTTTATTTAAAATTGTTCGGAATACGACAGTTCGTAATTCCGTCTGTCTTTTTAGCTCCGGAGGTGAATGTATAGAAAACGAACCGTTTTCGCCAAAAGACACATATTTCTTGGCTTTTTCCAGCATTTCTTTTGCTTTTGAAATATCTTCCAGCACATAAGCGACTGATAATTTAGCCGTTTGTGCAAAAGATATTTTGTTTTCGTTTTGGATATTAGTATTGTTTTGTTTCTCGTCGTTTGAGTTGTTTTCATCTTTGTTGTTGTTGTTGTCTTTCTCGTTTCGTGTGTGGATACTTGTGACGTTTGTGTTGTTGTTGTTTTTGTTGTCTTTATTGTTGCTGTTGTTGTCGTTGTTGTTGTTGTTGTTGTTGCTTTCAAATTCTTGTGTAGTTGTGGCTACATCTAGTGGTCGGTCAACAGGTGAAGACAATTCTTCCTCTCTCTGACCTCTGTCTTTGGCATCTGCTGCTGTGACAGTGGCAGGGGGAAGCTGTGAGTATGACTTCCCCTTTCCTTCTTTGATTGATGGTGAGGATGCTTCAGCCATTTTTCTCAAAATAGGGTTTTTCGAAGTTTTTCGAAAGATTAAATGTTCACAATACTATTTCGCCCAAAGGCGCAGAATATTTTGAGAGACCGACCAGATCAAAATTTGACCTGGCAGTCCCTCTACAAAATGGTACAAAAATGAAAGTTTACAGTTTACAATTTCCGTATGAATTTAAACAAAAACTTACCGAGCGAGCTCAGCACATGTGTCCATCGTAGAGAGATAGATAGATATATATAACTCTAACATTCTCGCCTTCTATCTGTCCCACTAAGAGATTCTTAAAGGCCACAGCTTCGGTGAAGTAATAAAATAACTCGCTTGTAATTTCACCCACTCACGCTGATGATATGAAATAAATGAAGGAGAGAGAGAGAGAGAGAGAGAGAGAGAGTCGTTTACTGGCAGCTGACAAATATCTTCAGCATTGAGCTTAACCTGCTGAAAATAGCAACCAATTATCTCGCGCGCGAATCATATTCCTCCGTCCTTAATATGGAATCGACCTCCACTGTTTTCGACGATGAGTTTTCCATCCAGTAGTTCAATTGACGGGAAACCTGTTCATGAAATTAACGACAATGTAGTTGAGCATTCCTCATTCACGTGTATCTTTAAAGTAATTCTCGTGGAGATTCGGCGTATCACAGTTTGTGGCATGACATGCCAGTTGAATTACAGCGGTCGCTCTCCGACAGGTTTGCGGTTGTTCCCTTGGCAGTGGAAACTTCTGGTGTCCTCGACCCTAGGGTTACCTTCCTACTCACTACCATAAGCGCTGAGCTGGCCAGCCGCAGATGTGAGCCTCGCGCAGCGCGCCACCCTTGCCATCCTCCGGGGAAACGCCTCCATTTTGTCCGCCGGGCCTGTGGGGAGGCCACCAATATGATTGACTGACTTGTCATTTTATCAGTTAGCTGTTGCTGTCGCTAGACTATGACTTCCTTAACACATATACTTGAAAGATCAATCCATTACTAGTGAGAAGGGATCACAGCTTTGTTTAATATATACTATATAGTGCAATGCATTGCCATTGAACCACACATTTGTAGAATATCTATACTATATAGTTTAACTCATTACCACTGAACTACAGATTTGCTGAATATCTATTCTATAGTTAAATCTTTTACTACTGAACCACACATTTGCTGAATATCTATTCTATAGTTAAACCCATAACTACTGAACTACTAATTTGCTGAATATCTACTCTATTGTTGAACCACAAATTTGTTGAATATCTATAGTAAAGTTTAAATCATGGCAGTATCGGTAGAGGGTCGGCCGCCATGCTTTGCAGCAAAGAGTTACGGCCCTTTATGGTCTGAGTTCAAATCCCGCTGAGGTAAACTTTGCCTTTCATCCTTACGGGGTCGATAAAATAAAGTACCAGTAATGTACTGGGATAATTGCTGGCCTTGTGTCAAAAGTAGAAATAATTATTACTAAGCAACAAATTTGTTGAATATATACTCAAATGTCCAACCCATTAATACTAAACTACACATTTAATGGTACAGTCCTTCCAAAAGTCTTCCAAACAGTTTCCATCTACCCAATTTCCTTCACAAAACATGGGTCGAACCATGGCTATTGTAAATGATACTTTCCCAAGATGACACGAAACAACCCCTTAACCATTCGGCCATACTGTGTCTACATCGTCTTAAATGATGGCTATATTGAACATATGATTACTGGTATACAAACAAAGAGACTGGCATGAGTGGAGCGCCTTTCATTGTTCTACAACAACAAATCTGGGATTGCACAAAAAAAAAAAAGAAATTTATTTTTGTCAAGCGAACACAGAGAATCCAACTATACGGGCTCTTGAGGTGCTAGAAATATCAACCAAATGACCCCTCAAATCATACATATACGTGTACTATAGCCAATGTGCGTTATCCGAGGCGTAGTTAATGCTAGTTAAAAGTTATATGTATGTATATATATATATATATATATATATGTGCGTGTGTGTGTACTTTGGGAGGGGCATGTTGCCAATAAAAACACACGCATCAGTTAATTTTCACTTCAATTTATAATTATAATATTCCGTCGGTTAGTTTAATAACCGGATGGTTGTTTAATTGTTAATTGTCAAAGCTCTTTCGTCACACATTCTGTGAACTCTTCAGTGACTATTTTGTTACTTTGTGTCTCCTCTTTGTTCTAATTTGCACCATCTTGTCTATATGGGACACCAATTTACCTCTCATTTTACCAATCATTTTACCCACCAATTTACCTCTCATTTTACCCATCAATTTACCCCCCAAAATACCCACCTTTTTATCTATCAATTTTCCCACCGAAATACCCAGTATTTTACTCGCCAGGATCAATTTTACTTTTCATCCTTCCGGGGTCGATGAAATAAACTACCTGTCACGTACTGGGTCTATATCATCGACTTTCTCCTTCCACAAAATTACTGGCCTTGTGCCAATGTTAGAAATATATCGATGAAATTGAAGGGCATCCTGCGTATACTAGGGTAAGGAAGATCCATGTCAACTTATGTCGACGACGTCGCCGTAGAGGTGTTGAGCAACAAACACATCGAAGTAATTGGCACTTCTCTAAAGGCGTTTACAGAAGCAAACATTAACCAGGAAAAGTCGATGGGCCTACAGCTCAGCATCCAGAAAGACCCGTCTATACCATCCAATAATATTGTGGAGCATTGGACGGATAGACATGTCACCTTGCTCGGTGTCTCGTTTGGTGCAGACCCTTAGGTAAACAAGATCTGGGATGAAGTGAAAGGCAGTAAAATGAACCTAGAGAAATCTATCCTGAGGTGGTGAATGCCTACGTGACATTCTATAATAATCTGGCACACGGAAGAGCCGAACTCCCACCGTCAGCGCCTCCATCTCTCTCACCCTCCCCATCTCTCTGTATTATGAGTAGATGGGTTCCCACGTTCTGGCCGCCCCACGGCCCCACAGACAGAATGGAGAAGGCGTTTCCCCGGAGGATGGTAAGGGAGATGCGCTGGAAGAGCCATTCAATCTCGCGAGGCTCACACCTGTCGCTGGCCATCTCAGCGCCTATGGTGGTAAGTTCCTTCATCTATTACCAACTGACTATCGTGTCTTAACCCAGTTTATGTCTGACGGCACTGGAACGTCTGCTCTTTGGCTTTGTATGGAAGGGAAGAATTCCACTGGTCAGGCGATCCATTTGTTATCAACATCTACACAAAGAACTAGGCATGTTGTGGCTGATGATGCACAGAGATGCCTTGAAGTTGCAATGTCTTCAGCGGTTCTTTGACGGTGAACAGGTGTGACCGCCGTTTGTCAGATGCATCATCTACAGCTTATCTCTTTGATAAAGTTGCAGCCCTGGCTCAAGTGAAGACTGAGAGGGGGCGCTTGGCAACTGGAATGTCGTCAAGCACTCACAGCCTGCTGTTTGTCGGGCAATGCAGTCGCTGGAAATTGCACTTAGACGTTCTATAGAGTAGTAGTGGCGGGTAAAAGCGACAACGTTCTTGGGGGCCATTCTGGACGTTGATAACATTTACTGGCTTGTCTTTTTTGGAGGATTTTCGATCCAGGCTTCAGGGACACTATCCAGATATTTCTGACCCGGCAATGCTACTCGGGTAGGGGCATTGCCGGTTCGAGATAACCTTAACAATCACCAAAGTACTGTTAGTAGCGAGTAGAGCGATGAAACCGTTCTGCACGTACTCATACAGTGTCTGAGCATTGCTGATTTGTGGAGTTATGTCGAACATCTACTGTCACACGGAGGACCGATCCGGCTCTCAACTAAAGTCGGGAAGCACAGTTAATTTTTATATATCAGGTGGCCATGTCAAAAGAGGTTGTTGGGTGGGTGAGACTGAAAGAGCTGAACATGGACATTTTTCTCGTTGGTCAAGCCCTCATAGATGTTTTCAAGTATCACTTTAAAAGGAAATTGAAGGGAAGTGATACCTTCCAGCAAATTGGTTGAAAGGTCGATAAGAGTGGCAATCATGGTCCGAGGGAACGGGCCTTCGCTGAGCATACACCTGTAGATTAAAGGTATTCAAGGTGAGCGTGGTCTTTTGTAAGTTTTTCCACAAGTAGCTCTCGGAAGTTTCCCCACATTCGAAAATTTTCTTTGCTTCACTTTATTGTTACTCATTTTTTTTCGTTATTTCTACTTATTACATTTTCATGTAAACCTACAATGTATCATTCTGCACCGCACTTGCTCTTTTTTGTAATCCCTTGTGGTTATTAAAGGAAAAATTATTTAATCGGTGAAGGGTGATGGATTGGCAGAATGGCTAAAGCGTCGAACTTTTCTATTAAGTTAAATGTTAATTATAAAAACCAATAATTATTTTCTAAACTTCCTTTGGGTTATAAAAACAATTTTGAGCTTCAACTAAAATAGCTTCTTCAAGAGAAATTCTACTTTTTCGAACTTGTTGGAAACATTGTTTGGAGTTAAGCTCTGTAATATTACATAAATAATAGTAATATATATAAACTCCAGAAGGACGGTGGAATGGCTGAATCGTTAAATCGTCTAACAAATACTTTACGCTACGAGTTCAAATCTCGGTGAGGCTAACGTTGCCTTTTCTCCTTCCAGGGGTCAATAAAATAATAAATACTACGGTCGATTTGTCCAGTTTTCCCTTCCCCAGTAAATTGAAGGCTTCGTACCATAATTGTCAGACACCATGGTTTTCAGTATAGAGTTATGGCCCTTTACATTCTGAGTTCAAAACCCGCTGAGTTTAACTTTGCTTTTTATCCTTATGGGATCGATAAAATAAAGCACCAGTAATGCATTGAGGTAATTTCTGGCCTTGTGCCAAAAGTATAAACAATTATATATAAATTCCACAAGAAATCATTCATGTTACGAAAAGGAAAAATATGCTAGAAGTGAATATAAAACTCTTTACACAAAAGTGACAGAAACAAAAAAATTTTATTGCTTAGAAGTAGATGATACATAATTTAAAAGGCAATGATGTGTTACTTTTTTGAACAAATAAATAATAATTCGGCTGAAAAAATCTTTTTTTCTAAACTTTTGGTCTTCTTTGTTGGCGGAGGAACGTTTCAATTAAATGGCGTTGTTTGTTTTTTGGCCACAGAATTTTTCATCCACTTTAAAAATATTTTGATGGTATTTTATTTTTCTATCCCTATATACCAATAAAATGATCTTTGTTAGAGCAGAAGTTTTTTCACTCCTATAACATCCAATATTTCATTGCACTAAATACAAATACCAGAAGCTTATTATCGTAAATGTATCTTTCTATTTACCAATTAAGAACATATTCATCTTATTTGCGCCTAACAAACAAAAAATAAATAAATAGTAATCTGAAACATAATCTAAACTTTTAGAATTATTGGCAATTGGTCAGAGAGGTGCCTAGCAAATGTATAATTCCAATTTAAAACCATTTGTAGTTTTAAAAGCGATAATACTTATTCATATGTTATACATTCATATTCTTGGGATGGCCATTTACCTCCGAATTCTACCTGATAGTTGGACATATCATAGAATCTCTCGGAGTTGTAATATCTACCTCCCCAGTTATAGTTGTAGTATGGGTAGAAGTGTTGGTTCCTGCTAAAGTTGGAATGATAGTAGGATTGGCCACCCATATTCATCGATTGTCCATCAAAATCCATCTGGTTGTTGTACATGTCGAAATTCCTGTAGTTGTAGAATTGGTCACAATTGCGGCTATTCATGTCCATCGAATTATATTGCATGTCCATCATATCCATATATCTTCTCTGGCCCCAGTAGTTGTGTGGATAATATGACTGATGACCATAGTTGTAAGTACTGAATGGATTGACATGGTAGCCCCATTTATCCATATAACAACCATTCATATCCATCTGGTAGCTGGACATATCCATGAATCTCTCAGGGTAGTAGTAATTCATGAATGGATAATACATATGACGCCTATAGTAGTTGTTATAAGGGTTACATTGACGTCCATATCTGTCCATGTATCGGCCTTGCATGTCCATCTGGTAGTGGGACATGTCCATGAATCTCTCGGGGAAGAACCAGTTACGACCATATTGGTAACCAGGGTAGTAGCCTTGTCTTGATGAGTTGAACATATGCCAGTAAGGGCTGGAGTTAGATCCTTGCATGTCCATCCATCTTCCATTCATGTCCATTTGATATCCGGACATATCCATAAACCTCTCTGGGAAGTCCATGAAATTACCATATCTATTGTACCTATCGTTATCATAGAAACCGTAATAGTTGTACATAGATCTACCATAGTATCTATCGTTGTCAGAATATCTGCCGTAGAATTCATAGTATCTAGGGTCCACCATTCTTCCGCAAGAATCCATGTATCTACCTTGGAAATCCATGGACATCATGTTCATTGGTTCCATGAATCCTCTGTATTTTCTGCCGAATTGGTGACAGAATCTGTTCATTTGTCTGTTCATTTTTAGGATATTTAATTGGCTGGAAAAGAAAAGAAAATGTTTGAATAGCTTCAGAAAAACACGAATTAATGACTTATATATCAAGTCTATCAATCCTAAAGAGATACACTAACCACGCTAAGATATCAGAAAATAAAAAAAGAACTAAACTAAATAAATACTATTGTTATATTTTGGAATGGTCATGTTTCCCAAATTGCCAATAAAAACATACGCATTATTCGATTTTCACTTCAGCTTTATTATTAGTTGTTCGTTAGTTCGTCAAGGTTCTTTCGTCACGCATTCTATGACCTCATCAATGACCATTTGTTTTCATCTGCACTTCCTCTTCTTACTACTTTTATTTGATCACGACATCTTGTCTTACTGGCAACATAACCATCTCCAAGTATAGCAATATAGGTTTCAACACACGACGTCACATCAAGAATATTGTAAAACAAATACATAAATATGAAAATAAATTCTCTTCGTCTCCCAATCAATTATTTACAAGGTTTAACTGAAGTGTAGTCATTATAAATAATCGCTAGAGCATCGAAAAAATGCTTTGTGATATTTGTTCCAGCTCTTAACGTTTTGAATTCAAATGATGCCGATGTCAACTTTGTCTTTCATTCTTTAGAGTATAACCAATTTTCTTCTCTCCCCAAATTTCAGTCCCTGTACCTAAATTAGAAACCAGCTTTGCCTTTCACCCTTCCGGTTTCGATAAGTACCAATCTAATACGGGAGGGGGGGGGGTGAAATTACCTGTTCCCTTTCTCGCAAACGTTAGTCTTCCGCCTAAATTAGAAACCATCAACATCTGGATGATATTTCAGGAATTTTTTTCATTTAATGATAAATGATAATTATGATCTGTAACTATGTAAATTGTGGGAAGGCTTAGTGGTTAGGCTGTCGAGATTACGATCATAAAATCACGTGGTCGATTCCCAGGGCGGATGGTGTGCTGAGCCCTGGAGCAAGACACTTCATTTTACGTTGTTCCAGTTCACTCAACTGAAAATGAGTTCCAGTGGCGGAGGCTGGAGTTAACCACGTGAATGACTGGCGTTCGGTTCAGGGATCAGGTCTTGTATTTTCGATCGTTTAATGCCAATCAAACTAGGATAAGCTCCAGCCTGTACAAAAATGGAAAAACGGACGTAAATGAAGATAACAACTCACAATTAACTAAATTACTAAATTGTCTGACTTTAATTAGAAGCCATGAGGGCAGTAAATTGGCAGTATTGGTAGAGCGTCGGACATGCTTTGCGGCATATAGTTACGTCCCTTTACATTCTGCATTCAAATCCCGCCGAGTTTAGCTTTACCTTTCATCTATACAGGATCAATAAAATAAAGTACCAGTAACGTACTAGGGTCGATTTAAACGACTTTCTTCTTCTCTTCAAATTGCTGACCATGTGCCAAAAGTAGTAACAATTAATTAGAAGCCATTTTTGTTGATATTTACTAGTCGGAATTCATCTGTTTGATCAAATGATCTTCACAATAGCCTATAACATGTACTTATTTTACATATTGCAGTATCGGTAGAGCGTCTGACACCCTGCTTTGCAGCATAGAGTTATGGCTCTTTACGTTCTGAGTTCAAACCCTGCCGAGGTTAACTTTGCCTTTCATCCTTGCGGCGTCAATAAAATAAAGCACCAGTAATGCACTGGGGTAATTGCTGGCCTTGTGTCAAAAAGTAGAAACAATTACTGCATATACTTAGCTTACGTATAACATTCTTTTAAAATTCAAATTTGCTCAGTACTTAGTAAAACGGGACTGTCCACTTGAATTATATATTACTAGATTGTGAGCTGGCATTCAGAATGATCAGCTGAAATACTTGCTTAAGGACTTCCCAAAACTATCACTTTTTTTCGCGAGCTCCAGCATAGCCGAAACAGGTATTTTAACATTCTGCCAACCCCCTGCTCTTGACTGGTACTTCATTTATAGCTTCGGATATATAAAATAGCAAAATTTACGTAAGTGAATTTCGAACTCAGAAAGCAGGAACAAATACCAAAATGTAGTATATCAAATGCTTTAACCACTCGACCAATTCGACGATATATTAAAACGCAATCTCTCTTAATATATTAAGGTTTCTATTAACTACATTCGTATTTTTTTCTAGTTTTCACTTAACTTTTCATGGTACAGAAGTTACGGGGTGCCAGCAAGTGTCTTTTTAAATGGCTGCTTGACCTGTTAGAAATAGTAGTCAAATTCCACTAAATTACAGTCTACTCTCTTAAAAAAGGAAAACACGTTGGATAATGAGGGCCTTGAAATACAAAGAGACAGGAAAGTCATGACAGTAAATAGTTTGATCAAAGGTCTGTTCAATCATATCTAACATGAAGCCAAACAAAAACCATGCTAAGTTACGAGACTAATATATAACCATCTGAACAAACTGGATATAGCTTTACAACACCCCGAATAATGAATCAATAAGCAAGAGACGAAAGGGATTCAAAATGAATTATGGAAATAACAACGTTGTTTCTACTCATCAAAACACCTTCTGTACATTCAAAACACATAAATAAGACCACCAGCTTTTATAAATATTTTTGCTTGCGTACATAAAGACATAATAGTAACAATTATGTTCAAGATATATCTTTATTTACAGATGTTGGTCTGTTGTCCGTAAAGAACTTAGACCGATTTTTACATGAGATACATGGGCAAATCTAAATTTGGAGGCAAAAATAGGGTATCAACTTTTACATTAGATCGACTTTTAGAAAAGTGTATCCAACTATATTGATTTCTAATATAAACAGAAGCCCAGCAATTTTTAGGTGGTGGGGGTTGATTAAATCGACACCAGTACTTTACTGGTACTTTAATGTATCGACTCCTGGAAGGATGAAAGGTAAAGTTGATCGCAGCGTGATTTGAACTTAGAACGTAAAGGGTCGCAACAAACACCGCAAAGCATTTTGTTCAATGATCTAACGATGTTTGCCAATCCAACACCATATGGTGTATCCAACAATATTAAAGCCTTCTATTCTCACCCAGTGTTAAAGGTTACACAATCATGAGATACTATCTGTAATTTAGTGATCGATAAAATAAATACCAAACTTGAAAAAGAAGGTACTGGGTACTTTGATTGACTAAATAGGTACTATGCTTGACTAAATCTCTTCATTGAACCGTTCTTGTACAGTTTACCCCTACTTGTGCAGCTGAGTTCGGTTTGTGCAGTTCTAAATCTAATTTTGTGCAGTAAGTTTGCATTTTAATATAAAAGATTATATTTACTTACACGAGTGCCATACACGTGTTCTTAACATGGTAAATGGTGGTTAAGAGACTTCAAAAGACTTAAAACACATAAAATGTTAAAAATAGACATTACATTAGAAATGCTTCTCATGATCAGAGAATATCAATCAGTGGGTCATGGCACCTACCGCAAAGATTTGTGCAGTTCTAAAATGTCCAGAAAATAAACCCTGTTCTTATTAGATTACATATGTCTAGTGATCTAAACGAAACAAATGTTGATAAATATTATAGTAACAACTGACAAAGCTGATATATTATGTAGTCAAGTTAGTTCTATCATACTTAAAGTAACAACGAGGTTATGTGTGGGAGTGCAATTGTAATTGCTTAATTGCTTCTACATTCCGCACAAGACCAGCAATTTTTAAGGGAAAGGGAAAGTCGATTAAATCGTCCCCAGTGCATTACTGGTGATTTATTTTATCGACCCCGTAATCACAAAAGACAAAGCTAACCACGACAAGATTTGAACTCAGAACGTAAATATCCGCAACTCATGCCACAAAGCATGTTGTCCGACGCTCTACCGATTTTGCCAATCCACCACCTTGTAATTAATTGATAGCACTCATTCGGCAATGACAAGTAAACATCAACTCAATGACTAATATTAATTTTAAACTGATCGTGGTAAGGACGAACAACAACTCCGGACATGTTTAAATCTTATTGATCCTTAACAGCTAAACGATGCTTTCTTCGTATTTCTAGATGAATGATAGGAAAATAAGTATATTGATCATAGGGTTGTATATGAAAGAATATACGATATGTTTATGTATAACAAACATACGAGTCTCGTATGTTTATTATACACAAACATAAATAAAGTACCAGTAATACACTGGGTAATTGCTGGCCTTGTGCCAAAAGTAGAAACAATTATACACAAACATATGGTATATGTTTTTAAAATCATCCCTATGATAAACTCTGCTATGTTAGTGACACTTCTAATTAACTATATTGATGTACAATATTGTACATAAGTGAGTCGATATCAAAGATTATTATACAGGCTTACAGATGCTTGAATCATTAGTTTATATTAAGATAATCATGCTGTGTATTTAGTATCCATGACATATTCTTAACAAAATAAATAACTAAATAATTAAATAATTTAATAAATAAATAAATAGATCAAGAAAGAAAGAAAGAAAGAAAGAAAGAAAGAAAGAAAGACATAAAGAAATTTAGTGTTAAACATTCTAGTTCCTTAAATTGTTAAAGTCAATAGCACGTGCCCAGAGAAAATGATTATGCAGGCTTGTTTGGATCACAAGTTTATATCGAGTTAAATAGAAAAGTAATTTAAGTAAATCTTGTTTTAAATATATGCCACTACATTAGCTTGTTAAATCCCTCCCATGAGACTGGAGTTAGCTAAAAGAAACGTTTCCATTTTAAGTTTCCTTTGAAAATGAAATCGTCAGCGGGTCCTTAACGAAGCAATTAATTACAAGCCAAGCTCATAAGCAACAAACCAAAGAAAGGTTATTTACCTTCTATGAAGACAGGTAGAATAGGTATATTCAGCAGTTGGTTGTAAAGTGTGACAATCGGTTGTATTTTCGGGGATATTTATACAAAGTACCGTGGAGGTGTGGCCATTTCAGTAATCTATGTACCATTAAGTTCAATGATTCCTAAAACAACCCGAGAGATTGATAAAAGAATAGATAAATAAACAAATCATTGAATATCATTAAAAAGGAATTTGATTTAATTAACGATAACTTTGGACTTTTTTAAAGTAATTTAATATAGAGTAGAGTTTGAAACGGGGCAGCGTGTGTATGTACTTTAGGCTAATTTTAGAATAATTAGTAAACCTAATTGAATTAACAATCATGTATTTGTAAAATGTAGTAGCGGCACATGAAAACAAATTTAGCTTTATTTTCAGAAAGTAATTAAAATAGTAACCAAATAATGATAATATATTTCCATCCTGGAGAACCTCTAAGATTGGAGGAGTAAACGTTTAAATATGTTATTACATGTAATAGTTTCTTGTTCAATAAGATTTTGAAATAGTTTACTGTAGGTTTTTTCTAACAGTTTTAATTTACACAAACCGGCGAACTGGAAGAGTCGTCAGAAGCGTCGGCTTAAAATGCCTCGGTATTTGTTCCGGCTTACTGCACTCTGAGTTCAAATCCCAGCACGTAAACATTAGCTTTCATCCTTTCGAAGTCGATAAATAGAGTATCAGTACACCACTTTTGGTTTTGATCATGTCTTCAGGGGTGTAGCCGTACTCACTTCCCTTGGCCAATTGCGGGTTGATGAGGCTATTTGACCTTTGAAAAAATCCTATATACAAAAATCCTATATACAAGCGTCTCTCTGCAATTTGGAGAAGTTCAGATACCGTGGAGCAAGCTAGGGAGAGAACTCATATAAACTTTCTCTCTCTCTCGCTCTCCCTCCCCGTCTCTCTCTCTCCGTCTCCCCCACTCTCTCTCCCTTTGCGTCTATATATATATATATATATATATTTCTAGTCTCATTGATATATTAAGAAAATCAATATTTCTATTTTCTCTGAAGAAATAATTGTTTCTACTTTTGGCGCAAGGTCAGCAATTAGCCCAGTGTATTACTGGTACTTTATTTTATCGACCCCGTAAGGATGAAAGGCAAAGTTAACCTCGGCGGGATTTGAACTCAGAATGGCAAGTGCCGTAACTCTATGCGTCAAAGCATGGTGTCCGCTCCTCTACCGATACTGCCAGTGCTTCGGTGCCACCTGAATTATTGATCTTTTGACTGATTAATTCATGAATTCCATGTGCCGGCACCGATCTTATTTTCTTTGAAACATTTGTAGAGATTAAAGGTGAAATTTGAATAACAACCTTGGTTTCTCGTTTTATATTAACTATTGATTCTCTACAGGTTACACTGGCTTCATCTATTAGTACCTTAACCCTTTGGGGTTACCTTTCAATTGAATTCCTGCATACTGTCGACATTATTAACGCATTGAGCTTATTGAACCTTACCAAAATAAGGGTGGATTATTCCACTCTCATTATATCTATCTATCAATGTTCACATGCCAACACAAGAGCAAGAATCAAGGGTTCATTCTACTGACATGGCTATAACATTGAGGCTTGTTTAAATAATTGCAAACGAATCGAATCTAATTATTAATATTCGAAAAATTCAGATTACATATATATATATATATATATATATATATATATATATATATATATATATATATATATATATATATATATAAAACGAAGGAAATGTGGTAAGGAACCAGGTGGACCATAACGCACCAAAGTACTCAATACTGTACAGAATTAGCCGTCGAAACGGCTTGAGCTCAGCCGTCGGGGTCTTACTTGTTCCTATATATATATATATATATATATGTGTGTGTGTGTGTATATATATATGATATATATGTATATATATATATATATATATATAAATGAAGTAATTCAGTCGGAGAGGTCCAGGAAAAAAGAGTGCTCTATGTAGGTTACAGAGAGAGAGAGAGAGAGAGAGAGAGAGAGAGAGAGAGAGAGAGAGAGAGAGAGAGAGTGAGAGAGAGAGAGAATGATAGATTGATAGATAGATCTGTTTAGACTCTAAGGATTGTGATTTATAATTCTAATTTAAGTTAAATTGCTTACTAACCCTTTTCTTATGCCCTGTTTTATGTCCACGCAGGATATCAAATGTATTGTCTCTATAATATTATCTTTATGAGTGAGTTCTGAATAAATGGTTCTTTTCGTTACAATTTTCCATGTCGAGCAATATGGTCTATATTATTGGGTAGTATTGACCTAAATTATTATTGTATATATATGTATATGTGTATATATATATATATATATATATATATATATATATATATATATATATAATCATTATTATTATTATTATTATTATTATTATTGGGGAATTTTTTTTCATTGTTCTATTATTACATCCTCTGTTTCTTGTTTTTTACACGCAGAAATGCCCATTTGTACCGTCCTGTATTGTCTTGTACTGTCCTTAATGTCTACTTTATGTAAACCCTTGTGGTTAATAAAGAAAACATTATTATTATTATTATTATTATTTTTCATTTGAAAAGGAAAATCAGGGTAGAGAGGGAAGTGCTCTCTTCCCAGCATTTTGTTGAAAGATGGGTGAGAGAAGCAAGTATGGCCCGAATGAATGGGCCTTCTCTGAGTATGTGTCTGTAAATTAAAGGTGGAAAACTGGGAGAGGGCACTTGCCCTGGTGGTCAGGGCCACTGTGGTCTTTTAATGGGCTTTCTCCACAAATGTCCCTCGGAAGTCTCCCCCCTATTGGGGAATTTTTCTTTGTTATTTTATTTCAACCTCTGTTTTTTTTTACACGCAGAAATGCCCATTTGTACCGTCCTGTATTGTCCTGTACTGTCCTTAATGTCTACTTTATGTAAACCCTTGTGGTTAATAAAGAAAACATTATTATTATTATTATTATTATTTTTCATTTGAAAAGGAAAATCAGGGTAGAGAGGGAAGTGCTCTCTTCCCAGCATTTTGTTGAAAGATGGGTGAGAGAAGCAAGTATGGCCCGAATGAATGGGCCTTCTCTGAGTATGTGTCTGTAAATTAAAGGTGGAAAACTGGGAGAGGGCATTTGCCCTGGTGGTCAGGGCCACTGTGGTCTTTTAATGGGCTTTCTCCACAAATGTCCCTCGGAAGTCTCCCCCCTATTGGGGAATTTTTCTTTGTTATTTTATTTCAACCTCTGTTTTTTTTTACACGCAGAAATGCCCATTTGTACCGTCCTGTATTGTCCTGTACTGTCCTTAATGTCTACTTTATGTAAACCCTTGTGGTTAATAAAGAAAACATTATTATTATTATTATTATTATTATTATTATTATTATTATTATGGTGGATTAGCAGTATCGGTAGAGAGTCAGACGCCATGCTTTGCACCACAGTTATGTCCCTTTACGAACTGAGTTCAAATCCCGCCGAGGTTGACTTTGCCTTTCATCCTTACGGGGTCGATAAAATAAAGTACCAGTAATGCACTGGATAATTGCTGGCCTTGTGCCTAAAGTAGAAACAATTATTATCATTATTTTTGTTGTGTTATTTCGTTTAGCTCATTTCTGTTTCTCTATTGTCGGGTTCAGGCTTTGAACCTGGCAATATATATTCTCATTGTAGAGAGAGAACTTGTCTGAGAATGTGTGCTGTCCCTAGTAGCCTGATCTTCTGTAGCTCATATTTGCTGATCTTGCAGGGAAGGACACTAAGGTACAGGTCTGATGATTTGGGTATTAATCCTAATGCTCCTATTACCACAGGGATAGTGACTGTGGTCATCCTCCACATGCGGTTGATCTCTATTTCCAGGTCTTTGTATTTCGACAGTTTTTCCATTGTTTTTATAGATGTATTCTTGTCAGTTGGTACGGAAATATCTATAAGGCTACATGTCTGATCTGTTTTGTATTTATGATGATATCTGGTCTGTTGGCCGCGATTTCTCGGTCGGTTATCACAGGCATATCCCACAAGATGGATATGTTGCCCTTTTCCACGACTGGTTTTAGTTGATGTTCATACCATTTGTTAGAAGTTTGGATGTTATGAGAGCGGTAGAGTGTCCAGTGCACATATTTGGCAATGCGGTTGTGTCTTTCTATAAAGACAATTTTTGCCAGCTCTGAGCACCCGGAGATAACATGATCTACCATTTCTTCATGTTTGTAGCATATTCTGCATAAAGGGCTAGTCCCATCTTTCACTATTCTGTGCCTATAGTCCCGAGTGTTTAGAGATTGGTCTTGTGTAGCAGGTAAGAGTCCCACAGTCTCTGCTTTCAAACCAGCACTTATGAGTCAGGATAGTGAGCCATGCTGATCGATATAATTCTGCGAATCTATCATGTAGTGGTTTTACCTTCCATTCACGGTTTAGTTCAAAAGGCATACTTACTAGGAACAGAAAGGGTTCTCCGATACGTCCTGAATATCTGGGCTGCAGGTAGGGGCTTGATATTCATTAGGGCAAATTTTCCCGTTAAATAAGATCATTGATTGAGATATCAAATTCATAACAATATTAGTTTCTTATTCAGGCACAAAGCCAACAATTTTTGGGGAGGAGGAGAGTCCATAAAATCGACTCCAGTGCCTTACTGGAACTTTAATTTATCGACCCCGGAAGGATGAAAGCTAACCTCGGCGGGATTTGAACTCAGAACGTAAAAGGCCGTAACTCTCTGCCGCAAAGCCTGTTTTTCGATGCTCTACCGATACTGCCACCAAATTAATAATAATTGTTTCTACTTTTGGCACAAGGCCAGCAATACCCCAGTTCATTACTGGTACTTTATTTTATCGACTCTGTAAGGATGAAAGGCAAAGTTAACCTCGACGGGATTTGAACTCAGACCGTAAAGGGACGTAACTATGCCGTAAACGGACGTAACTATGTGGAAAGCATGGCGTTCGACCCTCTACCGATACTGCCAATTCACCGCCCTTTTATAATAATAATAAGAAGACACTGGCTAAGAAATGGCAAGAAAAGCCTCTGTATTGAAAATACCCAGAAAGAGCTAACAATCCTGATGTTGACAAAACTTTAACCCATCAGTGGTTGGCATCCTCTGGACTGAAATCGGAGACTGAAGGACTGACCAGTGTCTGCCAACAAAATATTATCCAGTCAACATCATAAAAAATAGATGCAACCCATTATGCCGTATGTGTAAAAAAAACAACGGGAGACCATTGATCATATAATTTCAATGTGCAGTCCTATAGCTCCAACCGAATACCTAAACATGCACGACAGAACTGCACAATACATACATTGAGTAATGTGTAAGCACTTTGACCTGCCCCATCAAAAGAATTGGTGGGAGCATCAACCACCTCCCGTACTTGAAAAAGGTCACATCTCAATTTTGTGGAACTTTAGCATCCAAACAGACCGAAAAATAGATGCAAATAGACCTGATATAATATTGAAGGACTTTAAAAAGAGGAGATGCCTGCTAATTGATATGTCCGTTGCAATAGACAAGAATGTATCTATAAAAACATTTGAAAAATTGAGCAAGTATAAAGACCGGGAGATAGGTATTGGAAAAAGTCGAGAACTAAAACAATACCAGTGGTTGTAGGTGCTCTAGGAATGATACCTAAGGGATCTAATGATTACTTATCCCAAATCTCAGGAAACCCGCGTATAGAAGAAATACAAAAGATAGTACTAATGGGAACTGCCCATATACTAATATGTCAATATAAATACATCACAAGTGTAAACACCTAAAGATACATGTGTGTGTGTGTGTTTTTTTTCTTGAATATGGCGGACCTTGTTGTCTCTTGAGGTCACTGGTTATGACTTGGCGATAGCTCGTATGAACATAAAGCAAGATAAATGAAAAAAAAAAATAATAACAACAACAACAATAAAATGAAGGACTTGATAAGATCTGAATACATAAGGAGAGTAAGGAACAAACTAAAATGACATCTAAATAGTAGGAATGTCATAAGTGCAGTAAATTCCCGAGCTGTGTCTATTATTAAGTACAGTGCGGGAATTCTCAAATGGAATGTTACCGAACAAAAAGAAATGGATAGAAAGACTACGAAGCTAATGACTGCCTACAGCATGTTCCACAAGAGGAGTGATGTTGATAGACTTTACTTAAAGAGATATGAAGGTGGAAGTGGTCTTATCAGCATAGAAGACTGTGTTCAGATGGAGAAAAATAGTCTGCACAAATATGTGACTGAGAGTAGCGAGCCAATGCTCAAAGTTGTACTGATGGAGAAGACAATAGACTAGGGGATGTCCAAGGAGGAAGTAACAACAAAGAGGAAGAACAACCTTCATGAAAAATCCCTTCATAGTACCTTTTTTAAGAAAACAGAATTCAGAGATCCCAGATATGGAGCTGATTAAAAAGAGGAGACCTTAACAAAGCTACAGAAGGAATGCTAATGGCTGCGCAAAAGCAAGCCCTCAGAACAAAGTGGGTGGAACACCATATTGACAAGGAGAAGGCTAGTTCACTCTGTAGGATCTGTGGAGAGAGAGAGAGAGAGAGAGAGAGAGAGAGGGGGGGGGGGGGAGACTGTGGCTCACATCATCTTTGAAAACTCTTTGAGATAGTACCTAGTGCTCCTATCACAATCGAGACGACCTTGATCTCATGTCAGTCCCAAATCCTTTTTAATTCCCACTTTAAATCCTGCTATCGGCTAACTTTCTCCCTCTCCTTTTCTTGCACTCTTTTGTCAAAGGGGCAGACTACATCTACAATCAGGCACGATCTTTTTCCTTATCAAAAACCACCAAGTCAGGTCTATTGTGTTCCAATTTCTTGTCTGTCTGTATCCTGAAATCCCATAGTACCTTCACCTGATCGTTTTCTAACACCGACTCTGGCTTATGCACATGCCACTTCTCAGAATGTGGTAAATTATTTATAAGTTGTAAAGTATGTGTGAGAGCAGAAGAGAACAGTGTAGCCTGGTACATAAAAAAATACCACTGAACCATTGCTGTTGGAAATGAAAAAGTCAAATCTGTTTAAAATTGGAAATTGCAAAGAAAAATTGGAACACAAGAAAGAGAAGCAAATTGAAACTGAAAGGAAATGGAAAGAAACGAGACAATTTAACAGGAACACAGAAGCCAAAATTGATTTGGAGCAGAGGTGGCTATGGATGCAGAAAAGTGACTTTAAACCAGAAACAGAAGCAAGCCTTCAGGACAAATTATGTTAACCACAAGATTGACAACTCAAGTGAAACAGAAAATTGTAGGATGTGTGGAGAAAAGGGAGAAACTGTGTGGCATATCACCAACCAGTGCACAAAGCTGGCACAGAAAGAATACAAATGACGCCATTATAATGTAGCAAAAATCATTCATTGGAAGTTATGTGGAAAGCACAAATCAAAAGGTGTTGAGAAAATGACCTTTACAAAGTAATGTGTTCATAAATAGAATTATTTTTATTGCCTCATTGCTCTTTTACAAAATCATTAGTACTGAAGAAGGTGAAAATGGGCTGTATATGAAATGCAGAGAAAAGAGAAGCAGTAGTTTGAAAGATATTGCATAGACAATTTGAATACTGAAAGGTCTTTGGATTAACTCTTCCAAAGTTATTTAAAACGTGAGACTGCGGATATCAACCCGAGATCAAACTTTGAGTACTAAGTTGATGAAAGGGTAAAGGGTTATTCCTGTGGAATTAATACGGAAACCGCCATCCACACAGTGAAGGCATGCAAAATGTTAAATCAAAAAGAATATAAAAGAAGACATAGCAAGGTCTGTATATACCTTCTATGTTCAATGTGTAAAAATATGGATGACAAAAACAAAGCAAAGATACTAGAGGACTTCACTATCCAAAACAACCGAATAAATATCATGTTATAAAAATTATTCTCGATCGAAAATGCAATGATTAATTAATTAAGAAATCAAGTGTTACTCATTAAGTAATCCACTTAAACCATAAACTAAACCTTTTCAAGTGGTTCTGAGTCTCATTTTATATTTTTCTCTATTTTCATTAGTTTCCACTTATCTTGGTATCTCCCTGTCTGTCTGTTTGTTTGCCTGTCTGTGTATCTACCTGTGTGTTTCTCTCTCTCTCTCTCTCTCTCTCTCTCTCTCTCTCTCTCTCTCTCTAGCTCTGTCCCACTATCTCACTCTCTCTCTCTCTCTCTACTTTTGTCTCTGTCACTCTCTCACTACCTCTGTCTCTGTCTCTGTCTCTCTCCCTCGCTCTCTCTCTCTCTCACTACCTCTGTCTATGTCTCTGTCTCTCTCCCTCGCTCTCTCTCTCTCTCACTACCTCTATCTCTGTATCTCTCTCTCTCGCTCTCTCTTTCTCTCTGAGCCTGTCCCTCAGTCTGTGTGTCTGACTGCCTGTTTATCTGTTTATCTGTCTGTCTCACTGTCTCTGTCTGTATCTCTCTCTCACTCTCTATCTCTCCCTCTCTCGATATCTCTGCTTCTCTCCTTCCCCCTGTCTCTGTCTCTCTGTCTCTATGTCTGTCTGTTTGTCTCTTGCGTTTTCTGTCTTTCTGCTCTCCACCTCTTTCTCTCATTCTCTCTTTCTTTCCGTGTTTCTTTCTCTTTGTCTCTCTCCTCTCTCTATCTCGAATTTTCACTGTCTCTGCTTTTATTTCATTCTCTTTATATTTTGTCTGTCCATCTTCGTCTCTCTCTCTCTTTGTCTCAGTCTATCAGTCTCTCTTTCTCTCTCTCCATCTCTCTCTCACTTTTCACTGATCATACAAAAGATATATATTACTGTCTCCGGATGACTAAAACTTGATTTACACTGATTATTAAAGAAATATTACTGTCACGAGACGGTATACAGCTTGTTAAACAAGATATATATTACTGTACCCAGACGACATATAACTAGATTTACACACATTTCTCTTTTCTTTAGGTATTCACCATATATTTCTCTAATGAGAAATGTTTCAGGTAGAATTAGTTTTTCTTTGTTCGCCAATTCTGATAAGTGTTCGCAATGTTACTTCCTGACGCTTGGATGATAGACTTAATATGTCGCCCAGTTTAATAACTACAACATGGTCTTTGAGAGCCTAAGTTAACCCTGTTGCAATATTGGGACCAGATATCTGGTCTAAAGATAGTGTCCTATAATACTTGCCTGGATATTTGCAAGATACGAAGCAAACGATGTATCACAGAGAGTATCATGGATGTTTCAAAACGTGTTGGACGCATGCGTGTAATTTTGTATTGAGAAGGAAGAGATTCAATGCTGGGAACCAGCCTCATATCTATAGATATTAATGATAGAATAGTGGTGTTGAGAATCGCTTTGAATGGGAACCAGTTTGCAAATATGATTCTATTATGATGTAGTTTATCAATCCTGATTGAACCTACCCATAACCAACTTATCTTTTCCTAGATTAGTGTATATAAAACTACATTATGTGATATTATTCCTTCTTTTGTTACACACTACATAAGATACACTCATTGCTACATCGTTCACTTCTTATATAAATATCCGGCTAAAAATTACTCTGCGTTTCTCACCGCTTTTGTCAGGAAGTGTCCAACTATTCTGAGCATCTATCTTGAGTTGTTTAGACCTACAAATATGATACATCAGAACTGTCTGTTTTTTTTGTTTTTTTTTAATGGCGATTTGGCCCCCCTATTTTAAGCAGGTAGAGCGACAACACAGAAGTTATTTTGTTGGCTCATCATTCTACTTTCTATTATGAACATTAAACTCTGTACCTTTCAGAGACAAACATTTTATTTGGTGACTTTAATTTGTAGAGCGACATCTGTCTGTACCCTTCGGACACAAGCACAATCTGTAAGCTGACTTCATTCTTTACCGTTCTGTAAAGAATTTAAGCTCTTTAACGAAACAGTCCTTATAGATGATATATTAAATACAGTGTTTAATCTAAAGTAAGGAGTGCGGGACTGCGTACAGTTTATAATTTTTTATCCCATAAATAAAATAAGTTGGATTACTTTGAATAAATAATTGTTTCTATTTTAGGCACAAGGCCAGCAATTACCCAGTACATTACTGGTACTTTATTTTATCGACCCCGTAAGGATGAAAGGCAAAGTTAACCTCGGCGGGATTTGAACTCAGATCATAAAGGGACGTAACTCTATGCTTCAAAGCATGGTGTCCGACTCTCTACCGATACTGCCAATCCACTTTGAATAAATAATGAATGAATATTACATAATTTATCTACTAAATTTAGTAGTTGTTGAATAAATATATTTTATTGTTTATTTAAAGATTCACTTCTTTAACATTTTCAAATGTCAACACTTCTGGTTAGCGATCGCTTAAATAAACATTCATATATTTCCGTCACTAATTTTCCCCTAATGCAGTTTATATATAATATCCTCTTTTTTTAATGTATCATGGATTACTTTACTGATTACAGAAGACAGTGTTACGCAATCTTCGTTCAATTTCTGTTTATATTGTCAATTACGATGTTATTTGATGTATCATATCTACATGTATATAGACTTGCGTATAATATCAATATGCACAATACACGTCTTTATAAAAAAAAAGAGGGTTTACGACAATATGCTATATGAAATAGATCTGATTTGAAGAGTCTTTCTATTTCTGTCTCCATCTTTCTTTCTTTCATTCTTTCTTTTTTCATCTTTATTTATTTATCTCTCTCTCTCTCTCTCTCTCTCTCTCTCTCTCTCTCTCTCTCTCTCTCTCTCTCTCTCTCTCTCCCCCTCCCTCTCTCTCTCTCTCCCTCTCTCTCTTTCTTTCTCTTTTTATCTTTCTCTCTTTCTCTCTCATTATGTCATGTCATTTAATTTCAATTCAGTTACAATCGTTCCAACGATGACCATTCGGTCATTTATTTGTTTCTATTGTTGACATTTATATCTGGACCGTTTGCCCCGACCTACTTGTTAGTCTGGGCAGGCATCCCCTTAACGATTGTGACCAATACTGTTTGATTTATGTTTACACCAATTCCTATCCGTCTTCACATTCAAATGTTGACATATTGTCCAACTGGTCTATCGGAAATGACATTGTCAACCGTCTCATTATACTCGTACTTGCTAAATAGTCTAAACCTAATGTTTGAATATGTTTTCACTGTTCTTTTTTGTTTTCGTTGTCCGTAACTAGACATTGGTGTTGTACAGCAAGAATTAGACCTACTGTCTATTGTTGTGTGTAACAAGATATTGGTGTCGTACAGCAAGAATTAGATCTACTGTCTATTGTTGTGTGTAACAAGACATTGGTGTTGTACAGCAAGAATTAAATATACTGTCTATTGTTGTGTGTAACAAGACATTGGTGTTGTACAGCAAGAATTAGACCTACTGTCTGTTGTTGTGTGTAACAAGATATTGGTGTTGTACAGCAAGAATTAGACCTACTGTCTATTGTTGTATGTAACAAGATATTGGTGTTGTACAGCAAGAATTAGGCCTACTGTATATTGTTGTGTGTAACAAGACATTGGGGTTGTACAGCAAGAATTAGATCTACTGTCTGTTGTTGTGTGTAACTAGACATTAGTGTTGTACAGCAAGAATTAGATCTACTGTCTATTGTTGTATGTAACAAGACATTGGTGTTGTACAGCAAGAATTAGACCTACTGTCAATTGTTGTGTGTAACAAGACATTGGTGTTGTACAGCAAGAATTAGACCTACTGTCTATTGTTGTATGTAACAAGATATTGGTGTTGTACAGCAAGAATTAGATCTACTGTCTATTGTTGTATGTAACAAGACATTGGTGTTGTACAGCTAGAATTAGATCTACTGTCTATTGTTGTGTGTAACAAGATATTGGTGTTATACAGCAAGAATTAGATCTACTGTCTATTGTTGTGTGTAACAAGATATTGGTGTTGTACAGCAAGAATTAGACCTACTGTCTATTGTTGTGTGTAACAAGACATTGGTGTTGTACAGCAAGAATTAGACCTACTGTCTATTGTTGTATGTAACAAGATATTGGTGTTGTACAGCAAGAATTAGGCCTACTGTCTGTTGTTGTATGTAACAAGACGTTGCTGTTGTACAGCAAGAATTAGGCCTACTGTCTGTTGTTGTATGTAACAAGACATTGGTGTTGTACAGCTAGAATTAGATCTACTGTCTATTGTTGTATGTAACAAGACATTGGTGTTGTACAGCAAGAATTAGATCTACTGTCTATTGTTGCATGTAACAAGATATTGGTGTTGTACAGCAAGAATTAGGCCTACTGTCTGTTGTTGTATGTAACAAGACATTGGTGTTGTACAGCAAGAATTAGACCTACTGTCTATTGTTGTATGTAACAAGATATTGGTGTTGTACAGCAAGAATTAGACCTACTGTCTATTATTGTGTGTAACAAGATATTGGTGTCGTACAGCAAGAATTAGATCTACTGTCTGTTGTTTTACGTAACAAGATATTGGTGTTGAACACCAAGAATTAGGCCCACTGTATGTTGTTGTATGTAACAAGATATTGGTGTTGTACAGCAAGAATTAGACCTACTGTCTGTTGTTGTATGTAACAAGACGTTGGTGTTGTACAGCAAGAATTAGGCCTACTGTCTGTTGTTGTATGTAACAAGACATTGGTGTTGTACAGCTAGAATTAGATCTACTGTCTATTGTTGTATGTAACAAGACATTGGTGTTGTACAGCAAGAATTAGACCTACTGTCTATTGTTGTGTGTAACAAGACGTTGGTGTTGTACAGCAAGAATTAGATCTGCTGTCTATTGGTGTATGTAACAAGACATTGGTGTTGTACAGCTAGAATTAGATCTACTGTTTATTGTTGTATGTAACAAGACATTGGTGTTGTACAGCAAGAATTAGACCTACTGTCTATCGTTGTGTGTAACAAGACATTGGTGTTGTACAGCAAGAATTAGATCTACTGTCTATTGTTGTGTGTAACAAGACATTGGGTTGTACAGCAGGAATTAGGCCTACTGTTTATTGTTGTATGTAACAAGACATTGGTGTTGTACAGCAATAATTAGGCCTACTGTCTATTGTTGTATGTAACAAGATATTGGTGTTGTACAGCAAGAATTAGATCTACTGTCTATTGTTGTATGTAACAAGATATTGGTGTTGTACAGCAAGAATTAGGCCTACTGTCTGTTGTTGTATGTAACAAGATATTGGTGTTGTACAGCAAGAATTAGACCTACTGTCTATTGTTGTATGTAACAAGACATTGGTGTTGTACAGCAAGAATTAGACCTACTGTCTATTGTTGAATGTAACAAGATATTGGTGTTGTACAGCAAGAATTAGACCTACTGTCTATTGTTGTATGTAACAAGATATTGGTGTTGTACAGCAAGAATTAGATCTACTGTCTGTTGTTGTATGTAACAAGATATTGGTGTTGTACAGCAAGAATTAGGCCTACTGTCTGTTGTTTTATGTAACAAGATATTGGTGTTGTACAGCAAGAATTAGACCTACTGTCTGTTCTTGTATGTAACAAGACGTTGGTGTTGTACAGCAAGAATTAGGCCTACTGTCTATTGTTGTATGTAACAAGACATTGGTGTTGTACAGCAAGAATTAGGCCTACTGTCTATTGTAGTATGTAAGAAGATATTGGTGTTGTACAGCAAGAATTAGATCTACTGTCTATTGTTGTATGTAACAAGATATTGGTGTTGTACAGCAAGAATTAGGCCTACTGTCTGTTGTTGTATGTAACAAGATATTGGTGTTGTACAGCAAGAATTAGACCTACTGTCTGTTGTTGTATGTAACAAGACGTTGGTGTTGTACAGCAAGAATTAGGCCTACTGTCTGTTGTTGTATGTAACAAGACATTGGTGTTGTACAGCTAGAATTAGATCTACTGTCTATTGTTGTATGTAACAAGACATTGGTGTTGTACAGCTAGAATTAGATCTACTGTCTATTGTTGTATGTAACAAGACATTGGTGTTGTACAGCAAGAATTAGACCTACTGTCTATTGTTGTGTGTAACAAGACATTGGTGTTGTACAGCAAGAATTAGATCTACTGTCTATTGTTGTGTGTAACAAGACATTGGGTTGTACAGCAAGAATTAGGCCTACTGTCTATTGTTGTATGTAACAAGACATTGGTGTTGTACAGCAATAATTAGGCCTACTGTCTATTGTTGTATGTAACAAGATATTGGTGTTGTACAGCAAGAATTAGATCTACTGTCTATTGTTGTATGTAACAAGATATTGGTGTTGTACAGCAAGAATTAGGCCTACTGTCTGTTGTTGTATGTAACAAGATATTGGTGTTGTACAGCAAGAATTAGACCTACTGTCTATTGTTGTATGTAACAAGACATTGGTGTTGTACAGCAAGAATTAGACCTACTGTCTATTGTTGAATGTAACAAGATATTGGTGTTGTACAGCAAGAATTAGACCTACTGTCTATTGTTGTATGTAACAAGATATTGGTGTTGCACAGCAAGAATTAGAACTACTGTCTGTTGTTGTATGTAACAAGATATTGGTGTTGTACAGCAAGAATTAGATCTACTGTCTGTTGTTGTATGTAACAAGATATTGGTGTTGTACAGCAAGAATTAGGCCTACTGTCTGTTGTTTTATGTAACAAGATATTGGTGTTGTACAGCAAGAATTAGACCTACTGTCTGTTGTTGTATGTAACAAGACGTTGGTGTTGTACAGCAAGAATTAGGCCTACTGTCTATTGTTGTATGTAACAAGACATTGGTGTTGTACAGCAAGAATTAGGCCTACTGTCTATTGTTGTATGTAAGAAGATATTGGTGTTGTACAGCAAGAATTAGATCTACTGTCTATTGTTGTGTGTAACAAGATATTGGTGTTGTACAGCAAGAATTAGGCCTACTGTCTGTTGTTGTATGTAACAAGACATTGGTGTTGTACAGCAAGAATTATACCTACTGTCTATTGTTGTATGTAACAAGATATTGGTGTTGTACAGCAAGAATTAGACCTACTGTCTATTATTGTGTGTAACAAGATATTGGTGTCGTACAGCAAGAATTAGATCTACTGTCTGTTGTTTTATGTAACAAGATATTGGTGTTGAACACTAAGAATTAGGCCTACTGTCTGTTGTCGTATGTAACAAGATATTGGTGTTGTACAGCAAGAATTAGACCTACTGTCTGTTGTTGTATGTAACAAGACGTTGGTGTTGTACAGCAAGAATTAGGCCTACTGTCTATTGTTGTATGTAACAAGACATTGGTGTTGTACAGCAAGAATTAGGCCTACTGTATATTGTTGTATGTAACAAGATATTGGTGTTGTACAGCAAGAATTAGATCTACTGTCTATTGTTGTATGCAACAAGATATTGGTGTTGTACAGCAAGAATTAGGCCTACTGTCTATTGTTGTGTGTAACAAGATATTGGTGTTGTACAGCAAGAATTAGACCTACTGTCTGTTGTTGTATGTAACAAGATATTGGTGTTGTACAGCAAGAATTAGACCTACTGTCTTTGTTGTATGTAACAAGATATTGGTGTTGTACAGCAAGAATTAGACCTACTGTCTATCGTTGTATGTAACAAGATATTGGTGTTGTACAGCAAGAATTAGATCTACTGTCTGTTGTTTTATGTAACAAGATATTGGTGTTGTACAGCAAGAATTAGACCTACTGTCTATTATTGTGTGTAACAAGATATTGGTGTCGTACAGCAAGAATTAGATCTACTGTCTGTTGTTTTATGTAACAAGATATTGATGTTGTACAGCAAGAATTAGACCTACTGTCTATTATTGTGTGTAACAAGATATTGGTGTTGTACAGCAAGAATTAGACCTACTGTCTATTATTGTGTGTAACAAGATATTGGTGTTGTACAGCAAGAATTAGATCTACTGTCTGTTGTTGTGTGTAACAAGATATTGGTGTTGTACAGCAAGAATTAGATCTACTGTCTATTGTTGTATGTAAGAAGATATTGGTGTTGTACAGCAAGAATTAGACCTACTGTCTGTTGTTGTGTGTAACAAGATATTGGTGTTGTACAGCAAGAATTAGATCTACTGTCTATTGTTGTATGTAACAAGACATTGGTGTTGTACAGCAAGAATTAGGCCTACTGTCTATTGTTGTAACAAGACATTGGTGTTGTACAGCAAGAATTAGACCTACTGTCTATTATTGTGTGTAACAAGATATTGGTGTCGTACAGCAAGAATTAGATCTACTGTCTGTTGTTTTATGTAACAAGATATTGATGTTGTACAGCAAGAATTAGACCTACTGTCTATTATTGTGTGTAACAAGATATTGGTGTCGTACAGCAAGAATTAGATCTACTGTCTATTGTTGTATGTAACAAGATATTGGTGTTGTACAGCAAGAATTAGGCCTACTGTCTGTTGTTGTATGTAACAAGATATTGGTGTTGTACTGCAAGAATTAGACCTACTGTCTATTGTTGTATGTAACAAGATATTGGTGTTGTACAGCAAGAATTAGATCTACTGTCTGTTGTTGTATGTAAGAAGATATTGGTGTTGTACAGCAAGAATTAGACCTACTGTCTGTTGTTGTGTGTAACAAGATATTGGTGTTGTACAGCAAGAATTAGATCTACTGTCTATTGTTGTATGTAACAAGATATTGGTGTTGTACAGCAAGAATTAGATATACTGTCTGTTGTTTTATGTAACAAGATATTGGTGTTGTACAGCAAGAATTAGACCTACTGTCTATTATTGTGTGTAACAAGATATTGGTGTTGTACAGCAAGAATTAGATCTACTGTGTGTTGTTGTGTGTAACAAGACATTGGTGTTGTACAGCAAGAATTAGATCTACTGTCTATTGTTGTATGTAAGAAGATATTGGTGTTGTACAGCAAGAATTAGATCTACTGTCTATTGTCGTATGTAACAAGATATTGGTGTTGTACAGCAAGAATTAGATCTACTGTCTGTTGTTTTATGTAACAAGATATTGGTGTTGTACAGCAAGAATTAGACCTACTGTCTATTATTGTGTGTAACAAGATATTGGTGTCGTACAGCAAGAATTAGATCTACTGTCTGTTGTTTTATGTAACAAGATATTGATGTTGTACAGCAAGAATTAGACCTACTGTCTATTATTGTGTGTAACAAGATATTGGTGTCGTACAGCAAGAATTAGATCTACTGTCTATTGTTGTATGTAACAAGATATTGGTGTTGTACAGCAAGAATTAGATCTACTGTCTGTTGTTTTATCTAACAAGATATTGGTGTTGTACAGCAAGAATTAGGCCTACTGTCTATTGTTGTATGTAACAAGATATTGGTGTTGTACAGCAAGAATTAGATCTACTGTCTATTGTTGTATGTAACAAGATATTGGTGTTGTACAGCAAGAATTAGGCCTACTGTCTGTTGTTGTATGTAACAAGATATTGGTGTTGTACTGCAAGAATTAGACCTACTGTCTATTGTTGTATGTAACAAGATATTAGTGTTGTACAGCAAGAATTAGGCCTACTGTCTATTGTTGTGTGTAACAAGATATTGGTGTTGTACAGCAAGAATTAGACCTACTGTCTGTTGTTGTATGTAACAAGATATTGGTGTTGTACAGCAAGAATTAGACCTACTGTCTTTGTTGTATGTAACAAGATATTGGTGTTGTACAGCAAGAATTAGACCTACTCTCTATCGTTGTATGTAACAAGATATTGGTGTTGTACAGCAAGAATTAGATCTACTGTCTGTTGTTTTATGTAACAAGATATTGGTGTTGTACAGCAAGAATTAGACCTACTGTCTATTATTGTGTGTAACAAGATATTGGTGTCGTACAGCAAGAATTAGATCTACTGTCTGTTGTTTTATGGAACAAGATATTGATGTTGTACAGCAAGAATTAGACCTACTGTCTATTATTGTGTGTAACAAGATATTGGTGTTGTACAGCAAGAATTAGATCTACTGTCTATTATTGTGTGTAACAAGATATTGGTGTTGTACAGCAAGAATTAGATCTACTGTCTGTTGTTGTGTGTAACAAGATATTGGTGTTGTACAGCAAGAATTAGATCTACTGTCTATTGTTGTATGTAAGAAGATATTGGTGTTGTACAGCAAGAATTAGACCTACTGTCTGTTGTTGTGTGTAACAAGATATTGGTGTTGTACAGCAAGAATTAGATCTACTGTCTATTGTTGTATGTAACAAGACATTGGTGTTGTACAGCAAGAATTAGGCCTACTGTCTATTGTTGTAACAAGACATTGGTGTTGTACAGCAAGAATTAGACCTACTGTCTGTTGTTGTATGTAACAAGATATTGGTGTTGTACAGCAAGAATTAGACCTACTGTCTTTGTTGTATGTAACAAGATATTGGTGTTGTACAGCAAGAATTAGACCTACTGTCTATTGTTGTATGTAACGAGATATTGGTGTTGTACAGCAAGAATTAGATCTACTGTCTATTGTTGTATGTAACAAGATATTGGTGTTGTACAGCAAGAATTAGATCTACTGTCTGTTGTTTTATGTAACAAGATATTGGTGTTGTACAGCAAGAATTAGACCTACTGTCTATTATTGTGTGTAACAAGATATTGGTGTCGTACAGCAAGAATTAGATCTACTGTCTGTTGTTTTATGTAACAAGATATTGATGTTGTACAGCAAGAATTAGACCTACTGTCTATTATTGTGTGTAACAAGACGTTGGTGTTGTACAGCAAGAATTAGGCCTACTGTCTATTGTTGTATGTAACAAGACATTGGTGTTGTACAGCAAGAATTAGGCCTACTGTATATTGTTGTATGTAACAAGATATTGGTGTTGTACAGCAAGAATTAGATCTACTGTCTATTGTTGTATGTAACAAGATATTGGTGTTGTACAGCAAGAATTAGGCCTACTGTCTATTGTTGTGTGTAACAAGATATTGGTGTTGTACAGCAAGAATTAGACCTACTGTCTGTTGTTGTATGTAACAAGATATTGGTGTTGTACAGCAAGAATTAGACCTACTGTCTTTGTTGTATGTAACAAGATATTGGTGTTGTACAGCAAGAATTAGACCTACTGTCTATCGTTGTATGTAACAAGATATTGGTGTTGTACAGCAAGAATTAGATCTACTGTCTGTTGTTTTATGTAACAAGATATTGGTGTTGTACAGCAAGAATTAGACCTACTGTCTATTATTGTGTGTAACAAGATATTGGTGTCGTACAGCAAGAATTAGATCTACTGTCTGTTGTTTTATGTAACAAGATATTGATGTTGTACAGCAAGAATTAGACCTACTGTCTATTATTGTGTGTAACAAGATATTGGTGTTGTACAGCAAGAATTAGACCTACTGTCTATTATTGTGTGTAACAAGATATTGGTGTTGTACAGCAAGAATTAGATCTACTGTCTGTTGTTGTGTGTAACAAGATATTGGTGTTGTACAGCAAGAATTAGATCTACTGTCTATTGTTGTATGTAAGAAGATATTGGTGTTGTACAGCAAGAATTAGACCTACTGTCTGTTGTTGTGTGTAACAAGATATTGGTGCTGTACAGCAAGAATTAGATCTACTGTCTATTGTTGTATGTAACAAGACATTGGTGTTGTACAGCAAGAATTAGGCCTACTGTCTATTGTTGTAACAAGACATTGGTGTTGTACAGCAAGAATTAGACCTACTGTCTGTTGTTGTATGTAACAAGATATTGGTGTTGTACAGCAAGAATTAGACCTACTGTCTTTGTTGTATGTAACAAGATATTGGTGTTGTACAGCAAGAATTAGACCTACTGTCTATTGTTGTATGTAACAAGATATTGGTGTTGTACAGCAAGAATTAGATCTACTGTCTATTGTTGTATGTAACAAGATATTGGTGTTGTACAGCAAGAATTAGATCTACTGTCTGTTGTTTTATGTAACAAGATATTGGTGTTGTACAGCAAGAATTAGACCTACTGTTTATTATTGTGTGTAACAAGAGATTGGTGTCGTACAGCAAGAATTAGATCTACTGTCTGTTGTTTTATGTAACAAGATATTGATGTTGTACAGCAAGAATTAGACCTACTGTCTATTATTGTGTGTAACAAGATATTGGTGTCGTACAGCAAGAATTAGATCTACTGTCTGTTGTTTTATGTAACAAGATATTGATGTTGTACAGCAAGAATTAGACCTACTGTCTATTATTGTGTGTAACAAGATATTGGCGTCGTACAGCAAGAATTAGATCTACTGTCTATTGTTGTATGTAACAAGATATTGGTGTTGTACAGCAAGAATTAGATCTACTGTCTATTGTTGTATGTAACAAGATATTTGTGTTTTACAGCAAGAATTAGGCCTACTGTCTGTTGTTGTATGTAACAAGATATTGGTGTTGTACTGCAAGAATTAGACCTACTGTCTATTATTGTATGTAACAAGATATTGGTGTTGTACAGCAAGAATTAGATCTACTGTCTGTTGTTGTATGTAAGAAGATATTGGTGTTGTACAGCAAGAATTAGACCTACTGTCTGTTGTTGTGTGTAACAAGATATTGGTGTTGTACAGCAAGAATTAGATCTACTGTCTATTCTTGTATGTAACAAGATATTGGTGTTGTACAGCAAGAATTAGATATACTGTCTGTTGTTTTATGTAACAAGATATTGGTGTTGTACAGCAAGTATTAGACCTACTGTCTATTATTGTGTGTAACAAGATATTGGTGTTGTACAGCAAGAATTAGATCTACTGTGTGTTGTTGTGTGTAACAAGACATTGGTGTTGTACAGCAAGAATTAGATCTACTGTCTATTGTTGTATGTAAGAAGATATTGGTGTTGTACAGCAAGAATTAGACCTACTGTCTATTGTTGTATGTAACAAGATATTGGTGTTGTACAGCAAGAATTAGATCTACTGTCTATTGTCGTATGTAACAAGATATTGGTGTTGTACAGCAAGAATTAGATCTACTGTCTGTTGTTTTATGTAACAAGATATTGGTGTTGTACAGCAAGAATTAGACCTACTGTCTATTATTGTGTGTAACAAGATATTGGTGTCGTACAGCAAGAATTAGATCTACTGTCTGTTGTTTTATGTAACAAGATATTGATGTTGTACAGCAAGAATTAGACCTACTGTCTATTATTGTGTGTAACAAGATATTGGCGTCGTACAGCAAGAATTAGATCTACTGTCTATTGTTGTATGTAACAAGATATTGGTGTTGTACAGCAAGAATTAGATCTACTGTCTGTTGTTTTATCTAACAAGATATTGGTGTTGTACAGCAAGAATTAGGCCTACTGTCTATTGTTGTATGTAACAAGATATTGGTGTTGTACAGCAAGAATTAGATCTACTGTCTATTGTTGTATGTAACAAGATATTGGTGTTGTACAGCAAGAATTAGGCCTACTGTCTGTTGTTGTATGTAACAAGATATTGGTGTTGTACTGCAAGAATTAGACCTACTGTCTATTGTTGTATGTAACAAGATATTGGTGTTGTACAGCAAGAATTAGGCCTACTGTCTATTGTTGTGTGTAACAAGATATTGGTGTTGTACAGCAAGAATTAGACCTACTGTCTGTTGTTGTATGTAACAAGATATTGGTGTTGTACAGCAAGAATTAGACCTACTGTCTTTGTTGTATGTAACAAGATATTGGTGTTGTACAGCAAGAATTAGACCTACTGTCTATCGTTGTATGTAACAAGATATTGGTGTTGTACAGCAAGAATTAGATCTACTGTCTGTTGTTTTATGTAACAAGATATTGGTGTTGTACAGCAAGAATTAGACCTACTGTCTATTATTGTGTGTAACAAGATATTGGTGTCGTACAGCAAGAATTAGATCTACTGTCTGTTGTTTTATGTAACAAGATATTGATGTTGTACAGCAAGAATTAGACCTACTGTCTATTATTGTGTGTAACAAGATATTGGTGTTGTACAGCAAGAATTAGATCTACTGTCTATTATTGTGTGTAACAAGATATTGGTGTTGTACAGCAAGAATTAGATCTACTGTCTGTTGTTGTGTGTAACAAGATATTGGTGTTGTACAGCAAGAATTAGATCTACTGTCTATTGTTGTATGTAAGAAGATATTGGTGTTGTACAGCAAGAATTAGACCTACTGTCTGTTGTTGTGTGTAACAAGATATTGGTGTTGTACAGCAAGAATTAGATCTACTGTCTATTGTTGTATGTAACAAGACATTGGTGTTGTACAGCAAGAATTAGGCCTACTGTCTATTGTTGTAACAAGACATTGGTGTTGTACAGCAAGAATTAGACCTACTGTCTGTTGTTGTATGTAACAAGATATTGGTGTTGTACAGCAAGAATTAGACCTACTGTCTTTGTTGTATGTAACAAGATATTGGTGTTGTACAGCAAGAATTAGACCTACTGTCTATTGTTGTATGTAACAAGATATTGGTGTTGTACAGCAAGAATTAGATCTACTGTCTATTGTTGTATGTAACAAGATATTGGTGTTGTACAGCAAGAATTAGATCTACTGTCTGTTGTTTTATGTAACAAGATATTGGTGTTGTACAGCAAGAATTAGACCTACTGTCTATCGTTGTATGTAACAAGATATTGGTGTTGTACAGCAAGAATTAGATCTACTGTCTGTTGTTTTATGTAACAAGATATTGGTGTTGTACAGCAAGAATTAGACCTACTGTCTATTATTGTGTGTAACAAGATATTGGTGTCGTACAGCAAGAATTAGATCTACTGTCTGTTGTTTTATGTAACAAGATATTGATGTTGTACAGCAAGAATTAGACCTACTGTCTATTATTGTGTGTAACAAGATATTGGTGTTGTACAGCAAGAATTAGACCTACTGTCTATTATTGTGTGTAACAAGATATTGGTGTCGTACAACAAGAATTAGATCTACTGTCTATTGTTGTATGTAACAAGATATTGGTGTTGTACAGCAAGAATTAGATCTACTGTCTGTTGTTTTATCTAACAAGATATTGGTGTTGTACAGCAAGAATTAGGCCTACTGTCTATTGTTGTATGTAACAAGATATTGGTGTTGTACAGCAAGAATTAGATCTACTGTCTATTGTTGTATGTAACAAGATATTGGTGTTGTACAGCAAGAATTAGATCTACTGTCTATTGTTGTATGTAACAAGATATTGGTGTTGTACAGCAAGAATTAGATCTACTGTCTGTTGTTTTATGTAACAAGATATTGGTGTTGTACAGCAAGAATTAGACCTACTGTCTATCGTTGTATGTAACAAGATATTGGTGTTGTACAGCAAGAATTAGATCTACTGTCTGTTGTTTTATGTAACAAGATATTGGTGTTGTACAGCAAGAATTAGACCTACTGTCTATTATTGTGTGTAACAAGATATTGGTGTCGTACAACAAGAATTAGATCTACTGTCTATTGTTGTAACAAGACATTGGTGTTGTACAGCAAGAATTAGACCTACTGTCTGTTGTTGTATGTAACAAGATATTGGTGTTGTACAGCAAGAATTAGATCTACTGTCTGTTGTTTTATGTAACAAGATATTGGTGTTGTACAGCAAGAATTAGACCTACTGTCTATCGTTGTATGTAACAAGATATTGGTGTTGTACAGCAAGAATTAGATCTACTGTCTGTTGTTGTGTGTAACAAGATATTGGTGTTGTACAGCAAGAATTAGATCTACTGTCTATTGTTGTATGTAACAAGACGTTGGTTTTGTAGAGCTAGAATTAGATCTACTGTCTATTGTTGTATGTAACAAAACATTGGTGTTGTACAGCAAGAATTAGACCTACTGTCTGTTGTTGTATGTAACAAGACGTTGGTGTTGTACAGCAAGAATTAGGCCTACTGTCTGTTGTTGTATGTAACAAGACATTGGTGTTGTACAGCAAGAATTAGATCTACTGTCTATTGTTGTATGTAACAAGATATTGGTGTTGTACAGCAAGAATTAGATCTACTGTCTGTTGTTTTATGTAACAAGATATTGGTGTTGTACAGCAAGAATTAGGCCTACTGTCTATTATTGTGTGTAACAAGATATTGGTGTCGTACAGCAAGAATTAGATCTACTGTCTGTTGTTTTTTGTAACAAGATATTGATGTTGTACAGCAAGAATTAGACCTAATGTCTATTATTGTGTGTAACAAGATATTGGTGTCGTACAGCAAGAATTAGATCTACTGTCTATTGTTGTATGTAACAAGATATTGGTGTTGTACAGCAAGAATTAGATCTACTGTCTGTTGTTTTATCTAACAAGATATTGGTGTTGTACAGCAAGAATTAGACCTACTGTCTATTATTGTGTGTAACAAGATATTGGTGTTGTACAGCAAGAATTAGACCTACTGTCTATTATTGTGTGTAACAAGATATTGGTGTTGTACAGCAAGAATTAGATCTACTGTCTGTTGTTGTGTGTAACAAGATATTGGTGTTGTACAGCAAGAATTAGATCTACTGTCTATTGTTGTATGTAAGAAGATATTGGTGTTGTACAGCAAGAATTAGACCTACTGTCTGTTGTTGTGTGTAACAAGATATTGGTGTTGTACAGCAAGAATTAGATCTACTGTCTATTGTTGTATGTAACAAGACATTGGTGTTGTACAGCAAGAATTAGGCCTACTGTCTATTGTTGTAACAAGACATTGGTGTTGTACAGCAAGAATTAGACCTACTGTCTGTTGTTGTATGTAACAAGATATTGGTGTTGTACAGCAAGAATTAGACCTACTGACTTTGTTGTATGTAACAAGATATTGGTGTTGTACAGCAAGAATTAGACCTACTGTCTATTGTTGTATGTAACAAGATATTGGTGTTGTACAGCAAGAATTAGATCTACTGTCTATTGTTGTATGTAACAAGATATTGGTGTTGTACAGCAAGAATTAGATCTACTGTCTGTTGTTTTATGTAACAAGATATTGGTGTTGTACAGCAAGAATTAGACCTACTGTCTATTATTGTGTGTAACAAGATATTGGTGTCGTACAGCAAGAATTAGATCTACTGTCTGTTGTTTTATGTAACAAGATATTGATGTTGTACAGCAAGAATTAGACCTACTGTCTATTATTGTGTGTAACAAGATATTGGTGTCGTACAACAAGAATTAGATCTACTGTCTATTGTTGTATGTAACAAGATATTGGTGTTGTACAGCAAGAATTAGATCTACTGTCTGTTGTTTTATCTAACAAGATATTGGTGTTGTACAGCAAGAATTAGGCCTACTGTCTATTGTTGTATGTAACAAGATATTGGTGTTGTACAGCAAGAATTAGATCTACTGTCTATTGTTGTATGTAACAAGATATTGGTGTTGTACAGCAAGAATTAGGCCTACTGTCTGTTGTTGTATGTAACAAGATATTGGTGTTGTACTGCAAGAATTAGACCTACTGTCTATTGTTGTATGTAACAAGATATTGGTGTTGTACAGCAAGAATTAGATCTACTGTCTGTTGTTGTATGTAACAAGATATTGGTGTTGTACTGCAAGAATTAGACCTACTGTCTATTGTTGTATGTAACAAGATATTGGTGTTGTACAGCAAGAATTAGGCCTACTGTCTATTGTTGTGTGTAACAAGATATTGGTGTTGTACAGCAAGAATTAGACCTACTGTCTGTTGTTGTATGTAACAAGATATTGGTGTTGTACAGCAAGAATTAGACCTACTGTCTGTTGTTGTGTGTAACAAGATATTGGTGTTGTACAGCAAGAATTAGACCTACTGTCTATCGTTGTATGTAACAAGATATTGGTGTTGTACAGCAAGAATTAGATCTACTGTCTGTTGTTTTATGTAACAAGATATTGGTGTTGTACAGCAAGAATTAGACCTACTGTCTATTATTGTGTGTAACAAGATATTGGTGTCGTACAGCAAGAATTAGATCTACTGTCTGTTGTTTTATGTAACAAGATATTGATGTTGTACAGCAAGAATTAGACCTACTGTCTATTATTGTGTGTAACAAGATATTGGTGTTGTACAGCAAGAATTAGATCTACTGTCTATTATTGTGTGTAACAAGATATTGGTGTTGTACAGCAAGAATTAGATCTACTGTCTGTTGTTGTGTGTAACAAGATATTGGTGTTGTACAGCAAGAATTAGATCTACTGTCTATTGTTGTATGTAAGAAGATATTGGTGCTGTACAGCAAGAATTAGACCTACTGTCTGTTGTTGTGTGTAACAAGATATTGGTGTTGTACAGCAAGAATTAGATCTACTGTCTATTGTTGTATGTAACAAGACATTGGTGTTGTACAGCAAGAATTAGGCCTACTGTCTATTGTTGTAACAAGACATTGGTGTTGTACAGCAAGAATTAGACCTACTGTCTGTTGTTGTATGTAACAAGATATTGGTGTTGTACAGCAAGAATTAGACCTACTGTCTTTGTTGTATGTAACAAGATATTGGTGTTGTACAGCAAGAATTAGACCTACTGTCTATTGTTGTATGTAACAAGATATTGGTGTTGTACAGCAAGAATTAGATCTACTGTCTATTGTTGTATGTAACAAGATATTGGTGTTGTACAGCAAGAATTAGATCTACTGTCTGTTGTTTTATGTAACAAGATATTGGTGTTGTACAGCAAGAATTAGACCTACTGTCTATCGTTGTATGTAACAAGATATTGGTGTTGTACAGCAAGAATTAGATCTACTGTCTGTTGTTTTATGTAACAAGATATTGGTGTTGTACAGCAAGAATTAGACCTACTGTCTATTATTGTGTGTAACAAGATATTGGTGTCGTACAGCAAGAATTAGATCTACTGTCTGTTGTTTTATGTAACAAGATATTGATGTTGTACAGCAAGAATTAGACCTACTGTCTATTATTGTGTGTAACAAGATATTGGTGTTGTACAGCAAGAATTAGACCTACTGTCTATTATTGTGTGTAACAAGATATTGGTGTCGTACAACAAGAATTAGATCTACTGTCTATTGTTGTATGTAACAAGATATTGGTGTTGTACAGCAAGAATTAGATCTACTGTCTGTTGTTTTATCTAACAAGATATTGGTGTTGTACAGCAAGAATTAGGCCTACTGTCTATTGTTGTATGTAACAAGATATTGGTGTTGTACAGCAAGAATTAGATCTACTGTCTATTGTTGTATGTAACAAGATATTGGTGTTGTACAGCAAGAATTAGATCTACTGTCTATTGTTGTATGTAACAAGATATTGGTGTTGTACAGCAAGAATTAGATCTACTGTCTGTTGTTTTATGTAACAAGATATTGGTGTTGTACAGCAAGAATTAGACCTACTGTCTATCGTTGTATGTAACAAGATATTGGTGTTGTACAGCAAGAATTAGATCTACTGTCTGTTGTTTTATGTAACAAGATATTGGTGTTGTACAGCAAGAATTAGACCTACTGTCTATTATTGTGTGTAACAAGATATTGGTGTCGTACAACAAGAATTAGATCTACTGTCTATTGCTGTAACAAGACATTGGTGTTGTACAGCAAGAATTAGACCTACTGTCTGTTGTTGTATGTAACAAGATATTGGTGTTGTACAGCAAGAATTAGATCTACTGTCTGTTGTTTTATGTAACAAGATATTGGTGTTGTACAGCAAGAATTAGACCTACTGTCTATCGTTGTATGTAACAAGATATTGGTGTTGTACAGCAAGAATTAGATCTACTGTCTGTTGTTGTGTGTAACAAGATATTGGTGTTGTACAGCAAGAATTAGATCTACTGTCTATTGTTGTATGTAACAAGACGTTGGTTTTGTAGAGCTAGAATTAGATCTACTGTCTATTGTTGTATGTAACAAAACATTGGTGTTGTACAGCAAGAATTAGACCTACTGTCTGTTGTTGTATGTAACAAGACGTTGGTGTTGTACAGCAAGAATTAGGCCTACTGTCTATTGTTGTATGTAACAAGACATTGGTGTTGTACAGCAAGAATTAGATCTACTGTCTATTGTTGTATGTAACAAGATATTGGTGTTGTACAGCAAGAATTAGATCTACTGTCTGTTGTTTTATGTAACAAGATATTGGTGTTGTACAGCAAGAATTAGACCTACTGTCTATTATTGTGTGTAACAAGATATTGGTGTCGTACAGCAAGAATTAGATCTACTGTCTGTTGTTTTTTGTAACAAGATATTGATGTTGTACAGCAAGAATTAGACCTAATGTCTATTATTGTGTGTAACAAGATATTGGTGTCGTACAGCAAGAATTAGATCTACTGTCTATTGTTGTATGTAACAAGATATTGGTGTTGTACAGCAAGAATTAGATCTACTGTCTGTTGTTTTATCTAACAAGATATTGGTGTTGTACAGCAAGAATTAGACCTACTGTCTATTATTGTGTGTAACAAGATATTGGTGTTGTACAGCAAGAATTAGACCTACTGTCTATTATTGTGTGTAACAAGATATTGGTGTTGTACAGCAAGAATTAGATCTACTGTCTGTTGTTGTGTGTAACAAGATATTGGTGTTGTACAGCAAGAATTAGATCTACTGTCTATTGTTGTATGTAAGAAGATATTGGTGTTGTACAGCAAGAATTAGACCTACTGTCTGTTGTTGTGTGTAACAAGATATTGGTGTTGTACAGCAAGAATTAGATCTACTGTCTATTGTTGTATGTAACAAGACATTGGTGTTGTACAGCAAGAATTAGGCCTACTGTCTATTGTTGTAACAAGACATTGGTGTTGTACAGCAAGAATTAGACCTACTGTCTGTTGTTGTATGTAACAAGATATTGGTGTTGTACAGCAAGAATTAGACCTACTGTCTTTGTTGTATGTAACAAGATATTGGTGTTGTACAGCAAGAATTAGACCTACTGTCTATTGTTGTATGTAACAAGATATTGGTGTTGTACAGCAAGAATTAGATCTACTGTCTATTGTTGTATGTAACAAGATATTGGTGTTGTACAGCAAGAATTAGATCTACTGTCTGTTGTTTTATGTAACAAGATATTGGTGTTGTACAGCAAGAATTAGACCTACTGTCTATTATTGTGTGTAACAAGATATTGGTGTCGTACAGCAAGAATTAGATCTACTGTCTGTTGTTTTATGTAACAAGATATTGATGTTGTACAGCAAGAATTAGACCTACTGTCTATTATTGTGTGTAACAAGATATTGGTGTCGTACAACAAGAATTAGATCTACTGTCTATTGTTGTATGTAACAAGATATTGGTGTTGTACAGCAAGAATTAGATCTACTGTCTGTTGTTTTATCTAACAAGATATTGGTGTTGTACAGCAAGAATTAGGCCTACTGTCTATTGTTGTATGTAACAAGATATTGGTGTTGTACAGCAAGAATTAGATCTACTGTCTATTGTTGTATGTAACAAGATATTGGTGTTGTACAGCAAGAATTAGGCCTACTGTCTGTTGTTGTATGTAACAAGATATTGGTGTTGTACTGCAAGAATTAGACCTACTGTCTATTGTTGTATGTAACAAGATATTGGTGTTGTACAGCAAGAATTAGATCTACTGTCTGTTGTTGTATGTAACAAGATATTGGTGTTGTACTGCAAGAATTAGACCTACTGTCTATTGTTGTATGTAACAAGATATTGGTGTTGTACAGCAAGAATTAGGCCTACTGTCTATTGTTGTGTGTAACAAGATATTGGTGTTGTACAGCAAGAATTAGACCTACTGTCTGTTGTTGTATGTAACAAGATATTGGTGTTGTACAGCAAGAATTAGACCTACTGTCTTTGTTGTATGTAACAAGATATTGGTGTTGTACAGCAAGAATTAGACCTACTGTCTATCGTTGTATATAACAAGATATTGGTGTTGTACAGCAAGAATTAGATCTACTGTCTGTTGTTTTATGTAACAAGATATTGGTGTTGTACAGCAAGAATTAGACCTACTGTCTATTATTGTGTGTAACAAGATATTGGTGTCGTACAGCAAGAATTAGATCTACTGTCTGTTGTTTTATGTAACAAGATATTGATGTTGTACAGCAAGAATTAGACCTACTGTCTATTATTGTGTGTAACAAGATATTGGTGTTGTACAGCAAGAATTAGATCTACTGTCTATTATTGTGTGTAACAAGATATTGGTGTTGTACAGCAAGAATTAGATCTACTGTCTGTTGTTGTGTGTAACAAGATATTGGTGTTGTACAGCAAGAATTAGATCTACTGTCTATTGTTGTATGTAAGAAGATATTGGTGTTGTACAGCAAGAATTAGACCTACTGTCTGTTGTTGTGTGTAACAAGATATTGGTGTTGTACAGCAAGAATTAGATCTACTGTCTATTGTTGTATGTAACAAGACATTGGTGTTGTACAGCAAGAATTAGGCCTACTGTCTATTGTTGTAACAAGACATTGGTGTTGTACAGCAAGAATTAGACCTACTGTCTGTTGTTGTATGTAACAAGATATTGGTGTTGTACAGCAAGAATTAGACCTACTGTCTTTGTTGTATGTAACAAGATATTGGTGTTGTACAGCAAGAATTAGACCTACTGTCTATTGTTGTATGTAACAAGATATTGGTGTTGTACAGCAAGAATTAGATCTACTGTCTATTGTTGTATGTAACAAGATATTGGTGTTGTACAGCAAGAATTAGATCTACTGTCTGTTGTTTTATGTAACAAGATATTGGTGTTGTACAGCAAGAATTAGACCTACTGTCTATTATTGTGTGTAACAAGATATTGGTGTCGTACAGCAAGAATTAGATCTACTGTCTGTTGTTTTATGTAACAAGATATTGATGTTGTACAGCAAGAATTAGACCTACTGTCTATTATTGTGTGTAACAAGACGTTGGTGTTGTACAGCAAGAATTAGGCCTACTGTCTATTGTTGTATGTAACAAGACATTGGTGTTGTACAGCAAGAATTAGGCCTACTGTATATTGTTGTATGTAACAAGATATTGGTGTTGTACAGCAAGAATTAGGCCTACTGTCTATTGTTGTGTGTAACAAGATATTGGTGTTGTACAGCAAGAATTAGATCTACTGTCTATTGTTGTATGTAAGAAGATATTGGTGTTGTACAGCAAGAATTAGACCTACTGTCTGTTGTTGTGTGTAACAAGATATTGGTCTTGTACAGCAAGAATTAGATCTACTGTCTATTGTTGTATGTAACAAGACATTGGTGTTGTACAGCAAGAATTAGGCCTACTGTCTATTGTTGTAACAAGACATTGGTGTTGTACAGCAAGAATTAGACCTACTGTCTGTTGTTGTATGTAACAAGATATTGGTGTTGTACAGCAAGAATTAGACCTACTGTCTTTGTTGTATGTAACAAGATATTGGTGCTGTACAGCAAGAATTAGACCTACTGTCTATTGTTGTATGTAACAAGATATTGGTGTTGTACAGCAAGAATTAGATCTACTGTCTATTGTTGTATGTAACAAGATATTGGTGTTGTACAGCAAGAATTAGATCTACTGTCTGTTGTTTTATGTAACAAGATATTGGTGTTGTACAGCAAGAATTAGACCTACTGTTTATTATTGTGTGTAACAAGATATTGGTGTCGTACAGCAAGAATTAGATCTACTGTCTGTTGTTTTATGTAACAAGATATTGATGTTGTACAGCAAGAATTAGACCTACTGTCTATTATTGTGTGTAACAAGATATTGGTGTCGTACAGCAAGAATTAGATCTACTGTCTATTGTTGTATGTAACAAGATATTTGTGTTGTACAGCAAGAATTAGGCCTACTGTCTGTTGTTGTATGTAACAAGATATTGGTGTTGTACTGCAAGAATTAGACCTACTGTCTATTGTTGTATGTAACAAGATATTGGTGTTGTACAGCAAGAATTAGATCTACTGTCTGTTGTTGTATGTAAGAAGATATTGGTGTTGTACAGCAAGAATTAGACCTACTGTCTGTTGTTGTGTGTAACAAGATATTGGTGTTGTACAGCAAGAATTAGATCTACTGTCTATTGTTGTATGTAACAAGATATTGGTGTTGTACAGCAAGAATTAGATATACTGTCTGTTGTTTTATGTAACAAGATATTGGTGTTGTACAGCAAGAATTAGACCTACTGTCTATTATTGTGTGTAACAAGATATTGGTGTTCTACAGCAAGAATTAGATCTACTGTGTGTTGTTGTGTGTAACAAGACATTGGTGTTGTACAGCAAGAATTAGATCTACTGTCTATTGTTGTATGTAAGAAGATATTGGTGTTGTACAGCAAGAATTAGACCTACTGTCTATTGTTGTATGTAACAAGATATTGGTGTTGTACAGCAAGAATTAGATCTACTGTCTATTGTCGTATGTAACAAGATATTGGTGTTGTACAGCAAGAATTAGATCTACTGTCTGTTGTTTTATGTAACAAGATATTGGTGTTGTACAGCAAGAATTAGACCTACTGTCTATTATTGTGTGTAACAAGATATTGGTGTCGTACAGCAAGAATTAGATCTACTGTCTGTTGTTTTATGTAACAAGATATTGATGTTGTACAGCAAGAATTAGACCTACTGTCTATTATTGTGTGTAACAAGATATTGGTGTCGTACAGCAAGAATTAGATCTACTGTCTATTGTTGTATGTAACAAGATATTGGTGTTGTACAGCAAGAATTAGATCTACTGTCTGTTGTTTTATCTAACAAGATATTGGTGTTGTACAGCAAGAATTAGGCCTACTGTCTATTGTTGTATGTAACAAGATATTGGTGTTGTACAGCAAGAATTAGATCTACTGTCTATTGTTGTATGTAACAAGATATTGGTGTTGTACAGCAAGAATTAGGCCTACTGTCTGTTGTTGTATGTAACAAGATATTGGTGTTGTACTGCAAGAATTAGACCTACTGTCTATTGTTGTATGTAACAAGATATTGGTGTTGTACAGCAAGAATTAGGCCTACTGTCTATTGTTGTGTGTAACAAGATATTGGTGTTGTACAGCAAGAATTAGACCTACTGTCTGTTGTTGTATGTAACAAGATATTGGTGTTGTACAGCAAGAATTAGACCTACTGTCTTTGTTGTATGTAACAAGATATTGGTGTTGTACAGCAAGAATTAGACCTACTGTCTATCGTTGTATGTAACAAGATATTGGTGTTGTACAGCAAGAATTAGATCTACTGTCTGTTGTTTTATGTAACAAGATATTGGTGTTGTACAGCAAGAATTAGACCTACTGTCTATTATTGTGTGTAACAAGATATTGGTGTCGTACAGCAAGAATTAGATCTACTGTCTGTTGTTTTATGTAACAAGATATTGATGTTGTACAGCAAGAATTAGACCTACTGTCTATTATTGTGTGTAACAAGATATTGGTGTTGTACAGCAAGAATTAGATCTACTGTCTGTTGTTGTGTGTAACAAGATATTGGTGTTGTACAGCAAGAATTAGATCTACTGTCTATTGTTGTATGTAAGAAGATATTGGTGTTGTACAGCAAGAATTAGACCTACTGTCTGTTGTTGTGTGTAACAAGATATTGGTGTTGTACAGCAAGAATTAGATCTACTGTCTATTGTTGTATGTAACAAGACATTGGTGTTGTACAGCAAGAATTAGGCCTACTGTCTATTGTTGTAACAAGACATTGGTGTTGTACAGCAAGAATTAGACCTACTGTCTGTTGTTGTATGTAACAAGATATTGGTGTTGTACAGCAAGAATTAGACCTACTGTCTTTGTTGTATGTAACAAGATATTGGTGTTGTACAGCAAGAATTAGACCTACTGTCTATTGTTGTATGTAACAAGATATTGGTGTTGTACAGCAAGAATTAGATCTACTGTCTATTGTTGTATGTAACAAGATATTGGTGTTGTACAGCAAGAATTAGATCTACTGTCTGTTGTTTTATGTAACAAGATATTGGTGTTGTACAGCAAGAATTAGACCTACTGTCTATTATTGTGTGTAACAAGATATTGGTGTCGTACAGCAAGAATTAGATCTACTGTCTGTTGTTTTATGTAACAAGATATTGATGTTGTACAGCAAGAATTAGACCTACTGTCTATTATTGTGTGTAACAAGATATTGGTGTCGTACAACAAGAATTAGATCTACTGTCTATTGTTGTATGTAACAAGATATTGGTGTTGTACAGCAAGAATTAGATCTACTGTCTGTTGTTTTATCTAACAAGATATTGGTGTTGTACAGCAAGAATTAGGCCTACTGTCTATTGTTGTATGTAACAAGATATTGGTGTTGTACAGCAAGAATTAGATCTACTGTCTATTGTTGTATGTAACAAGATATTGGTGTTGTACAGCAAGAATTAGGCCTACTGTCTGTTGTTGTATGTAACAAGATATTGGTGTTGTACTGCAAGAATTAGACCTACTGTCTATTGTTGTATGTAACAAGATATTGGTGTTGTACAGCAAGAATTAGATCTACTGTCTGTTGTTGTATGTAAGAAGATATTGGTGTTGTACAGCAAGAATTAGACCTACTGTCTGTTGTTGTGTGTAACAAGATATTGGTGTTGTACAGCAAGAATTAGATCTACTGTCTATTGTTGTATGTAACAAGATATTGGTGTTGTACAGCAAGAATTAGATATACTGTCTGTTGTTTTATGTAACAAGATATTGGTGTTGTACAGCAAGAATTAGACCTACTGTCTATTATTGTGTGTAAGAAGATATTGGTGTTGTACAGCAAGAATTAGATCTACTGTGTGTTGTTGTGTGTAACAAGACATTGGTGTTGTACAGCAAGAATTAGATCTACTGTCTATTGTTGTATGTAAGAAGATATTGGTGTTGTACAGCAAGAATTAGATCTACTGTCTGTTGTTGTGTGTAACAAGATATTGGTGTTGTACAGAAAGAATTAGATCTACTGTCTATTGTTGTATGTAAGAAGATATTGGTGTTGTACAGCAAGAATTAGACCTACTGTCTGTTGTTGTGTGTAACAAGATATTGGTGTTGTACAGCAAGAATTAGACCTACTGTCTGTTGTTCTATGTAACAAGACGTTGGTGTTGTACAGCAAGAATTAGGCCTACTGTCTATTGTTGTATGTAACAAGATATTGGTGTTGTACTGCAAGAATTAGACCTACTGTCTATTGTTGTATGTAACAAGATATTGGTGTTGTACAGCAAGAATTAGATCTACTGTCTGTTGTTGTGTGTAACAAGATATTGGTGTTGTACAGCAAGAATTAGATCTACTGTCTATTGTTGTACGTAACAAGACGTTGGTTTTGTAGAGCTAGAATTAGATCTACTGTCTATTGTTGTATGTAACAAAACATTGGTGTTGTACAGCAAGAATTAGACCTACTGTCTGTTGTTGTATGTAACAAGACGTTGGTGTTGTACAGCAAGAATTAGGCCTACTGTCTATTGTTGTATGTAACAAGACATTGGTGTTGTACAGCAAGAATTAGATCTACTGTCTATTGTTGTATGTAACAAGATATTGGTGTTGTACAGCAAGAATTAGATCTACTGTCTGTTGTTTTATGTAACAAGATATTGGTGTTGTACAGCAAGAATTAGACCTACTGTCTATTATTGTGTGTAACAAGATATTGGTGTCGTACAGCAAGAATTAGATCTACTGTCTGTTGTTTTTTGTAACAAGATATTGATGTTGTACAGCAAGAATTAGACCTAATGTCTATTATTGTGTGTAACAAGATATTGGTGTCGTACAGCAAGAATTAGATCTACTGTCTATTGTTGTATGTAACAAGATATTGGTGTTGTACAGCAAGAATTAGATCTACTGTCTGTTGTTTTATCTAACAAGATATTGGTGTTGTACAGCAAGAATTAGACCTACTGTCTATTATTGTGTGTAACAAGATATTGGTGTTGTACAGCAAGAATTAGACCTACTGTCTATTATTGTGTGTAACAAGATATTGGTGTTGTACAGCAAGAATTAGATCTACTGTCTGTTGTTGTGTGTAACAAGATATTGGTGTTGTACAGCAAGAATTAGATCTACTGTCTATTGTTGTATGTAAGAAGATATTGGTGTTGTACAGCAAGAATTAGATCTACTGTCTATTATTGTGTGTAACAAGATATTGGTGTCGTACAGCAAGAATTAGATCTACTGTCTGTTGTTTTATGTAACAAGATATTGATGTTGTACAGCAAGAATTAGACCTACTGTCTATTATTGTGTGTAACAAGATATTGGTGTTGTACAGCAAGAATTAGACCTACTGTCTATTATTGTGTGTAACAAGATATTGGTGTTGTACAGCAAGAATTAGATCTACTGTCTGTTGTTGTGTGTAACAAGATATTGGTGTTGTACAGCAAGAATTAGATCTACTGTCTATTGTTGTATGTAAGAAGATATTGGTGTTGTACAGCAAGAATTAGACCTACTGTCTGTTGTTGTGTGTAACAAGATATTGGTGTTGTACAGCAAGAATTAGATCTACTGTCTATTGTTGTATGTAACAAGACATTGGTGTTGTACAGCAAGAATTAGGCCTACTGTCTATTGTTGTAACAAGACATTGGTGTTGTACAGCAAGAATTAGACCTACTGTCTGTTGTTGTATGTAACAAGATATTGGTGTTGTACAGCAAGAATTAGACCTACTGTCTTTGTTGTATGTAACAAGATATTGGTGTTGTACATCAAGAATTAGACCTACTGTCTATTGTTGTATGTAACAAGATATTGGTGTTGTACAGCAAGAATTAGATCCACTGTCTATTGTTGTATGTAACAAGATATTGGTGTTGTACAGCAAGAATTAGATCTACTGTCTGTTGTTTTATGTAACAAGATATTGGTGTTGTACAGCAAGAATTAGACCTACTGTCTATTATTGTGTGTAACAAGATATTGGTGTCGTACAGCAAGAATTAGATCTACTGTCTGTTGTTTTATGTAACAAGATATTGATGTTGTACAGCAAGAATTAGACCTACTGTCTATTATTGTGTGTAACAAGATATTGGTGTCGTACAACAAGAATTAGATCTACTGTCTATTGTTGTATGTAACAAGATATTGGTGTTGTACAGCAAGAATTAGATCTACTGTCTGTTGTTTTATCTAACAAGATATTGGTGTTGTACAGCAAGAATTAGGCCTACTGTCTATTGTTGTATGTAACAAGATATTGGTGTTGTACAGCAAGAATTAGGCCTACTGTCTGTTGTTGTATGTAACAAGATATTGGTGTTGTACTGCAAGAATTAGACCTACTGTCTATTGTTGTATGTAACAAGATATTGGTGTTGTACAGCAAGAATTAGATCTACTGTCTGTTGTTGTATGTAAGAAGATATTGGTGTTGTACAGCAAGAATTAGACCTACTGTCTGTTGTTGTGTGTAACAAGATATTGGTGTTGTACAGCAAGAATTAGATCTACTGTCTATTGTTGTATGTAACAAGATATTGGTGTTGTACAGCAAGAATTAGATATACTGTCTGTTGTTTTATGTAACAAGATATTGGTGTTGTACAGCAAGAATTAGACCTACTGTCTATTATTGTGTGTAACAAGATATTGGTGTTGTACAGCAAGAATTAGATCTACTGTGTGTTGTTGTGTGTAACAAGACATTGGTGTTGTACAGCAAGAATTAGATCTACTGTCTATTGTTGTATGTAAGAAGATATTGGTGTTGTACAGCAAGAATTAGATCTACTGTCTGTTGTTGTGTGTAACAAGATATTGGTGTTGTACAGCAAGAATTAGATCTACTGTCTATTGTTGTATGTAAGAAGATATTGGTGTTGTACAGCAAGAATTAGACCTACTATCTGTTGTTGTGTGTAACAAGATATTGGTGTTGTACAGCAAGAATTAGACCTACTGTCTGTTGTTCTATGTAACAAGACGTTGGTGTTGTACAGCAAGAATTAGGCCTACTGTCTATTGTTGTATGTAACAAGATATTGGTGTTGTACTGCAAGAATTAGACCTACTGTCTATTGTTGTATGTAACAAGATATTGGTGTTGTACAGCAAGAATTAGATCTACTGTCTGTTGTTGTGTGTAACAAGATATTGGTGTTGTACAGCAAGAATTAGATCTACTGTCTATTGTTGTACGTAACAAGACGTTGGTTTTGTAGAGCTAGAATTAGATCTACTGTCTATTGTTGTATGTAACAAAACATTGGTGTTGTACAGCAAGAATTAGACCTACTGTCTGTTGTTGTATGTAACAAGACGTTGGTGTTGTACAGCAAGAATTAGGCCTACTGTCTATTGTTGTATGTAACAAGACATTGGTGTTGTACAGCAAGAATTAGATCTACTGTCTATTGTTGTATGTAACAAGATATTGGTGTTGTACAGCAAGAATTAGATCTACTGTCTGTTGTTTTATGTAACAAGATATTGGTGTTGTACAGCAAGAATTAGACCTACTGTCTATTATTGTGTGTAACAAGATATTGGTGTCGTACAGCAAGAATTAGATCTACTGTCTGTTGTTTTTTGTAACAAGATATTGATGTTGTACAGCAAGAATTAGACCTAATGTCTATTATTGTGTGTAACAAGATATTGGTGTCGTACAGCAAGAATTAGATCTACTGTCTATTGTTGTATGTAACAAGATATTGGTGTTGTACAGCAAGAATTAGATCTACTGTCTGTTGTTTTATCTAACAAGATATTGGTGTTGTACAGCAAGAATTAGACCTACTGTCTATTATTGTGTGTAACAAGATATTGGTGTTGTACAGCAAGAATTAGACCTACTGTCTATTATTGTGTGTAACAAGATATTGGTGTTGTACAGCAAGAATTAGATCTACTGTCTGTTGTTGTGTGTAACAAGATATTGGTGTTGTACAGCAAGAATTAGATCTACTGTCTATTGTTGTATGTAAGAAGATATTGGTGTTGTACAGCAAGAATTAGACCTACTGTCTGTTGTTGTGTGTAACAAGATATTGGTGTTGTACAGCAAGAATTAGATCTACTGTCTATTGTTGTATGTAACAAGACATTGGTGTTGTACAGCAAGAATTAGGCCTACTGTCTATTGTTGTAACAAGACATTGGTGTTGTACAGCAAGAATTAGACCTACTGTCTGTTGTTGTATGTAACAAGATATTGGTGTTGTACAGCAAGAATTAGGCCTACTGTCTGTTGTTGTATGTAACAAGATATTGGTGTCGTACAGCAAGAATTAGATCTACTGTCTGTTGTTTTATGTAACAAGATATTGATGTTGTACAGCAAGAATTAGACCTACTGTCTATTATTGTGTGTAACAAGATATTGGTGTCGTACAACAAGAATTAGATCTACTGTCTATTGTTGTATGTAACAAGATATTGGTGTTGTACAGCAAGAATTAGATCTACTGTCTGTTGTTTTATCTAACAAGATATTGGTGTTGTACAGCAAGAATTAGGCCTACTGTCTATTGTTGTATGTAACAAGATATTGGTGTTGTACAGCAAGAATTAGATCTACTGTCTATTGTTGTATGTAACAAGATATTGGTGTTGTACAGCAAGAATTAGGCCTACTGTCTGTTGTTGTATGTAACAAGATATTGGTGTTGTACTGCAAGAATTAGACCTACTGTCTATTGTTGTATGTAACAAGATATTGGTGTTGTACAGCAAGAATTAGATCTACTGTCTGTTGTTGTATGTAAGAAGATATTGGTGTTGTACAGCAAGAATTAGATCTACTGTGTGTTGTTGTGTGTAACAAGACATTGGTGTTGTACAGCAAGAATTAGATCTACTGTCTATTGTTGTATGTAAGAAGATATTGGTGTTGTACAGCAAGAATTAGATCTACTGTCTGTTGTTGTGTGTAACAAGATATTGGTGTTGTACAGCAAGAATTAGATCTACTGTCTATTGTTGTATGTAAGAAGATATTGGTGTTGTACAGCAAGAATTAGACCTACTGTCTGTTGTTGTGTGTAACAAGATATTGGTGTTGTACAGCAAGAATTAGACCTACTGTCTGTTGTTCTATGTAACAAGACGTTGGTGTTGTACAGCAAGAATTAGGCCTACTGTCTATTGTTGTATGTAACAAGATATTGGTGTTGTACTGCAAGAATTAGACCTACTGTCTATTGTTGTATGTAACAAGATATTGGTGTTGTACAGCAAGAATTAGATCTACTGTCTGTTGTTGTGTGTAACAAGATATTGGTGTTGTACAGCAAGAATTAGATCTACTGTCTATTGTTGTATGTAACAAGACGTTGGTTTTGTAGAGCTAGAATTAGATCTACTGTCTATTGTTGTATGTAACAAACCATTGGTGTTGTACAGCAAGAATTAGACCTACTGTCTGTTGTTGTATGTAACAAGACGTTGGTGTTGTACAGCAAGAATTAGGCCTACTGTCTATTGTTGTATGTAACAAGACATTGGTGTTGTACAGCAAGAATTAGGCCTACTGTCTATTGTTGTATGTAAGAAGATATTGGTGTTGTACAGCAAGAATTAGATCTACTGTCTAGTGTTGTGTGTAACAAGATATTGGTGTTGTACAGCAAGAATTAGGCCTACTGTCTGTTGTTGTATGTAACAAGACATTGGTGTTGTACAGCAAGAATTAGACCTACTGTCTATTGTTGTATGTAACAAGATATTGGTGTTGTACAGCAAGAATTAGACCTACTGTCTATTATTGTGTGTAACAAGATATTGGCGTCGTACAGCAAGAATTAGATCTACTGTCTGTTGTTTTATGTAACAAGATATTGGTGTTGAACACCAAGAATTAGGCCTACTGTCTGTTGTTGTATGTAACAAGATATTGGTGTTGTACAGCAAGAATTAGACCTACTGTCTGTTGTTCTATGTAACAAGACGTTGGTGTTGTACAGCAAGAATTAGGCCTACTGTCTATTGTTGTATGTAACAAGACATTGGTGTTGTACAGCAAGAATTAGATCTACTGTCTATTGTTGTATGTAACAAGATATTGGTGTTGTACAGCAAGAATTAGGCCTACTGTCTATTGTTGTGTGTAACAAGATATTGGTGTTGTACAGCAAGAATTAGACCAACTGTCTGTTGTTGTATGTAACAAGATATTGGTGTTGTACAGCAAGAATTAGACCTACTGTCTTTGTTGTATGTAACAAGATATTGGTGTTGTACAGCAAGAATTAGACCTACTGTCTATCGTTGTATGTAACAATATATTGGTGTTGTACAGCAAGAATTAGATCTACTGTCTGTTGTTTTATGTAACAAGATATTGGTGTTGTACAGCAAGAATTAGACCTACTGTCTATTATTGTGTGTAACAAGATATTGGTGTCGTACAGCAAGAATTAGATCTACTGTCTGTTGTTTTATGTAACAAGATATTGATGTTGTACAGCAAGAATTAGACCTACTGTCTATTATTGTGTGTAACAAGATATTGGTGTCGTACAGCAAGAATTAGATCTACTGTCTGTTGTTTTATGTAACAATATATTGGTGTTGTACAGCAAGAATTAGGCCTACTGTCTATTGTTGTATGTAACAAGATATTGGTGTTGTACAGCAAGAATTAGATCTACTCTCTATTGTTGTATGTAACAAGATATTGGTGTTGTACAGCAAGAATTAGGCCTACTGTCTGTTGTTGTATGTAACAAGATATTGGTGTTGTACAGCAAGAATTAGATCTACTGTCTGTTGTTGTGTGTAACAAGATATTGGTGTTGTACAGCAAGAATTAGATCTACTGTCTATTGTTGTATGTAAGAAGATATTGGTGTTGTACAGCAAGAATTAGACCTACTGTCTGTTGTTGTGTGTAACAAGATATTGGTGTTGTACAGCAAGAATTAGATCTACTATCTATTGTTGTATGTAAGAAGATATTGGTGTTGTACAGCAAGAATTAGATATACTGTCTGTTGTTTTATGTAACAGGATATTGGTGTTGTACAGCAAGATTTAGACCTACTGTCTATTATTGTGTGTAACAAGATATTGGTGTTGTACAGCAAGAATTAGATCTACTCTCTGTTGTTGTGTGTAACAAGACATTGGTGTTGTACAGCAAGAATTAGATCTACTGTCTATTGTTGTATGTAAGAAGATATTGGTGTTGTACAGCAAGAATTAGATCTACTGTCTGTTGTTGTGTGTAACAAGATATTGGTGTTGTACAGCAAGAATTAGATCTACTGTCTATTGTTGTATGTAAGAAGATATTGGTGTTGTACAGCAAGAATTAGACCTACTGTCTGTTGTTGTGTGTAACAAGATATTGGTGTTGTACAGCAAGAATTAGATCTACTGTCTATTGTTGTATGTAACAAGACATTGGTGTTGTACAGCAAGAATTAGGCCTACTGTCTATTGTTGTAACAAGACATTGGTGTTGTACAGCAAGAATTAGACCTACTGTCTGTTGTTGTATGTAACAAGATATTGGTGTTGTACAGCAAGAATTAGACCTACTGTCTTTGTTGTATGTAACAAGATATTGGTGTTGTACAGCAAGAATTAGACCTACTGTCTATTGTTGTATGTAACAAGATATTGGTGTTGTACAGCAAGAATTAGATCTACTGTCTATTGTTGTATGTAACAAGATATTGGTGTTGTACAGCAAGAATTAGATCTACTGTCTGTTGTTTTATGTAACAAGATATTGGTGTTGTACAGCAAGAATTAGACCTACTGTCTATTATTGTGTGTAACAAGATATTGGTGTCGTACAGCAAGAATTAGATCTACTGTCTGTTGTTTTATGTAATAAGATATTGATGTTGTACAGCAAGAATTAGACCTACTGTCTATTATTGTGTGTAACAAGATATTGGTGTCGTAAGCAAGAATTAGATCTACTGTCTATTGTTGTATGTAACAAGATATTGGTGTTGTACAGCAAGAATTAGATCTACTGTCTGTTGTTTTATGTAACAAGATATTGGTGTTGTACAGCAAGAATTAGGCCTACTGTCTATTGTTGTATGTAACAAGATATTGGTGTTGTACAGCAAGAATTAGATCTACTGTCTATTGTTGTATGTAACAAGATATTGGTGTTGTACAGCAAGAATTAGGCCTACTGTCTATTGTTGTATGTAACAAGATATTGGTGTTGTACTGCAAGAATTAGACCTACTGTCTATTGTTGTATGTAACAAGATATTGGTGTTGTACAGCATTAATTAGATCTACTGTCTGTTGTTGTGTGTAACAAGATATTGGTGTTGTACAGCAAGAATTAGATCTACTGTCTATTGTTGTATGTAAGAAGATATTGGTGTTGTACAGCAAGAATTAGACCTACTGTCTGTTGTTGTGTGTAACAAGATATTGGTGTTGTACAGCAAGAATTAGATCTACTGTCTATTGTTGTATGTAAGAAGATATTGGTGTTGTACAGCAAGAATTAGATATACTGTCTGTTGTTTTATGTAACAAGATATTGGTGTTGTACAGCAAGAATTAGACCTACTGTCTATTATTGTGTGTAACAAGATATCGGTGTTGTACAGCAAGAATTAGATCTACTGTCTGTTGTTGTGTGTAACAAGACACTGGTGTTGTACAGCAATAATTAGATCTACTGTCTATTGTTGTATGTAAGAAGATATTGGTGTTGTACAGCAAGAATTAGATCTACTGTCTGTTGTTGTGTGTAACAAGATATTGGTGTTGTACAGCAAGAATTAGATCTACTGTCTATTGTTGTATGTAAGAAGATATTGGTGTTGTACAGCAAGAATTAGACCTACTGTCTGTTGTTGTGTGTAACAAGATATTGGTGTTGTACAGCAAGAATTAGATCTACTGTCTATTGTTGTATGTAACAAGACATTGGTGTTGTACAGCAAGAATTAGGCCTACTGTCTATTGTTGTAACAAGACATTGGTGTTGTACAGCAAGAATTAGACCTACTGTCTGTTGTTGTATGTAACAAGATATTGGTGTTGTACAGCAAGAATTAGACCTACTGTCTTTGTTGTATGTAACAAGATATTGGTGTTGTACAGCAAGAATTAGACCTACTGTCTATTGTTGTATGTAACAAGATATTGGTGTTGTACAGCAAGAATTAGATCTACTGTCTATTGTTGTATGTAACAAGATATTGGTGTTGTACAGCAAGAATTAGATCTACTGTCTGTTGTTTTATGTAATAAGATATTGATGTTGTACAGCAAGAATTAGACCTACTGTCTATTATTGTGTGTAACAAGATATTGGTGTCGTAAGCAAGAATTAGATCTACTGTCTATTGTTGTATGTAACAAGATATTGGTGTTGTACAGCAAGAATTAGATCTACTGTCTGTTGTTTTATGTAACAAGATATTGGTGTTGTACAGCAAGAATTAGGCCTACTGTCTATTGTTGTATGTAACAAGATATTGGTGTTGTACAGCAAGAATTAGATCTACTGTCTATTGTTGTATGTAACAAGATATTGGTGTTGTACAGCAAGAATTAGGCCTACTGTCTGTTGTTGTATGTAACAAGATATTGGTGTTGTACTGCAAGAATTAGACCTACTGTCTATTGTTGTATGTAACAAGATATTGGTGTTGTACAGCAAGAATTAGATCTACTGTCTGTTGTTGTGTGTAACAAGATATTGGTGTTGTACAGCAAGAATTAGATCTACTGTCTATTGTTGTATGTAAGAAGATATTGGTGTTGTACAGCAAGAATTAGATCTACTGTCTATTGTTGTATGTAAGAAGATATTGGTGTTGTACAGCAAGAATTAGATATACTGTCTGTTGTTTTATGTAACAAGATATTGGTGTTGTACAGCAAGAATTAGACCTACTGTCTATTATTGTGTGTAACAAGATATTGGTGTTGTACAGCAAGAATTAGATCTACTGTCTGTTGTTGTGTGTAACAAGACATTGGTGTTGTACAGCAATAATTAGATCTACTGTCTATTGTTGTATGTAAGAAGATATTGGTGTTGTACAGCAAGAATTAGATCTACTGTCTGTTGTTGTGTGTAACAAGATATTGGTGTTGTACAGCAAGAATTAGATCTACTGTCTATTGTTGTATGTAAGAAGATATTGGTGTTGTACAGCAAGAATTAGACCTACTGTCTGTTGTTGTGTGTAACAAGATATTGGTGTTGTACAGCAAGAATTAGATCTACTGTCTATTGTTGTATGTAACAAGATATTGGTGTTGTACAGCAAGAATTAGGCCTACTGTCTGTTGTTGTATGTACCAAGATATTGGTGTTGTACTGCAAGAATTAGACCTACTGTCTATTGTTGTATGTAACAAGATATTGGTGTTGTACAGCAAGAATTAGATCTACTGTCTGTTGTCGTATGTAACAAGATATTGGTGTTGTACAGCAAGAATTAGGCCTACTGTCTATTGTTGTATGTAAGAAGATATTGGTGTTGTACAGCAAGAATTAGACCTACTGTCTGTTGTTGTGTGTAACAAGATATTGGTGTTGTACAGCAAGAATTAGATCTACTGTCTATTGTTGTATGTAAGAAGATATTGGTGTTGTACAGCAAGAATTAGATATACTGTCTGTTGTTTTATGTAACAAGACATTGGTGTTGTACAGCAAGAATTAGACCTACTGTCTATTATTGTGTGTAACAAGATATTGGTGTTGTACAGCAAGAATTAGATCTACTGTCTGTTGTCGTATGTAACAAGATATTGGTGTTGTACAGCAAGAATTAGGCCTACTGTCTATTGTTGTATGTAAGAAGATATTGGTGTTGTACAGCAAGAATTAGACCTACTGTCTGTTGTTGTGTGTAACAAGATATTGGTGTTGTACAGCAAGAATTAGATCTACTGTCTATTGTTGTATGTAAGAAGATATTGGTGTTGTACAGCAAGAATTAGATATACTGTCTGTTGTTTTATGTAACAAGACATTGGTGTTGTACAGCAAGAATTAGACCTACTGTCTATTGTTGTGTGTAACAAGATATTGGTGTTGTACAGCAAGAATTAGACCTACTGTCTGTTGTTGTATGTAACAAGATATTGGTGTTGTACAGCAAGAATTAGACCTACTGTCTTTGTTGTATGTAACAAGATATTGGTGTTGTACAGCAAGAATTAGACCTACTGTCTATCGTTGTATGTAACAATATATTGGTGTTGTACAGCAAGAATTAGATCTACTGTCTGTTGTTTTATGTAACAAGATATTGGTGTTGTACAGCAAGAATTAGACCTACTGTCTATTATTGTGTGTAACAAGATATTGGTGTCGTACAGCAAGAATTAGATCTACTGTCTGTTGTTTTATGTAACAAGATATTGATGTTGTACAGCAAGAATTAGACCTACTGTCTATTATTGTGTGTAACAAGATATTGGTGTCGTACAGCAAGAATTAGATCTACTGTCTGTTGTTTTATGTAACAAGATATTGGTGTTGTACAGCAAGAATTAGGCCTACTGTCTATTGTTGTATGTAACAAGATATTGGTGTTGTACAGCAAGAATTAGATCTACTCTCTATTGTTGTATGTAACAAGATATTGGTGTTGTACAGCAAGAATTAGGCCTACTGTCTGTTGTTGTATGTAACAAGATATTGGTATTGTACAGCAAGAATTAGATCTACTGTCTGTTGTTGTGTGTAACAAGATATTGGTGTTGTACAGCAAGAATTAGATCTACTGTCTATTGTTGTATGTAAGAAGATATTGGTGTTGTACAGCAAGAATTAGATCTAGTGTCTGTTGTTGTGTGTAACAAGATATTGGTGTTGTACAGCAAGAATTAGATCTACTATCTATTGTTGTATGTAAGAAGATATTGGTGTTGTACAGCAAGAATTAGATATACTGTCTGTTGTTTTATGTAACAGGATATTGGTGTTGTACAGCAAGATTTAGACCTACTGTCTATTATTGTGTGTAACAAGATATTGGTGTTGTACAGCAAGAATTAGATCTACTCTCTGTTGTTGTGTGTAACAAGACATTGGTGTTGTACAGCAAGAATTAGATCTACTGTCTATTGTTGTATGTAAGAAGATATTGGTGTTGTACAGCAAGAATTAGATCTACTGTCTGTTGTTGTGTGTAACAAGATATTGGTGTTGTACAGCAAGAATTAGATCTACTGTCTATTGTTGTATGTAAGAAGATATTGGTGTTGTACAGCAAGAATTAGACCTACTGTCTGTTGTTGTGTGTAACAAGATATTGGTGTTGTACAGCAAGAATTAGATCTACTGTCTATTGTTGTATGTAACAAGACATTGGTGTTGTACAGCAAGAATTAGGCCTACTGTCTATTGTTGTAACAAGACATTGGTGTTGTACAGCAAGAATTAGACCTACTGTCTGTTGTTGTATGTAACAAGATATTGGTGTTGTACAGCAAGAATTAGACCTACTGTCTTTGTTGTATGTAACAAGATATTGGTGTTGTACAGCAAGAATTAGACCTACTGTCTATTGTTGTATGTAACAAGATATTGGTGTTGTACAGCAAGAATTAGATCTACTGTCTATTGTTGTATGTAACAAGATATTGGTGTTGTACAGCAAGAATTAGATCTACTGTCTGTTGTTTTATGTAACAAGATATTGGTGTTGTACAGCAAGAATTAGACCTACTGTCTATTATTGTGTGTAACAAGATATTGGTGTCGTACAGCAAGAATTAGATCTACTGTCTGTTGTTTTATGTAATAAGATATTGATGTTGTACAGCAAGAATTAGACCTACTGTCTATTATTGTGTGTAACAAGATATTGGTGTCGTAAGCAAGAATTAGATCTACTGTCTATTGTTGTATGTAACAAGATATTGGTGTTGTACAGCAAGAATTAGATCTACTGTCTGTTGTTTTATGTAACAAGATATTGGTGTTGTACAGCAAGAATTAGGCCTACTGTCTATTGTTGTATGTAACAAGATATTGGTGTTGTACAGCAAGAATTAGATCTACTGTCTATTGTTGTATGTAACAAGATATTGGTGTTGTACAGCAAGAATTAGGCCTACTGTCTGTTGTTGTATGTAACAAGATATTGGTGTTGTACTGCAAGAATTAGACCTACTGTCTATTGTTGTATGTAACAAGATATTGGTGTTGTACAGCATTAATTAGATCTACTGTCTGTTGTTGTGTGTAACAAGATATTGGTGTTGTACAGCAAGAATTAGATCTACTGTCTATTGTTGTATGTAAGAAGATATTGGTGTTGTACAGCAAGAATTAGACCTACTGTCTGTTGTTGTGTGTAACAAGATATTGGTGTTGTACAGCAAGAATTAGATCTACTGTCTATTGTTGTATGTAAGAAGATATTGGTGTTGTACAGCAAGAATTAGATATACTGTCTGTTGTTTTATGTAACAAGATATTGGTGTTGTACAGCAAGAATTAGACCTACTGTCTATTATTGTGTGTAACAAGATATCGGTGTTGTACAGCAAGAATTAGATCTACTGTCTGTTGTTGTGTGTAACAAGACACTGGTGTTGTACAGCAATAATTAGATCTACTGTCTATTGTTGTATGTAAGAAGATATTGGTGTTGTACAGCAAGAATTAGATCTACTGTCTGTTGTTGTGTGTAACAAGATATTGGTGTTGTACAGCAAGAATTAGATCTACTGTCTATTGTTGTATGTAAGAAGATATTGGTGTTGTACAGCAAGAATTAGACCTACTGTCTGTTGTTGTGTGTAACAAGATATTGGTGTTGTACAGCAAGAATTAGATCTACTGTCTATTGTTGTATGTAACAAGACATTGGTGTTGTACAGCAAGAATTAGGCCTACTGTCTATTGTTGTAACAAGACATTGGTGTTGTACAGCAAGAATTAGACCTACTGTCTGTTGTTGTATGTAACAAGATATTGGTGTTGTACAGCAAGAATTAGACCTACTGTCTTTGTTGTATGTAACAAGATATTGGTGTTGTACAGCAAGAATTAGACCTACTGTCTATTGTTGTATGTAACAAGATATTGGTGTTGTACAGCAAGAATTAGATCTACTGTCTATTGTTGTATGTAACAAGATATTGGTGTTGGACAGCAAGAATTAGATCTACTGTCTGTTGTTTTATGTAACAAGATATTGGTGTTGTACAGCAAGAATTAGACCTACTGTCTATTATTGTGTGTAACAAGATATTGGTGTCGTACAGCAAGAATTAGATCTACTGTCTGTTGTTTTATGTAATAAGATATTGATGTTGTACAGCAAGAATTAGACCTACTGTCTATTATTGTGTGTAACAAGATATTGGTGTCGTAAGCAAGAATTAGATCTACTGTCTATTGTTGTATGTAACAAGATATTGGTGTTGTACAGCAAGAATTAGATCTACTGTCTGTTGTTTTATGTAACAAGATATTGGTGTTGTACAGCAAGAATTAGGCCTACTGTCTATTGTTGTATGTAACAAGATATTGGTGTTGTACAGCAAGAATTAGATCTACTGTCTATTGTTGTATGTAACAAGATATTGGTGTTGTACAGCAAGAATTAGGCCTACTGTCTGTTGTTGTATGTAACAAGATATTGGTGTTGTACTGCAAGAATTAGACCTACTGTCTATTGTTGTATGTAACAAGATATTGGTGTTGTACAGCAAGAATTAGATCTAATGTCTGTTGTTGTGTGTAACAAGATATTGGTGTTGTACAGCAAGAATTAGATCTACTGTCTATTGTTGTATGTAAGAAGATATTGGTGTTGTACAGCAAGAATTAGACCTACTGTCTGTTGTTGTGTGTAACAAGATATTGGTGTTGTACTGCAAGAATTAGATCTACTGTCTATTGTTGTATGTAAGAAGATATTGGTGTTGTACAGCAAGAATTAGATATACTGTCTGTTGTTTTATGTAACAAGATATTGGTGTTGTACAGCAAGAATTAGACCTACTGTCTATTATTGTGTGTAACAAGATATTGGTGTTGTACAGCAAGAATTAGATCTACTGTCTGTTGTTGTGTGTAACAAGACATTGGTGTTGTACAGCAATAATTAGATCTACTGTCTATTGTTGTATGTAAGAAGATATTGGTGTTGTACAGCAAGAATTAGATCTACTGTCTGTTGTTGTGTGTAACAAGATATTGGTGTTGTACAGCAAGAATTAGATCTACTGTCTATTGTTGTATGTAAGAAGATATTGGTGTTGTACAGCAAGAATTAGACCTACTGTCTGTTGTTGTGTGTAACAAGATATTGGTGTTGTACAGCAAGAATTAGATCTACTGTCTATTGTTGTATGTAACAAGATATTGGTGTTGTACAGCAAGAATTAGGCCTACTGTCTGTTGTTGTATGTACCAAGATATTGGTGTTGTACTGCAAGAATTAGACCTACTGTCTATTGTTGTATGTAACAAGATATTGGTGTTGTACAGCAAGAATTAGATCTACTGTCTGTTGTCGTATGTAACAAGATATTGGTGTTGTACAGCAAGAATTAGGCCTACTGTCTATTGTTGTATGTAAGAAGATATTGGTGTTGTACAGCAAGAATTAGACCTACTGTCTGTTGTTGTGTGTAACAAGATATTGGTGTTGTACAGCAAGAATTAGATCTACTGTCTATTGTTGTATGTAAGAAGATATTGGTGTTGTACAGCAAGAATTAGATATACTGTCTGTTGTTTTATGTAACAAGACATTGGTGTTGTACAGCAAGAATTAGACCTACTGTCTATTATTGTGTGTAACAAGATATTGGTGTTGTACAGCAAGAATTAGATCTACTCTCTGTTGTTGTGTGTAACAATACATTGGTGTTGTACAGCAAGAATTAGATCTACTGTCTATTGTTGTATGTAAGAAGATATTGGTGTTGTACAGCAATAATTAGATCTACTGTCTGTTGTTGTGTGTAACAAGATATTGGTGTTGTACAGCAAGAATTAGATCTACTGTCTATTGTTGTATGTAAGAAGATATTGGTGTTGTACAGCAAGAATTAGACCTACTGTCTGTTGTTGTGTGTAACAAGATATTGGTGTTGTACAGCAAGAATTAGATCTACTGTCTATTGTTGTATGTAACAAGACATTGGTGTTGTACAGCAAGAATTAGGCCTACTGTCTATTGTTGTAACAAGACATTGGTGTTGTACAGCAAGAATTAGACCTACTGTCTGTTGTTGTATGTAACAAGATATTGGTGTTGTACAGCAAGAATTAGACCTACTGTCTTTGTTGTATGTAACAAGATATTGGTGTTGTACAGCAAGAATTAGACCTACTGTCTATTGTTGTATGTAACAAGATATTGGTGTTGTACAGCAAGAATTAGATCTACTGTCTATTGTTGTATGTAACAAGATATTGGTGTTGTACAGCAAGAATTAGATCTACTGTCTGTTGTTTTATGTAACAAGATATTGGTGTTGTACAGCAAGAATTAGACCTACTGTCTATTATTGTGTGTAACAAGATATTGGTGTCGTACAGCAAGAATTAGATCTACTGTCTATTGTTGTATGTAAGAAGATATTGGTGTTGTACAGCAAGAATTAGACCTACTGTCTGTTGTTGTGTGTAACAAGATATTGGTGTTGTACAGCAAGAATTAGATCTACTGTCTATTGTTGTATGTAAGAAGATATTGGTGTTGTACAGCAAGAATTAGATATACTGTCTGTTGTTTTATGTAACAAGATATTGGTGTTGTACAGCAAGAATTAGACCTACTGTCTATTATTGTGTGTAACAAGATATTGGTGTTGTACAGCAAGAATTAGATCTACTCTCTGTTGTTGTGTGTAACAAGACATTGGTGTTGTACAGCAAGAATTAGATCTACTGTCTATTGTTGTATGTAAGAAGATATTGGTGTTGTACAGCAAGAATTAGATATACTGTCTGTTGTTTTATGTAACAAGATATTGGTGTTGTACAGCAAGAATTAGACCTACTGTCTATTATTGTGTGTAACAAGATATTGGTGTTGTACAGCAAGAATTAGATCTACTCTCTGTTGTTGTGTGTAACAAGACATTGGTGTTGTACAGCAAGAATTAGGCCTACTGTCTATTGTTGTAACAAGACATTGGTGTTGTACAGCAAGAATTAGACCTACTGTCTGTTGTTGTATGTAACAGGATATTGGTGTTGTACAGCAAGAATTAGACCTACTGTCTTTGTTGTATGTAACAAGATATTGGTGTTGTACAGCAAGAATTAGACCTACTGTCTATTGTTGTATGTAACAAGATATTGGTGTTGTACAGCAAGAATTAGACCTACTGTCTGTTGTTGTGTGTAACAAGATATTGGTGTTGTACAGCAAGAATTAGATCTACTGTCTATTGTTGTATGTAAGAAGATATTGGTGTTGTACAGCAAGAATTAGACCTACTGTCTGTTGTTGTGTGTAACAAGATATTGGTGTTGTACAGCAAGAATTAGATCTACTGTCTATTGTTGTATGTAAGAAGATATTGGTGTTGTACAGCAAGAATTAGATATACTGTCTGTTGTTTTATGTAACAAGATATTGGTGTTGTGCAGCAAGAATTAGACCTACTGTCTATTATTGTGTGTAACAAGATATTGGTGTTGTACAGCAAGAATTAGGCCTACTGTCTGTTGTTGTATGTACCAAGATATTGGTGTTGTACAGCAAGAATTAGATCTACTGTCTATTGTTGTATGTAACAAGATATTGGTGTTGTACAGCAAGAATTAGGCCTACTGTCTGTTGTTGTATGTACCAAGATATTGGTGTTGCACTGCAAGAATTAGACCTACTGTCTATTGTTGTATGTAACAAGATATTGGTGTTGTACAGCAAGAATTAGATCTACTGTCTGTTGTCGTATGTAACAAGATATTGGTGTTGTACAGCAAGAATTAGGCCTACTGTCTATTGTTGTATGTAAGAAGATATTGGTGTTGTACAGCAAGAATTAGACCTACTGTCTGTTGTTGTGTGTAACAAGATATTGGTGTTGTACAGCAAGAATTAGATCTACTGTCTATTGTTGTATGTAAGAAGATATTGGTGTTGTACAGCAAGAATTAGATATACTGTCTGTTGTTTTATGTAACAAGACATTGGTGTTGTACAGCAAGAATTAGACCTACTGTCTATTATTGTGTGTAACAAGATATTGGTGTTGTACAGCAAGAATTAGATCTACTCTCTGTTGTTGTGTGTAACAAGACATTGGTGTTGTACAGCAAGAATTAGATCTACTGTCTATTGTTGTATGTAAGAAGATATTGGTGTTGTACAGCAATAATTAGATCTACTGTCTGTTGTTGTGTGTAACAAGATATTGGTGTTGTACAGCAAGAATTAGATCTACTGTCTATTGTTGTATGTAAGAAGATATTGGTGTTGTACAGCAAGAATTAGACCTACTGTCTGTTGTTGTGTGTAACAAGATATTGGTGTTGTACAGCAAGAATTAGATCTACTGTCTATTGTTGTATGTAACAAGATATTGGTGTTGTACAGCAAGAATTAGGCCTACTGTCTGTTGTTGTATGTACCAAGATATTGGTGTTGCACTGCAAGAATTATACCTATTGTCTATTGTTGTATGTAACAAGATATTGGTGTTGTACAGCAAGAATTAGATCTACTGTCTGTTGTCGTATGTAACAAGATATTGGTGTTGTACAGCAAGAATTAGGCCTACTGTCTATTGTTGTATGTAAGAAGATATTGGTGTTGTACAGCAAGAATTAGACCTACTGTCTGTTGTTGTGTGTAACAAGATATTGGTGTTGTACAGCAAGAATTAGATCTACTGTCTATTGTTGTATGTAAGAAGATATTGGTGTTGTACAGCAAGAATTAGATATACTGACTGTTGTTTTATGTAACAAGACATTGGTGTTGTACAGCAAGAATTAGACCTACTGTCTATTATTGTGTGTAACAAGATATTGGTGTTGTACAGCAAGAATTAGATCTACTCTCTGTTGTTGTGTGTAACAAGACATTGGTGTTGTACAGCAAGAATTAGATCTACTGTCTATTGTTGTATGTAAGAAGATATTGGTGTTGTACAGCAATAATTAGATCTACTGTCTGTTGTTGTGTGTAACAAGATATTGGTGTTGTACAGCAAGAATTAGATCTACTGTCTATTGTTGTATGTAAGAAGATATTGGTGTTGTACAGCAAGAATTAGACCTACTGTCTGTTGTTGTGTGTAACAAGATATTGGTGTTGTACAGCAAGAATTAGATCTACTGTCTATTGTTGTATGTAACAAGACATTGGTGTTGTACAGCAAGAATTAGGCCTACTGTCTATTGTTGTAACAAGACATTGGTGTTGTACAGCAAGAATTAGACCTACTGTCTGTTGTTGTATGTAACAAGATATTGGTGTTGTACAGCAAGAATTAGACCTACTGTCTTTGTTGTATGTAACAAGATATTGGTGTTGTACAGCAAGAATTAGACCTACTGTCTATTGTTGTATGTAACAAGATATTGGTGTTGTACAGCAAGAATTAGATCTACTGTCTATTGTTGTATGTAACAAGATATTGGTGTTGTACAGCAAGAATTAGATCTACTGTCTGTTGTTTTATGTAACAAGATATTGGTGTTGTACAGCAAGAATTAGACCTACTGTCTATTATTGTGTGTAACAAGATATTGGTGTCGTACAGCAAGAATTAGATCTACTGTCTATTGTTGTATGTAAGAAGATATTGGTGTTGTACAGCAAGAATTAGACCTACTGTCTGTTGTTGTGTGTAACAAGATATTGGTGTTGTACAGCAAGAATTAGATCTACTGTCTATTGTTGTATGTAAGAAGATATTGGTGTTGTACAGCAAGAATTAGATATACTGTCTGTTGTTTTATGTAACAAGATATTGGTGTTGTACAGCAAGAATTAGACCTACTGTCTATTATTGTGTGTAACAAGATATTGGTGTTGTACAGCAAGAATTAGATCTACTCTCTGTTGTTGTGTGTAACAAGACATTGGTGTTGTACAGCAAGAATTAGATCTACTGTCTATTGTTGTATGTAAGAAGATATTGGTGTTGTACAGCAAGAATTAGATATACTGTCTGTTGTTTTATGTAACAAGATATTGGTGTTGTACAGCAAGAATTAGACCTACTGTCTATTATTGTGTGTAACAAGATATTGGTGTTGTACAGCAAGAATTAGATCTACTCTCTGTTGTTGTGTGTAACAAGACATTGGTGTTGTACAGCAAGAATTAGGCCTACTGTCTATTGTTGTAACAAGACATTGGTGTTGTACAGCAAGAATTAGACCTACTGTCTGTTGTTGTATGTAACAGGATATTGGTGTTGTACAGCAAGAATTAGACCTACTGTCTTTGTTGTATGTAACAAGATATTGGTGTTGTACAGCAAGAATTAGACCTACTGTCTATTGTTGTATGTAACAAGATATTGGTGTTGTACAGCAAGAATTAGACCTACTGTCTGTTGTTGTGTGTAACAAGATATTGGTGTTGTACAGCAAGAATTAGATCTACTGTCTATTGTTGTATGTAAGAAGATATTGGTGTTGTACAGCAAGAATTAGACCTACTGTCTGTTGTTGTGTGTAACAAGATATTGGTGTTGTACAGCAAGAATTAGATCTACTGTCTATTGTTGTATGTAAGAAGATATTGGTGTTGTACAGCAAGAATTAGATATACTGTCTGTTGTTTTATGTAACAAGATATTGGTGTTGTGCAGCAAGAATTAGACCTACTGTCTATTATTGTGTGTAACAAGATATTGGTGTTGTACAGCAAGAATTAGGCCTACTGTCTGTTGTTGTATGTACCAAGATATTGGTGTTGTACAGCAAGAATTAGATCTACTGTCTATTGTTGTATGTAACAAGATATTGGTGTTGTACAGCAAGAATTAGGCCTACTGTCTGTTGTTGTATGTACCAAGATATTGGTGTTGCACTGCAAGAATTAGACCTACTGTCTATTGTTGTATGTAACAAGATATTGGTGTTGTACAGCAAGAATTAGATCTACTGTCTGTTGTCGTATGTAACAAGATATTGGTGTTGTACAGCAAGAATTAGGCCTACTGTCTATTGTTGTATGTAAGAAGATATTGGTGTTGTACAGCAAGAATTAGACCTACTGTCTGTTGTTGTGTGTAACAAGATATTGGTGTTGTACAGCAAGAATTAGATCTACTGTCTATTGTTGTATGTAAGAAGATATTGGTGTTGTACAGCAAGAATTAGATATACTGTCTGTTGTTTTATGTAACAAGACATTGGTGTTGTACAGCAAGAATTAGACCTACTGTCTATTATTGTGTGTAACAAGATATTGGTGTTGTACAGCAAGAATTAGATCTACTCTCTGTTGTTGTGTGTAACAAGACATTGGTGTTGTACAGCAAGAATTAGATCTACTGTCTATTGTTGTATGTAAGAAGATATTGGTGTTGTACAGCAATAATTAGATCTACTGTCTGTTGTTGTGTGTAACAAGATATTGGTGTTGTACAGCAAGAATTAGATCTACTGTCTATTGTTGTATGTAAGAAGATATTGGTGTTGTACAGCAAGAATTAGACCTACTGTCTGTTGTTGTGTGTAACAAGATATTGGTGTTGTACAGCAAGAATTAGATCTACTGTCTATTGTTGTATGTAACAAGATATTGGTGTTGTACAGCAAGAATTAGGCCTACTGTCTGTTGTTGTATGTACCAAGATATTGGTGTTGCACTGCAAGAATTATACCTATTGTCTATTGTTGTATGTAACAAGATATTGGTGTTGTACAGCAAGAATTAGATCTACTGTCTGTTGTCGTATGTAACAAGATATTGGTGTTGTACAGCAAGAATTAGGCCTACTGTCTATTGTTGTATGTAAGAAGATATTGGTGTTGTACAGCAAGAATTAGACCTACTGTCTGTTGTTGTGTGTAACAAGATATTGGTGTTGTACAGCAAGAATTAGATCTACTGTCTATTGTTGTATGTAAGAAGATATTGGTGTTGTACAGCAAGAATTAGATATACTGACTGTTGTTTTATGTAACAAGACATTGGTGTTGTACAGCAAGAATTAGACCTACTGTCTATTATTGTGTGTAACAAGATATTGGTGTTGTACAGCAAGAATTAGATCTACTCTCTGTTGTTGTGTGTAACAAGACATTGGTGTTGTACAGCAAGAATTAGATCTACTGTCTATTGTTGTATGTAAGAAGATATTGGTGTTGTACAGCAATAATTAGATCTACTGTCTGTTGTTGTGTGTAACAAGATATTGGTGTTGTACAGCAAGAATTAGATCTACTGTCTATTGTTGTATGTAAGAAGATATTGGTGTTGTACAGCAAGAATTAGACCTACTGTCTGTTGTTGTGTGTAACAAGATATTTGTGTTGTACAGCAAGAATTAGATCTACTGTCTATTGTTGTATGTAACAAGACATTGGTGTTGTACAGCAAGGATTAGGCCTACTGTCTATTGTTGTAACAAGACATTGGTGTTGTACAGCAAGAATTAGACCTACTGTCTGTTGTTGTATGTAACAAGATATTGGTGTTGTACAGCAAGAATTAGACCTACTGTCTTTGTTGTATGTAACAAGATATTGGTGTTGTACAGCAAGAATTAGACCTACTGTCTATTGTTGTATGTAACAAGATATTGGTGTTGTACAGCAAGAATTAGATCTACTGTCTATTGTTGTATGTAACAAGATATTGGTGTTGTACAGCAAGAATTAGATCTACTGTCTGTTGTTTTATGTAACAAGATATTGGTGTTGTACAGCAAGAATTAGACCTACTGTCTATTATTGTGTGTAACAAGATATTGGTGTCGTACAGCAAGAATTAGATCTACTGTCTATTGTTGTATGTAAGAAGATATTGGTGTTGTACAGCAAGAATTAGACCTACTGTCTGTTGTTGTGTGTAACAAGATATTGGTGTTGTACAGCAAGAATTAGATCTACTGTCTATTGTTGTATGTAAGAAGATATTGGATTTGTACAGCAAGAATTAGATATACTGTTTGTTGTTTTATGTAACAAGATATTGGTGTTGTACAGCAAGAATTAGACCTACTGTCTATTATTGTGTGTAACAAGATATTGGTGTTGTACAGCAAGAATTAGATCTACTCTCTGTTGTTGTGTGTAACAAGACATTGGTGTTGTACAGCAAGAATTAGATCTACTGTCTATTGTTGTATGTAAGAAGATATTGGTGTTGTACAGCAAGAATTAGATCTACTGTCTGTTGTTGTGTGTAACAAGATATTGGTGTTGTACAGCAAGAATTAGATCTACTGTCTATTGTTGTATGTAAGAAGATATTGGTGTTGTACAGCAAGAATTAGACCTACTGTCTGTTGTTGTGTGTAACAAGATATTGGTGTTGTACAGCAAGAATTAGATCTACTGTCTATTGTTGTATGTAACAAGACATTGGTGTTGTACAGCAAGAATTAGGCCTACTGTCTATTGTTGTAACAAGACATTGGTGTTGTACAGCAAGAATTAGACCTACTGTCTGTTGTTGTATGTAACAGGATATTGGTGTTGTACAGCAAGAATTAGACCTACTGTCTTTGTTGTATGTAACAAGATATTGGTGTTGTACAGCAAGAATTAGACCTACTGTCTATAGTTGTATGTAACAAGATATTGGTGTTGTACAGCAAGAATTAGATCTACTGTCTATTGTTGTATGTAACAAGATATTGGTGTTGTACAGCAAGAATTAGATCTACTGTCTGTTGTTTTATGTAACAAGATATTGGTGTTGTACAGCAAGAATTAGACCTACTGTCTATTATTGTGTGTAACAAGATATTGGTGTCGTACAGCAAGAATTAGATCTACTGTCTGTTGTTTTATGTAATAAGATATTGATGTTGTACAGCAAGAATTAGACCTACTGTCTATTATTGTGTGTAACAAGATATTGGTGTCGTACAGCAAGAATTAGATCTACTGTCTATTGTTGTATGTAACAAGATATTGGTGTTGTACAGCAAGAATTAGACCTACTGTCTGTTGTTTTATGTAACAAGATATTGGTGTTGTACAGCAAGAATTAGGCCTACTGTCTATTGTTGTATGTAACAAGATATTGGTGTTGTACAGCAAGAATTAGGCCTACTGTCTGTTGTTGTATGTAACAAGATATTGGTGTTGTACTGCAAGAATTAGACCTACTGTCTATTGTTGTATGTAACAAGATATTGGTGTTGTACAGCAAGAATTAGATCTACTGTCTGTTGTTGTGTGTAACAAGATATTGGTGTTGTACAGCAAGAATTAGATCTACTGTCTATTGTTGTATGTAAGAAGATATTGGTGTTGTACAGCAAGAATTAGACCTACTGTCTGTTGTTGTGTGTAACAAGATATTGGTGTTGTACAGCAAGAATTAGATCTACTGTATATTGTTGTATGTAAGAAGATATTGGTGTTGTACAGCAAGAATTAGATATACTGTCTGTTGTTTTATGTAACAAGATATTGGTGTTGTACAGCAAGAATTAGACCTACTGTCTATTATTGTGTGTAACAAGATATTGGTGTTGTACAGCAAGAATTAGATCTACTGTCTGTTGTTGTGTGTAACAAGACATTGGTGTTGTACAGCAAGAATTAGATCTACTGTCTATTATTGTATGTAAGAAGATATTGGTGTTGTACAGCAAGAATTAGATCTACTGTCTGTTGTTGTGTGTAACAAGATATTGGTGTTGTACAGCAAGAATTAGATCTACTGTCTATTGTTGTATGTAAGAAGATATTGGTGTTGTACAGCAAGAATTAGACCTACTGTCTGTTGTTGTGTGTAACAAGATATTGGTGTTGTACAGCAAGAATTAGATCTACTGTCTATTGTTGTATGTAACAAGACATTGGTGTTGTACAGCAAGAATTAGGCCTACTGTCCATTTTTGTAACAAGACATTGGTGTTGTACAGCAAGAATTAGACCTACTGTCTGTTGTTGTATGTAACAAGATATTGGTGTTGTACAGCAAAAATTAGACCTACTGTCTTTGTTGTATGGAACAAGATATTGGTGTTGTACAGCAAGAATTAGACCTACTGTCTATTGTTGTATGTAACAAGATATTGGTGTTGTACAGCAAGAATTAGATCTACTGTCTATTGTTGTATGTAACAAGATATTGGTGTTGTACAGCAAGAATTAGATCTACTGTCTGTTGTTTTATGTAACAAGATATTGGTGTCGTACAGCAAGAATTAGACCTACTGTCTATTATTGTGTGTAACAAGATATTGGTGTCGTACAGCAAGAATTAGATCTACTGTCTGTTGTTTTATGTAACAAGATATTGATGTTGTACAGCAAGAATTAGACCTACTGTCTGTTGTTGTATGTAACAAGATATTGGTGTTGTACAGCAAGAATTAGACCTACTGTCTTTGTTGTATGTAACAAGATATTGGTGTTGTACAGCAAGAATTAGACCTACTGTCTATCGTTGTATGTAACAAGATATTGGTGTTGTACAGCAAGAATTAGATCTAGTGTCTGTTGTTTTATGTAACACGATATTGGTGTTGTACAGCAAGAATTAGACCTACTGTCTATTATTGTCTGTAACAAGATATTGGTGTCGTACAGCAAGAATTAGATCTACTGTCTGTTGTTTTATGTAACAAGATATTGATGTTGTACAGCAAGAATTAGACCTACTGTCTATTATTGTGTGTAACAAGATATTGGTGTCGTACAGCAAGAATTAGATCTACTGTCTGTTGTTTTATGTAACAAGATATTGGTGTTGTACTGCAAGAATTAGGCCTACTGTCTATTGTTGTATGTAACAAGATACTGGTGTTGTACAGCAAGAATTAGATCTACTGTCTATTGTTGTATGTAACAAGATATTGGTGTTGTACAGCAAGAATTAGACCTACTGTCTATTATTGTGTGTAACAAGATATTGGTGTTGTACAGCAAGAATTAGATCTACTGTCTGTTGTTGTGTGTAACAAGACATTGGTGTTGTACAGCAATAATTAGATCTACTGTCTATTGTTGTATGTAAGAAGATATTGGTGTTGTACAGCAAGAATTAGATCTACTGTCTGTTGTTGTGTGTAACAAGATATTGGTGTTGTACAGCAAGAATTAGATCTACTGTCTATTGTTGTATGTAAGAAGATATTGGTGTTGTACAGCAAGAATTAGACCTACTGTCTGTTGTTGTGTGTAACAAGATATTGGTGTTGTACAGCAAGAATTAGATCTACTGTCTATTGTTGTATGTAACAAGATATTGGTGTTGTACAGCAAGAATTAGGCCTACTGTCTGTTGTTGTATGTACCAAGATATTGGTGTTGTACTGCAAGAATTAGACCTACTGTCTATTGTTGTATGTAACAAGATATTGGTGTTGTACAGCAAGAATTAGATCTACTGTCTGTTGTCGTATGTAACAAGATATTGGTGTTGTACAGCAAGAATTAGGCCTACTGTCTATTGTTGTATGTAAGAAGATATTGGTGTTGTACAGCAAGAATTAGACCTACTGTCTGTTGTTGTGTGTAACAAGATATTGGTGTTGTACAGCAAGAATTAGATCTACTGTCTATTGTTGTATGTAAGAAGATATTGGTGTTGTACAGCAAGAATTAGATATACTGTCTGTTGTTTTATGTAACAAGACATTGGTGTTGTACAGCAAGAATTAGACCTACTGTCTATTATTGTGTGTAACAAGATATTGGTGTTGTACAGCAAGAATTAGATCTACTCTCTGTTGTTGTGTGTAACAATACATTGGTGTTGTACAGCAAGAATTAGATCTACTGTCTATTGTTGTATGTAAGAAGATATTGGTGTTGTACAGCAATAATTAGATCTACTGTCTGTTGTTGTGTGTAACAAGATATTGGTGTTGTACAGCAAGAATTAGATCTACTGTCTATTGTTGTATGTAAGAAGATATTGGTGTTGTACAGCAAGAATTAGACCTACTGTCTGTTGTTGTGTGTAACAAGATATTGGTGTTGTACAGCAAGAATTAGATCTACTGTCTATTGTTGTATGTAACAAGACATTGGTGTTGTACAGCAAGAATTAGGCCTACTGTCTATTGTTGTAACAAGACATTGGTGTTGTACAGCAAGAATTAGACCTACTGTCTGTTGTTGTATGTAACAAGATATTGGTGTTGTACAGCAAGAATTAGACCTACTGTCTTTGTTGTATGTAACAAGATATTGGTGTTGTACAGCAAGAATTAGACCTACTGTCTATTGTTGTATGTAACAAGATATTGGTGTTGTACAGCAAGAATTAGATCTACTGTCTATTGTTGTATGTAACAAGATATTGGTGTTGTACAGCAAGAATTAGATCTACTGTCTGTTGTTTTATGTAACAAGATATTGGTGTTGTACAGCAAGAATTAGACCTACTGTCTATTATTGTGTGTAACAAGATATTGGTGTCGTACAGCAAGAATTAGATCTACTGTCTATTGTTGTATGTAAGAAGATATTGGTGTTGTACAGCAAGAATTAGACCTACTGTCTGTTGTTGTGTGTAACAAGATATTGGTGTTGTACAGCAAGAATTAGATCTACTGTCTATTGTTGTATGTAAGAAGATATTGGTGTTGTACAGCAAGAATTAGATATACTGTCTGTTGTTTTATGTAACAAGATATTGGTGTTGTACAGCAAGAATTAGACCTACTGTCTATTATTGTGTGTAACAAGATATTGGTGTTGTACAGCAAGAATTAGATCTACTCTCTGTTGTTGTGTGTAACAAGACATTGGTGTTGTACAGCAAGAATTAGATCTACTGTCTATTGTTGTATGTAAGAAGATATTGGTGTTGTACAGCAAGAATTAGATATACTGTCTGTTGTTTTATGTAACAAGATATTGGTGTTGTACAGCAAGAATTAGACCTACTGTCTATTATTGTGTGTAACAAGATATTGGTGTTGTACAGCAAGAATTAGATCTACTCTCTGTTGTTGTGTGTAACAAGACATTGGTGTTGTACAGCAAGAATTAGGCCTACTGTCTATTGTTGTAACAAAACATTGGTGTTGTACAGCAAGAATTAGACCTACTGTCTGTTGTTGTATGTAACAGGATATTGGTGTTGTACAGCAAGAATTAGACCTACTGTCTTTGTTGTATGTAACAAGATATTGGTGTTGTACAGCAAGAATTAGACCTACTGTCTATTGTTGTATGTAACAAGATATTGGTGTTGTACAGCAAGAATTAGACCTACTGTCTGTTGTTGTGTGTAACAAGATATTGGTGTTGTACAGCAAGAATTAGATCTACTGTCTATTGTTGTATGTAAGAAGATATTGGTGTTGTACAGCAAGAATTAGACCTACTGTCTGTTGTTGTGTGTAACAAGATATTGGTGTTGTACAGCAAGAATTAGATCTACTGTCTATTGTTGTATGTAAGAAGATATTGGTGTTGTACAGCAAGAATTAGATATACTGTCTGTTGTTTTATGTAACAAGATATTGGTGTTGTGCAGCAAGAATTAGACCTACTGTCTATTATTGTGTGTAACAAGATATTGGTGTTGTACAGCAAGAATTAGGCCTACTGTCTGTTGTTGTATGTACCAAGATATTGGTGTTGTACAGCAAGAATTAGATCTACTGTCTATTGTTGTATGTAACAAGATATTGGTGTTGTACAGCAAGAATTAGGCCTACTGTCTGTTGTTGTATGTACCAAGATATTGGTGTTGCACTGCAAGAATTAGACCTACTGTCTATTGTTGTATGTAACAAGATATTGGTGTTGTACAGCAAGAATTAGATCTACTGTCTGTTGTCGTATGTAACAAGATATTGGTGTTGTACAGCAAGAATTAGGCCTACTGTCTATTGTTGTATGTAAGAAGATATTGGTGTTGTACAGCAAGAATTAGACCTACTGTCTGTTGTTGTGTGTAACAAGATATTGGTGTTGTACAGCAAGAATTAGATCTACTGTCTATTGTTGTATGTAAGAAGATATTGGTGTTGTACAGCAAGAATTAGATATACTGTCTGTTGTTTTATGTAACAAGACATTGGTGTTGTACAGCAAGAATTAGACCTACTGTCTATTATTGTGTGTAACAAGATATTGGTGTTGTACAGCAAGAATTAGATCTACTCTCTGTTGTTGTGTGTAACAAGACATTGGTGTTGTACAGCAAGAATTAGATCTACTGTCTATTGTTGTATGTAAGAAGATATTGGTGTTGTACAGCAATAATTAGATCTACTGTCTGTTGTTGTGTGTAACAAGATATTGGTGTTGTACAGCAAGAATTAGATCTACTGTCTATTGTTGTATGTAAGAAGATATTGGTGTTGTACAGCAAGAATTAGACCTACTGTCTGTTGTTGTGTGTAACAAGATATTGGTGTTGTACAGCAAGAATTAGATCTACTGTCTATTGTTGTATGTAACAAGATATTGGTGTTGTACAGCAAGAATTAGGCCTACTGTCTGTTGTTGTATGTACCAAGATATTGGTGTTGCACTGCAAGAATTAGACCTATTGTCTATTGTTGTATGTAACAAGATATTGGTGTTGTACAGCAAGAATTAGATCTACTGTCTGTTGTCGTATGTAACAAGATATTGGTGTTGTACAGCAAGAATTAGGCCTACTGTCTATTGTTGTATGTAAGAAGATATTGGTGTTGTACAGCAAGAATTAGACCTACTGTCTGTTGTTGTGTGTAACAAGATATTGGTGTTGTACAGCAAGAATTAGATCTACTGTCTATTGTTGTATGTAAGAAGATATTGGTGTTGTACAGCAAGAATTAGATATACTGTCTGTTGTTTTATGTAACAAGACATTGGTGTTGTACAGCAAGAATTAGACCTACTGTCTATTATTGTGTGTAACAAGATATTGGTGTTGTACAGCAAGAATTAGATCTACTCTCTGTTGTTGTGTGTAACAAGACATTGGTGTTGTACAGCAAGAATTAGATCTACTGTCTATTGTTGTATGTAAGAAGATATTGGTGTTGTACAGCAATAATTAGATCTACTGTCTGTTGTTGTGTGTAACAAGATATTGGTGTTGTACAGCAAGAATTAGATCTACTGTCTATTGTTGTATGTAAGAAGATATTGGTGTTGTACAGCAAGAATTAGACCTACTGTCTGTTGTTGTGTGTAACAAGATATTTGTGTTGTACAGCAAGAATTAGATCTACTGTCTATTGTTGTATGTAACAAGACATTGGTGTTGTACAGCAAGGATTAGGCCTACTGTCTATTGTTGTAACAAGACATTGGTGTTGTACAGCAAGAATTAGACCTACTGTCTGTTGTTGTATGTAACAAGATATTGGTGTTGTACAGCAAGAATTAGACCTACTGTCTTTGTTGTATGTAACAAGATATTGGTGTTGTACAGCAAGAATTAGACCTACTGTCTATTGTTGTATGTAACAAGATATTGGTGTTGTACAGCAAGAATTAGATCTACTGTCTATTGTTGTATGTAACAAGATATTGGTGTTGTACAGCAAGAATTAGATCTACTGTCTGTTGTTTTATGTAACAAGATATTGGTGTTGTACAGCAAGAATTAGACCTACTGTCTATTATTGTGTGTAACAAGATATTGGTGTCGTACAGCAAGAATTAGATCTACTGTCTATTGTTGTATGTAAGAAGATATTGGTGTTGTACAGCAAGAATTAGACCTACTGTCTGTTGTTGTGTGTAACAAGATATTGGTGTTGTACAGCAAGAATTAGATCTACTGTCTATTGTTGTATGTAAGAAGATATTGGATTTGTACAGCAAGAATTAGATATACTGTTTGTTGTTTTATGTAACAAGATATTGGTGTTGTACAGCAAGAATTAGACCTACTGTCTATTATTGTGTGTAACAAGATATTGGTGTTGTACAGCAAGAATTAGATCTACTCTCTGTTGTTGTGTGTAACAAGACATTGGTGTTGTACAGCAAGAATTAGATCTACTGTCTATTGTTGTATGTAAGAAGATATTGGTGTTGTACAGCAAGAATTAGATCTACTGTCTGTTGTTGTGTGTAACAAGATATTGGTGTTGTACAGCAAGAATTAGATCTACTGTCTATTGTTGTATGTAAGAAGATATTGGTGTTGTACAGCAAGAATTAGACCTACTGTCTGTTGTTGTGTGTAACAAGATATTGGTGTTGTACAGCAAGAATTAGATCTACTGTCTATTGTTGTATGTAACAAGACATTGGTGTTGTACAGCAAGAATTAGGCCTACTGTCTATTGTTGTAACAAGACATTGGTGTTGTACAGCAAGAATTAGACCTACTGTCTGTTGTTGTATGTAACAGGATATTGGTGTTGTACAGCAAGAATTAGACCTACTGTCTTTGTTGTATGTAACAAGATATTGGTGTTGTACAGCAAGAATTAGACCTACTGTCTATAGTTGTATGTAACAAGATATTGGTGTTGTACAGCAAGAATTAGATCTACTGTCTATTGTTGTATGTAACAAGATATTGGTGTTGTACAGCAAGAATTAGATCTACTGTCTGTTGTTTTATGTAACAAGATATTGGTGTTGTACAGCAAGAATTAGACCTACTGTCTATTATTGTGTGTAACAAGATATTGGTGTCGTACAGCAAGAATTAGATCTACTGTCTGTTGGTTTATGTAATAAGATATTGATGTTGTACAGCAAGAATTAGACCTACTGTCTATTATTGTGTGTAACAAGATATTGGTGTCGTACAGCAAGAATTAGATCTACTGTCTATTGTTGTATGTAACAAGATATTGGTGTTGTACAGCAAGAATTAGACCTACTGTCTGTTGTTTTATGTAACAAGATATTGGTGTTGTACAGCAAGAATTAGGCCTACTGTCTATTGTTGTATGTAACAAGATATTGGTGTTGTACAGCAAGAATTATATCTACTGTCTATTGTTGTATGTAACAAGATATTGGTGTTGTACAGCAAGAATTAGGCCTACTGTCTGTTGTTGTATGTAACAAGATATTGGTGTTGTACTGCAAGAATTAGACCTACTGTCTATTGTTGTATGTAACAAGATATTGGTGTTGTACAGCAAGAATTAGATCTACTGTCTGTTGTTGTGTGTAACAAGATATTGGTGTTGTACAGCAAGAATTAGATCTACTGTCTATTGTTGTATGTAAGAAGATATTGGTGTTGTACAGCAAGAATTAGACCTACTGTCTGTTGTTGTGTGTAACAAGATATTGGTGTTGTACAGCAAGAATTAGATCTACTGTATATTGTTGTATGTAAGAAGATATTGGTGTTGTACAGCAAGAATTAGATATACTGTCTGTTGTTTTATGTAACAAGATATTGGTGTTGTACAGCAAGAATTAGACCTACTGTCTATTATTGTGTGTAACAAGATATTGGTGTTGTACAGCAAGAATTAGATCTACTGTCTGTTGTTGTGTGTAACAAGACATTGGTGTTGTACAGCAAGAATTAGATCTACTGTCTATTATTGTATGTAAGAAGATATTGGTGTTGTACAGCAAGAATTAGATCTACTGTCTGTTGTTGTGTGTAACAAGATATTGGTGTTGTACAGCAAGAATTAGATCTACTGTCTATTGTTGTATGTAAGAAGATATTGGTGTTGTACAGCAAGAATTAGACCTACTGTCTGTTGTTGTGTGTAACAAGATATTGGTGTTGTACAGCAAGAATTAGATCTACTGTCTATTGTTGTATGTAACAAGACATTGGTGTTGTACAGCAAGAATTAGACCTACTGTCTGTTGTTGTATGTAACAAGATATTGGTGTTGTACAGCAAAAATTAGACCTACTGTCTTTGTTGTATGGAACAAGATATTGGTGTTGTACAGCAAGAATTAGACCTACTGTCTATTGTTGTATGTAACAAGATATTGGTGTTGTACAGCAAGAATTAGATCTACTGTCTATTGTTGTATGTAACAAGATATTGGTGTTGTACAGCAAGAATTAGATCTACTGTCTGTTGTTTTATGTAACAAGATATTGGTGTCGTACAGCAAGAATTAGACCTACTGTCTATTATTGTGTGTAACAAGATATTGGTGTCGTACAGCAAGAATTAGATCTACTGTCTGTTGTTTTATGTAACAAGATATTGATGTTGTACAGCAAGAATTAGACCTACTGTCTGTTGTTGTATGTAACAAGATATTGGTGTTGTACAGCAAGAATTAGACCTACTGTCTTTGTTGTATGTAACAAGATATTGGTGTTGTACAGCAAGAATTAGACCTACTGTCTATCGTTGTATGTAACAAGATATTGGTGTTGTACAGCAAGAATTAGATCTAGTGTCTGTTGTTTTATGTAACACGATATTGGTGTTGTACAGCAAGAATTAGACCTACTGTCTATTATTGTGTGTAACAAGATATTGGTGTCGTACAGCAAGAATTAGATCTACTGTCTGTTGTTTTATGTAACAAGATATTGATGTTGTACAGCAAGAATTAGACCTACTGTCTATTATTGTGTGTAACAAGATATTGGTGTCGTACAGCAAGAATTAGATCTACTGTCTGTTGTTTTATGTAACAAGATATTGGTGTTGTACTGCAAGAATTAGGCCTACTGTCTATTGTTGTATGTAACAAGATACTGGTGTTGTACAGCAAGAATTAGATCTACTGTCTATTGTTGTATGTAACAAGATATTGGTGTTGTACAGCAAGAATTAGACCTACTGTCTATTATTGTGTGTAACAAGATATTGGTGTTGTACAGCAAGAATTAGATCTACTCTCTGCTGTTGTGTGTAACAAGACATTGGTGTTGTACAGCAAGAATTAGATCTACTGTCTATTGTTGTATGTAAGAAGATATTGGTGTTGTACAGCAAGAATTAGACCTACTGTCTGTTGTTGTGTGTAACAAGATATTGGTGTTGTACAGCAAGAATTAGATCTACTGTCTATTGTTGTATGTAACAAGACATTGGTGTTGTACAGCAAGAATTAGGCCTACTGTCTATTGTTGTAACAAGACATTGGTGTTGTACAGCAAGAATTAGACCTACTGTCTGTTGTTGTATGTAACAAGATATTGGTGTTGTACAGCAAGAATTAGACCTACTGTCTTTGTTGTATGTAACAAGATATTGGTGTTGTACAGCAAGAATTAGACCTACTGTCTATTGTTGTATGTAACAAGATATTGGTGTTGTACAGCAAGAATTAGATCTACTGTCTATTGTTGTATGTAACAAGATATTGGTGTTGTACAGCAAGAATTAGATCTACTGTCTGTTGTTTTATGTAACAAGATATTGGTGTTGTACAGCAAGAATTAGACCTACTGTCTATTATTGTGTGTAACAAGATATTGGTGTCGTACAGCAAGAATTAGATCTACTGTCTGTTGTTTTATGTAACAAGATATTGATGTTGTACAGCAAGAATTAGACCTACTGTCTATTATTGTGTGTAACAAGATATTGGTGTCGTACAGCAAGAATTAGATCTACTGTCTGTTGTTTTATGTAACAAGATATTGGTGTTGTACAGCAAGAATTAGGCCTACTGTCTATTGTTGTATGTAACAAGATATTGGTGTTGTACAGCAAGAATTAGATCTACTGTCTGTTGTTGTGTGTAACAAGATATTGGTGTTGTACAGCAAGAATTAGATCTACTGTCTATTGTTGTATGTAACAAGACGTTGGTTTAGTAGAGCTAGAATTAGATCTACTGTCTATTGTTGTATGTAACAAAACATTGGTGTTGTACAGCAAGAATTAGACCTACTGTCTGTTGTTGTATGTAACAAGACGTTGGTGTTGTACAGCAAGAATTAGGCCTACTGTCTATTGTTGTATGTAACAAGACATTGGTGTTGTACAGCAAGAATTAGGCCTACTGTCTATTGTTGTATGTAAGAAGATATTGGTGTTGTACAGCAAGAATTAGATCTACTGTCTGTTGTCGTATGTAACAAGATATTGGTGTTGTACAGCAAGAATTAGGCCTACTGTCTATTGTTGTATGTAAGAAGATATTGGTGTTGTACAGCAAGAATTAGACCTACTGTCTGTTGTTGTGTGTAACAAGATATTGGTGTTGTACAGCAAGAATTAGATCTACTGTCTATTGTTGTATGTAAGAAGATATTGGTGTTGTACAGCAAGAATTAGATATACTGTCTGTTGTTGTGTGTAACAAGACATTGGTGTTGTACAGCAAGAATTAGATCTACTGTCTATTGTTGTATGTAAGAAGATATTGGTGTTGTACAGCAATAATTAGATCTACTGTCTGTTGTTGTGTGTAACAAGATATTGGTGTTGTACAGCAAGAATTAGATCTACTGTCTATTGTTGTATGTAAGAAGATATTGGTGTTGTACAGCAAGAATTAGACCTACTGTCTGTTGTTGTGTGTAACAAGATATTGGTGTTGTACAGCAAGAATTAGATCTACTGTCTATTGTTGTATGTAACAAGACATTGGTGTTGTACAGCAAGAATTAGGCCTACTGTCTATTGTTGTAACAAGACATTGGTGTCGTACAGCAAGAATTAGACCTATTGTCTATTATTGTGTGTAACAAGATATTGGTGCCGTACAGCAAGAATTAGATCTACTGTCTGTTGTTTTATGTAACAAGATATTGATGTTGTACAGCAAGAATTAGACCTACTGTCTATTATTGTGTGTAACAAGATATTGGTGTCGTACAGCAAGAATTAGATCTACTGTCTGTTGTTTTATGTAACAAGATATTGGTGTTGTACAGCAAGAATTAGGCCTACTGTCTATTGTTGTATGTAACAAGATATTGGTGTTGTAAAGCAAGAATTAGATCTACTGTCTGTTGTTGTGTGTAACAAGATATTGGTGTTGTACAGCAAGAATTAGATCTACTGTCTATTGTTGTATGTAACAAGACGTTGGTTTAGTAGAGCTAGAATTAGATCTACAGTCTATTGTTGTATGTAACAAAACATTGGTGTTGTACAGCAAGAATTAGACCTACTGTCTGTTGTTGTATGTAACAAGACGTTGGTGTTGTACAGCAAGAATTAGGCCTACTGTCTATTGTTGTATGTAACAAGACATTGGTGTTGTACAGCAAGAATTAGGCCTACTGTCTATTGTTGTATGTAAGAAGATATTGGTGTTGTACAGCAAGAATTAGATCTACTGTCTGTTGTCGTATGTAACAAGATATTGGTGTTGTACAGCAAGAATTAGGCCTACTGTCTATTGTTGTATGTAAGAAGATATTGGTGTTGTACAGCAAGAATTAGACCTACTGTCTGTTGTTGTGTGTAACAAGATATTGGTGTTGTACAGCAAGAATTAGATCTACTGTCTATTGTTGTATGTAAGAAGATATTGGTGTTGTACAGCAAGAATTAGATATACTGTCTGTTGTTTTATGTAACAAGACATTGGTGTTGTACAGCAAGAATTAGACCTTCTGTCTATTATTGTGTGTAACAAGATATTGGTGTTGTACAGCAAGAATTAGATCTACTCTCTGTTGTTGTGTGTAACAAGACATTGGTGTTGTACAGCAAGAATTAGATCTACTGTCTATTGTTGTATGTAAGAAGATATTGGTGTTGTACAGCAATAATTAGATCTACTGTCTGTTGTTGTGTGTAACAAGATATTGGTGTTGTACAGCAAGAATTAGATCTACTGTCTATTGTTGTATGTAAGAAGATATTGGTGTTGTACAGCAAGAATTAGATATACTGTCTGTTGTTTTATGTAACAAGACATTGGTGTTGTACAGCAAGAATTAGACCTTCTGTCTATTATTGTGTGTAACAAGATATTGGTGTTGTACAGCAAGAATTAGATCTACTCTCTGTTGTTGTGTGTAACAAGACATTGGTGTTGTACAGCAAGAATTAGATCTACTGTCTATTGTTGTATGTAAGAAGATATTGGTGTTGTACAGCAATAATTAGATCTACTGTCTGTTGTTGTGTGTAACAAGATATTGGTGTTGTACAGCAAGAATTAGATCTACTGTCTATTGTTGTATGTAACAAGACATTGGTGTTGTACAGCAAGAATTAGGCCTACTGTCTATTGTTGTAACAAGACATTGGTGTTGTACAGCAAGAATTAGACCTACTGTCTGTTGTTGTATGTAACAAGATATTGGTGTTGTACAGCAAGAATTAGACCTACTGTCTTTGTTGTATGTAACAAGATATTGGTGTTGTACAGCAAGAATTAGACCTACTGTCTATTGTTGTATGTAACAAGATATTGGTGTTGTACAGCAAGAATTAGATCTACTGTCTATTGTTGTATGTAACAAGATATTGGTGTTGTACAGCAAGAATTAGATCTACTGTCTGTTGTTTTATGTAACAAGATATTGGTGTTGTACAGCAAGAATTAGACCTACTGTCTATTATTGTGTGTAACAAGATATTGGTGTCGTACAGCAAGAATTAGATCTACTGTCTGTTGTTTTATGTAACAAGATATTGATGTTGTACAGCAAGAATTAAACCTACTGTCTATTATTGTGTGTAACAAGATATTGGTGTCGTACAGCAAGAATTAGATCTACTGTCTGTTGTTTTATGTAACAAGATATTGGTGTTGTACAGCAAGAATTAGGCCTACTGTCTATTGTTGTATGTAACAAGATATTGGTGTTGTACAGCAAGAATTAGATCTACTGTCTGTTGTTGTGTGTAACAAGATATTGGTGTTGTACAGCAAGAATTATATCTACTGTCTATTGTTGTATGTAACAAGACGTTGGTTTAGTAGAGCTAGAATTAGATCTACTGTCTATTGTTGTATGTAACAAAACATTGGTGTTGTACAGCAAGAATTAGACCTACTGTCTGTTGTTGTATGTAACAAGACGTTGGTGTTGTACAGCAAGAATTAGGCCTACTGTCTATTGTTGTATGTAACAAGACATTGGTGTTGTACAGCAAGAATTAGGCCTACTGTCTATTGTTGTATGTAAGAAGATATTGGTGTTGTACAGCAAGAATTAGATCTACTGTCTGTTGTCGTATGTAACAAGATATTGGTGTTGTACAGCAAGAATTAGGCCTACTGTCTATTGTTGTATGTAAGAAGATATTGGTGTTGTACAGCAAGAATTAGACCTACTGTCTGTTGTTGTGTGTAACAAGATATTGGTGTTGTACAGCAAGAATTAGATCTACTGTCTATTGTTGTATGTAAGAAGATATTGGTGTTGTACAGCAAGAATTAGATATACTGTCTGTTGTTTTATGTAACAAGACATTGGTGTTGTACAGCAAGAATTAGACCTACTGTCTGTTGTTGTGTGTAACAAGATATTGGTGTTGTACAGCAAGAATTAGATCTACTCTCTGTTGTTGTGTGTAACAAGACATTGGTGTTGTACAGCAAGAATTAGATCTACTGTCTATTGTTGTATGTAAGAAGATATTGGTGTTGTACAGCAATAATTAGATCTACTGTCTGTTGTTGTGTGTAACAAGATATTGGTGTTGTACAGCAAGAATTAGATCTACTGTCTATTGTTGTATGTAAGAAGATATTGGTGTTGTACAGCAAGAATTAGACCTACTGTCTGTTGTTGTGTGTAACAAGATATTGGTGTTGTACAGCAAGAATTAGATCTACTGTCTATTGTTGTATGTAACAAGACATTGGTGTTGTACAGCAAGAATTAGGCCTACTGTCTATTGTTGTAACAAGACATTGGTGTTGTACAGCAAGAATTAGACCTACTGTCTGTTGTTGTATGTAACAAGATATTGGTGTTGTACAGCAAGAATTAGACCTACTGTCTTTGTTGTATGTAACAAGATATTGGTGTTGTACAGCAAGAATTAGACCTACTGTCTATTGTTGTATGTAACAAGATATTGGTGTTGTACAGCAAGAATTAGATCTACTGTCTATTGTTGTATGTAACAAGATATTGGTGTTGTACAGCAAGAATTAGATCTACTGTCTGTTGTTTTATGTAACAAGATATTGGTGTTGTACAGCAAGAATTAGACCTACTGTCTATTATTGTGTGTAACAAGATATTGGTGTCGTACAGCAAGAATTAGATCTACTGTCTATTGTTGTATGTAAGAAGATATTGGTGTTGTACAGCAAGAATTAGACCTACTGTCTGTTGTTGTGTGTAACAAGATATTGGTGTTGTACAGCAAGAATTAGATATACTGTCTGTTGTTTTATGTAACAAGATATTGTTGTTGTACAGCAAGAATTAGACCTACTGTCTATTATTGTGTGTAACAAGATATTGGTGTTGTACAGCAAGAATTAGATCTACTCTCTGTTGTTGTGTGTAACAAGACATTGGTGTTGTACCGCAAGAATTAGATCTACTGTCTATTGTTGTATGTAAGAAGATATTGGTGTTGTACAGCAAGAATTAGATCTACTGTCTGTTGTTGTGTGTAACAAGATATTGGTGTTGTACAGCAAGAATTAGATCTACTGTCTATTGTTGTATGTAAGAAGATATTGGTGTTGTACAGCAAGAATTAGACCTACTGTCTGTTGTTGTGTGTAACAAGATATTGGTGTTGTACAGCAAGAATTAGATCTACTGTCTATTGTTGTATGTAACAAGACATTGGTGTTGTACAGCAAGAATTAGGCCTACTGTCTATTGTTGTAACAAGACATTGGTGTTGTACAGCAAGAATTAGACCTACTGTCTGTTGTTGTATGTAACAGGATTTTGGTGTTGTACAGCAAGAATTAGACCTACTGTCTTTGTTGTATGTAACAAGATATTGGTGTTGTACAGCAAGAATTAGACCTACTGTCTATTGTTGTATGTAACAAGATATTGGTGTTGTACAGCAAGAATTAGATCTACTGTCTATTGTTGTATGTAACAAGATATTGGTGTTGTACAGCAAGAATTAGATCTACTGTCTGTTGTTTTATGTAACAAGATATTGGTGTTGTACAGCAAGAATTAGACCTACTGTCTATTATTGTGTGTAACAAGATATTGGTGTCGTACAGCAAGAATTAGATCTACTGTCTGTTGTTTTATGTAATAAGATATTGATGTTGTACAGCAAGAATTAGACCTACTGTCTATTATTGTGTGTAACAAGATATTGGTGTCGTACAGCAAGAATTAGATCTACTGTCTATTGTTGTATGTAACAAGATATTGGTGTTGTACAGCAAGAATTAGATCTACTGTCTGTTGTTTTATGTAACAAGATATTGGTGTTGTACAGCAAGAATTAGGCCTACTGTCTATTGTTGTATGTAACAAGATATTGGTGTTGTACAGCAAGAATTAGATCTACTGTCTATTGTTGTATGTAACAAGATATTGGTGTTGTACAGCAAGAATTAGGCCTACTGTCTGTTGTTGTATGTAACAAGATATTGGTGTTGTACTGCAAGAATTAGGCCTACTGTCTATTGTTGTATGTAACAAGATATTGGTGTTGTGCAGTAAGAATTAGATCTACTGTCTGTTGTTGTGTGTAACAAGATATTGGTGTTGTACAGCAAGAATTAGATCTACTGTCTATTGTTGTATGTAAGAAGATATTGGTGTTGTACAGCAAGAATTAGACCTACTGTCTGTTGTTGTGTGTAACAAGATATTGGTGTTGTACAGCAAGAATTAGATCTACTGTATATTGTTGTGTGTAACAAGACATTGGTGTCGTACAGCAAGAATTAGATCTACTGTCTATAATTGTATGTAAGAAGATATTGGTGTTGTACAGCAAGAATTAGATCTACTGTCTGTTGTTGTGTGTAACAAGATATTGGTGTTGTACAGCAAGAATTAGATCTACTGTCTATTGTTGTATGTAAGAAGATATTGGTGTTGTACAGCAAGAATTAGACCTACTGTCTGTTGTTGTGTGTAACAAGATATTGGTGTTGTACAGCAAGAATTAGATCTACTGTCTATTGTTGTATGTAACAAGACATTGGTGTTGTACATCAAGAATTAGGCCTACTGTCTATTGTTGTAACAAGACATTGGTGTTGTACAGCAAGAATTAGACCTACTGTCTATTGTTGTATGTAACAAGATATTGGTGTTGTACAGCAAGAATTAGATCTACTGTCTATTGTTGTATGTAACAAGATATTGGTGTTGTACAGCAAGAATTAGATCTACTGTCTGTTGTTTTATGTAACAAGATATTGGTGTTGTACAGCAAGAATTAGACCTACTGTCTATTATTGTGTGTAACAAGATATTGCTGTCGTACAGCAAGAATTAGATCTACTGTCTGTTGTTTTATGTAATAAGATATTGATGTTGTACAGCAAGAATTAGACCTACTGTCTATTATTTTGTGTAACAAGATATTGGTGTCGTACAGCAAGAATTAGATCTACTGTCTATTGTTGTATGTAACAAGATATTGGTGTTGTACAGCAAGAATTAGATCTACTGTCTGTTGTTTTATGTAAGAAGATATTGGTGTTGTACAGCAAGAATTAGATATACTGTTTGTTGTTTTATGTAACAAGATATTGGTGTTGTACAGCAAGAATTAGATCTACTGTCTATTGTTGTATGTAACAAGATATTGGTGTTGTACAGCAAGAATTAGGCCTACTGTCTGTTGTTGTATGTAACAAGATATTGGTGTTGTACTGCAAGAATTAGACCTACTGTCTATTGTTGTATGTAACAAGATATTGGTGTTGTACAGCAAGAATTAGATCTACTGTCTGTTGTTGTGTGTAACAAGATATTGGTGTTGTACAGCAAGAATTAGATCTACTGTCTATTGTTGTATGTAACAAGATATTGGTGTTGTACAGCAAGAATTAGACCTACTGTCTGTTGTTGTGTGTAACAAGATATTGGTGTTGTACAGCAAGAATTAGATCTACTGTCTGTTGTTGTGTGTAACAAGACATTGGTGTTGTACAGCAAGAATTAGATCTACTGTCTATTATTGTATGTAAGAAGATATTGGTGTTGTACAGCAAGAATTAGATCTACTGTCTGTTGTTGTGTGTAACAAGATATTGGTGTTGTACAGCAAGAATTAGATCTACTGTCTATTGTTGTATGTAAGAAGAAATTGGTGTTGTACAGCAAGAATTAGATCTACTGTCTATTGTTGTATGTAACAAGACATTTGTGTTGTACAGCAAGAATTAGGCCTACTGTCCATTGTTGTAACAAGACATTGGTGTTGTACAGCAAGAATTAGACCTACTGTCTGTTGTTGTATGTAACAAGATATTGGTGTTGTACAGCAAAAATTAGACCTACTGTCTTTGTTGTATGTAACAAGATATTGGTGTTGTACAGCAAGAATTAGACCTACTGTCTATTGTTGTATGTAACAAGATATTGGTGTTGTACAGCAAGAATTAGATCTACTGTCTATTGTTGTATGTAACAAGATATTGGTGTTGTACAGCAAGAATTAGATCTACTGTCTGTTGTTTTATGTAACAAGATATTGGTGTCGTACAGCAAGAATTAGACCTACTGTCTATTATTGTGTGTAACAAGATATTGGTGTCGTACAGCAAGAATTAGATCTACTGTCTGTTGTTTTATGTAACAGGATATTGATGTTGTACAGCAAGAATTAGACCTACTGTCTATTATTGTGTGTAACAAGATATTGGTGTCGTACAGCAAGAATTAGATCTACTGTCTGTTGTTTTATGTAACAAGATATTGGTGTTGTACAGCAAGAATTAGACCTACTGTCTGTTGTTGTATGTAACAAGATATTGGTGTTGTACAGCAAGAATTAGACCTACTGTCTTTGTTGTATGTAACAAGATATTGGTGTTGTACAGCAAGAATTAGACCTACTGTCTATCGTTGTATGTAACAAGATATTGGTGTTGTACAGCAAGAATTAGATCTACTGTCTGTTGTTTTATGTAACACGATATTGGTGTTGTACAGCAAGAATTAGACCTACTGTCTATTATTGTGTGTAACAAGATATTGGTGTCGTACAGCAAGAATTAGATCTACTGTCTGTTGTTTTATGCAACAAGATATTGATGTTGTACAGCAAGAATTAGACCTACTGTCTATTATTGTGTGTAACAAGATATTGGTGTCGTACAGCAAGAATTAGATCTACTGTCTGTTGTTTTATGTAACAAGATATTGGTGTTGTACAGCAAGAATTAGGCCTACTGTCTATTGTTGTATGTAACAAGATATTGGTGTTGTACAGCAAGAATTAGATCTACTGTCTATTGTTGTATGTAACAAGATATTGGTGTTGTACAGCAAGAATTAGACCTACTGTCTATTATTGTGTGTAACAAGATATTGGTGTTGTACAGCAAGAATTAGATCTACTCTCTGTTGTTGTGTGTAACAAGACATTGGTGTTGTACAGCAAGAATTAGATCTACTGTCTATTGTTGTATGTAAGAAGATATTGGTGTTGTACAGCAAGAATTAGATCTACTGTCTGTTGTTGTGTGTAACAAGATATTGGTGTTGTACAGCAAGAATTAGATCTACTGTCTATTGTTGTATGTAAGAAGATATTGGTGTTGTACAGCAAGAATTAGACCTACTGTCTGTTGTTGTATGTAACAAGATATTGGTGTTGTACAGCAAGAATTAGACCTACTGTCTTTGTTGTATGTAACAAGATATTGGTGTTGTACAGCAAGAATTAGACCTACTGTCTATTGTTGTATGTAACAAGATATTGGTGTTGTACAGCAAGAATTAGATCTACTGTCTATTGTTGTATGTAACAAGATATTGGTGTTGTACAGCAAGAATTAGATCTACTGTCTGTTGTTTTATGTAACAAGATATTGGTGTTGTACAGCAAGAATTAGACCTACTGTCTATTACTGTGTGTAACAAGATATTGGTGTCGTACAGCAAGAATTAGATCTACTGTCTGTTGTTTTATGTAACAAGATATTGATGTTGTACAGCAAGAATTAGACCTACTGTCTATTATTGTGTGTAACAAGATATTGGTGTCGTACAGCAAGAATTAGATCTACTGTCTGTTGTTTTATGTAACAAGATATTGGTGTTGTACAGCAAGAATTAGACCTACTGTCTATTGTTGTATGTAACAAGATATTGGTGTTGTACAGCAAGAATTAGATCTACTGTCTATTGTTGTATGTAACAAGATATTGGTGTTGTACAGCAAGAATTAGATCTACTGTCTGTTGTTTTATGTAACAAGATATTGGTGTTGTACAGCAAGAATTAGACCTACTGTCTATTATTGTGTGTAACAAGATATTGGTGTCGTACAGCAAGAATTAGATCTACTGTCTGTTGTTTTATGTAACAAGATATTGATGTTGTACAGCAAGAATTAGACCTACTGTCTATTATTGTGTGTAACAAGATATTGGTGTCGTACAGCAAGAATTAGATCTACCGTCTATTGTTGTATGTAACAAGATATTGGTGTTGTACAGCAAGAATTAGATCTACTGTCTGTTGTTTTATCTAACAAGATATTGGTGTTGTACAGCAAGAATTAGGCCTACTGTCTATTGTTGTATGTAACAAGATATTGGTGTTGTACAGCAAGAATTAGATCTACTGTCTATTGTTGTATGTAACAAGATATTGGTGTTGTACAGCAAGAATTAGGCCTACTGTCTGTTGTTGTATGTAACAAGATATTGGTGTTGTACTGCAAGAATTAGACCTACTGTCTATTGTTGTATGTAACAAGATATTGGTGTTGTACAGCAAGAATTTGATCTACTGTCTGTTGTTGTGTGTAACAAGATATTGGTGTTGTACAGCAAGAATTAGATCTACTGTCTATTGTTGTATGTAAGAAGATATTGGTGTTGTACAGCAAGAATTAGACCTACTGTCTGTTGTTGTGTGTAACAAGATATTGGTGTTGTACAGCAAGAATTATATCTACTGTCTATTGTTGTATGTAAGAAGATATTGGTGTTGTACAGCAAGAATTATATATACTGTCTGTTGTTTTATGTAACAAGATATTGGTGTTGTACAGCAAGAATTAGACCTACTGTCTATTATTGTGTGTAACAAGATATTGGTGTTGTACAGCAAGAATTAGATCTACTGTCTGTTGTTGTGTGTAACAAGACATTGGTGTTGTACAGCAAGAATTAGATCTACTGTCTATTGTTGTATGTAAGAAGATATTGGTGTTGTACAGCAAGAATTAGATCTACTGTCTGTTGTTGTGTGTAACAAGATATTGGTGTTGTACAGCAAGAATTAGATCTACTGTCTATTGTTGTATGTAAGAAGATATTGGTGTTGTACAGCAAGAATTAGACCTACTGTCTGTTGTTGTGTGTAACAAGATATTGGTGTTGTACAGCAAGAATTAGATCTACTGTCTATTGTTGTATGTAACAAGACATTGGTGTTGTACAGCAAGAATTAGGCCTACTGTCTATTGTTGTAACAAGACATTGGTGTTGTACAGCAAGAATTAGACCTACTGTCTGTTGTTGTATGTAACAAGATATTGATTTTGTACAGCAAGAATTAGATCTACTGTCTGTTGTTTTATGTAACAAGATATTGGTGTTGTACAGCAAGAATTAGACCTACTGTCTATTATTGTGTGTAACAAGATATTGGTGTCGTACAGCAAGAATTAGATCTACTGTCTGTTGTTTTATGTAACAAGATATTGATGTTGTACAGCAAGAATTAGACCTACTGTCTATTATTGTGTGTAACAAGATATTGGTGTCGTACAGCAAGAATTAGATCTACTGTCTATTGTTGTATGTAACAAGATATTGGTGTTGTACAGCAAGAATTAGATCTACTGTCTGTTGTTTTATCTAACAAGATATTGGTGTTGTACAGCAAGAATTAGGCCTACTGTCTATTGTTGTATGTAACAAGATATTGGTGTTGTACAGCAAGAATTAAATCTACTGTCTATTGTTGTATGTAACAAGATATTGGTGTTGTACAGCAAGAATTAGGCCTACTGTCTGTTGTTGTATGTAACAAGATATTGGTGTTGTACTGCAAGAATTAGACCTACTGTCTATTGTTGTATGTAACAGGATATTGGTGTTGTACAGCAAGAATTAGATCTACTGTCTGTTGTTGTGTGTAACAAGATATTGGTGTTGTACAGCAAGAATTAGATCTACTGTCTATTGTTGTATGTAAGAAGATATTGGTGTTGTACAGCAAGAATTAGACCTACTGTCTGTTGTTGTGTGTAACAAGATATTGGTGTTGTACAGCAAGAATTAGATCTACTGTCTATTGTTGTATGTAACAAGACATTGGTGTTGTACAGCAAGAATTAGGCCTACTGTCTATTGTTGTAACAAGACATTGGTGTTGTACAGCAAGAATTAGACCTACTGTCTGTTGTTGTATGTAACAAGATATTGGTGTTGTACAGCAAGAATTAGACCTACTGTCTTTGTTGTATGTAACAAGATATTGGTGTTGTACAGCAAGAATTAGACCTACTGTCTATTGTTGTATGTAACAAGATATTGGTGTTGTACAGCAAGAATTAGATCTACTGTCTATTGTTGTATGTAACAAGATATTGGTGTTGTACAGCAAGAATTAGATCTACTGTCTGTTGTTTTATGTAACAAGATATTGGTGTTGTACAGCAAGAATTAGACCTACTGTCTATTATTGTGTGTAACAAGATATTGGTGTCGTACAGCAAGAATTAGATCTACTGTCTGTTGTTTTATGTAACAAGATATTGATGTTGTACAGCAAGAATTAGACCTACTGTCTATTATTGTGTGTAACAAGATATTGGTGTCGTACAGCAAGAATTAGATCTACTGTCTATTGTTGTATGTAACAAGATATTGGTGTTGTACAGCAAGAATTAGATCTACTGTCTGTTGTTTTATCTAACAAGATATTGGTGTTGTACAGCAAGAATTAGATCTACTGTCTATTGTTGTATGTAACAAGATATTGGTGTTGTACAGCAAGAATTAGGCCTACTGTCTGTTGTTGTATGTAACAAGATATTGGTGTTGTACTGCAAGAATTAGACCTACTGTCTATTGTTGTATGTAATAAGATATTGGTGTTGTACAGCAAGAATTAGATCTACTGTCTGTTGTTGTGTGTAACAAGATATTGGTGTTGTACAGCAAGAATTAGATCTACTGTCTATTGTTGTATGTAAGAAGATATTGGTGTTGTACAGCAAGAATTAGACCTACTGTCTGTTGTTGTGTGTAACAAGATATTGGTGTTGTACAGCAAGAATTAGATCTACTGTCTATTGTTGTATGTAAGAAGATATTGGTGTTGTACAGCAAGAATTAGATATACTGTCTGTTGTTTTATGTAACAAGATATTGGTGTTGTACAGCAAGAATTAGACCTACTGTCTATTATTGTGTGTAACAAGATATTGGTGTTGTACAGCAAGAATTAGATCTACTGTGTGTTGTTGTGTGTAACAAGACATTGGTGTTGTACAGCAAGAATTAGATCTAATGTCTATTGTTGTATGTAAGAAGATATTGGTGTTGTACAGCAAGAATTAGATCTACTGTCTGTTGTTGTGTGTAACAAGATATTGGTGTTGTACAGCAAGAATTAGATCTACTGTCTATTGTTGTATGTAAGAAGATATTGGTGTTGTACAGCAAGAATTAGACCTACTGTCTGTTGTTGTGTGTAACAAGATATTGGTGTTGTACAGCAAGAATTAGATCTACTGTCTATTGTTGTATGTAACAAGACATTGGTGTTGTACAGCAAGAATTAGGCCTACTGTCTATTGTTGTAACAAGACATTGGTGTTGTACAGCAAGAATTAGACCTACTGTCTGTTGTTGTATGTAACAAGATATTGGTGTTGTACAGCAAGAATTAGACCTACTGTCTTTGTTGTATGTAACAAGATATTGGTGTTGTACAGCAAGAATTAGACCTACTGTCTATTGTTGTATGTAACAAGATATTGGTGTTGTACAGCAAGAATTAGATCTACTGTCTATTGTTGTATGTAACAAGATATTGGTGTTGTACAGCAACAATTAGATCTACTGTCTGTTGTTTTATGTAACAAGATATTGGTGTTGTACAGCAAGAATTAGACCTACTGTCTATTATTGTGTGTAACAAGATATTGGTGTCGTACAGCAAGAATTAGATCTACTGTCTGTTGTTTTATGTAACAAGATATTGATGTTGTACAGCAAGAATTAGACCTACTGTCTATTATTGTGTGTAACAAGATATTGGTGTCGTACAGCAAGAATTAGATCTACTGTCTGTTGTTTTATGTAACAAGATATTGGTGTTATACAGCAAGAATTAGGCCTACTGTCTATTGTTGTATGTAACAAGATATTGGTGTTGTACAGCAAGAATTAGATCTACTGTCTATTGTTGTATGTAACAAGATATTGGTGCTGTACAGCAAGAATTAGGCCTACTGTCTGTTGTTGTATGTAACAAGATATTGGTGTTGTGCTGCAAGAATTAGACCTACTGTCTATTGTTGTATGTAACAAGATATTGGTGTTGTACAGCAAGAATTAGATCTACTGTCTGTTGTTGTGTGTAACAAGATATTGGTGTTGTACAGCAAGAATTAGATCTACTGTCTATTGTTGTATGTAACAAGACGTTGCTGTTGTACTGCAAGAATTAGAGCTACTATCCATTGTTGTGTGTAACAAGATATTGATGTTGTACAGCAAGAATTAGATCTACTGTCTATTGTTGTATGAACAAGACATTGGTGTTGTACAGCAAGAATTAGGCCTACTGTCTATTGTTGTATGTAACAAGATGTTGGTGTTGTAGAGCTAGAATTAGATCTACTGTCTATTGTTGTATGTAACAAAACATTGGTGTTGTACAGCAAGAATTAGACCTACTGTCTATTGTTGTGTGTAACAAGATATTGGTGTTGTACAGCAAGAATTAGACCTACTGTCTATTGTTGTATGTAACAAGATATTGCTGTTGTACTGCAAGAATTAGAGCTACTATCTATTGTTGTGTGTAACAAGATATTGATGTTGTACAGCAAGAATTAGATCTACTGTCTATTGTTGTATGAACAAGACATTGGTGTTGTACAGCAAGAATTAGGCCTACTGTCTATTGTTGTATGTAACAAGACGTTGGTGTTGTAGAGCTAGAATTAGATCTACTGTCTATTGTTGTATGTAACAAAACATTGGTGTTGTACAGCAAGAATTAGACCTACTGTCTATTGTTGTGTGTAACAAGATATTGGTGTTGTACAGCAAGAATTAGACCTACTGTCTATTGTTGTATGTAACAAGATATTGCTGTTGTACAGCAAGAATTAGAGCTACTATCTATTGTTGTGTGTAACAAGATATTGATTTTGTACAGCAAGAATTAGATCTACTGTCTATTGTTGTATGAACAAGACATTGATGTTGTACAGCAAGAATTAGATCTACTGTCTATTGTTGTGTGTAACAAGACATTGGTGTTGTACAGCAAGAATTAGATCTACTGTCTATTGTTGTGTGTAACAAGACTTGGTGTTGTACAGCAAGAATTAGGCCTACTGTCTATTGTTGTATGTAACAAGATATTGGTGTTGTACAGCAAGAATTAGATCTACTGTCTATTGTTGTATGTAACAAGACATTGGTGTTGTACAGCAAGAATTAGATCTACTGTCTATTGTTGTGTGTAACAAGATATTGGTGTTGTACAGCAAGAATTAGGCCTACTGTCTATTGTTGTAATTAGACATTCGTGTTGTACAGCAAGAATTAGATGTATTGTCTATTGTTGTATGTAACAAGACGTTGGTGTTGTACAGCAAGAATTAGACCTACTGTCTGTTGTTGTATGTAACAAGACATTGGTGTTGTACAGCAAGAATTAGATCTACTGTCTATTGTTGTGTGTAACAAGATATTGGTGTTGTACAGCAAGAATTAGACCTACTGTCTATTGTTGTGTGTAACAAGATATTGGTGTTGTACAGCAAGAATTAGATCTACTGTCTGTTGTCGTATGTAACAAGATATTGGTGTTGTACAGCAAGAATTAGACCTACTGTCTATTGTTGTATGTAACAAGATATTGGTGTTGTACAGCAAGAATTAGATCTACTGTCTATTGTTGTATGTAACAAGATATTGGTGTTGTACAGCAAGAATTAGATCTACTGTCTGTTGTTTTATGTAACAAGATATTGGTGTCGTACAGCAAGAATTAGACCTACTGTCTATTATTGTGTGTAACAAGATATTGGTGTCGTACAGCAAGAATTAGATCTACTGTCTGTTGTTTTATGTAACAGGATATTGATGTTGTACAGCAAGAATTAGACCTACTGTCTATTATTGTGTGTAACAAGATATTGGTGTCGTACAGCAAGAATTAGATCTACTGTCTGTTGTTTTATGTAACAAGATATTGGTGTTGTACAGCAAGAATTAGACCTACTGTCTGTTGTTGTATGTAACAAGATATTGGTGTTGTACAGCAAGAATTAGACCTACTGTCTTTGTTGTATGTAACAAGATATTGGTGTTGTACAGCAAGAATTAGACCTACTGTCTATCGTTGTATGTAACAAGATATTGGTGTTGTACAGCAAGAATTAGATCTACTGTCTGTTGTTTTATGTAACACGATATTGGTGTTGTACAGCAAGAATTAGACCTACTGTCTATTATTGTGTGTAACAAGATATTGGTGTCGTACAGCAAGAATTAGATCTACTGTCTGTTGTTTTATGCAACAAGATATTGATGTTGTACAGCAAGAATTAGACCTACTGTCTATTATTGTGTGTAACAAGATATTGGTGTCGTACAGCAAGAATTAGATCTACTGTCTGTTGTTTTATGTAACAAGATATTGGTGTTGTACAGCAAGAATTAGGCCTACTGTCTATTGTTGTATGTAACAAGATATTGGTGTTGTACAGCAAGAATTAGATCTACTGTCTATTGTTGTATGTAACAAGATATTGGTGTTGTACAGCAAGAATTAGACCTACTGTCTATTATTGTGTGTAACAAGATATTGGTGTTGTACAGCAAGAATTAGATCTACTCTCTGTTGTTGTGTGTAACAAGACATTGGTGTTGTACAGCAAGAATTAGATCTACTGTCTATTGTTGTATGTAAGAAGATATTGGTGTTGTACAGCAAGAATTAGATCTACTGTCTGTTGTTGTGTGTAACAAGATATTGGTGTTGTACAGCAAGAATTAGATCTACTGTCTATTGTTGTATGTAAGAAGATATTGGTGTTGTACAGCAAGAATTAGACCTACTGTCTGTTGTTGTATGTAACAAGATATTGGTGTTGTACAGCAAGAATTTAACCTACTGTCTTTGTTGTATGTAACAAGATATTGGTGTTGTACAGCAAGAATTAGACCTACTGTCTATTGTTGTATGTAACAAGATATTGGTGTTGTACAGCAAGAATTAGATCTACTGTCTATTGTTGTATGTAACAAGATATTGGTGTTGTACAGCAAGAATTAGATCTACTGTCTGTTGTTTTATGTAACAAGATATTGGTGTTGTACAGCAAGAATTAGACCTACTGTCTATTACTGTGTGTAACAAGATATTGGTGTCGTACAGCAAGAATTAGATCTACTGTCTGTTGTTTTATGTAACAAGATATTGATGTTGTACAGCAAGAATTAGACCTACTGTCTATTATTGTGTGTAACAAGATATTGGTGTCGTACAGCAAGAATTAGATCTACTGTCTGTTGTTTTATGTAACAAGATATTGGTGTTGTACAGCAAGAATTAGACCTACTGTCTATTGTTGTATGTAACAAGATATTGGTGTTGTACAGCAAGAATTAGATCTACTGTCTATTGTTGTATGTAACAAGATATTGGTGTTGTACAGCAAGAATTAGATCTACTGTCTGTTGTTTTATGTAACAAGATATTGGTGTTGTACAGCAAGAATTAGACCTACTGTCTATTATTGTGTGTAACAAGATATTGGTGTCGTACAGCAAGAATTAGATCTACTGTCTGTTGTTTTATGTAACAAGATATTGATGTTGTACAGCAAGAATTAGACCTACTGTCTATTATTGTGTGTAACAAGATATTGGTGTCGTACAGCAAGAATTAGATCTACCGTCTATTGTTGTATGTAACAAGATATTGGTGTTGTACAGCAAGAATTAGATCTACTGTCTGTTGTTTTATCTAACAAGATATTGGTGTTGTACAGCAAGAATTAGGCCTACTGTCTATTGTTGTATGTAACAAGATATTGGTGTTGTACAGCAAGAATTAGATCTACTGTCTATTGTTGTATGTAACAAGATATTGGTGTTGTACAGCAAGAATTAGGCCTACTGTCTGTTGTTGTATGTAACAAGATATTGGTGTTGTACTGCAAGAATTAGACCTACTGTCTATTGTTGTATGTAACAAGATATTGGTGTTGTACAGCAAGAATTTGATCTACTGTCTGTTGTTGTGTGTAACAAGATATTGGTGTTGTACAGCAAGAATTAGATCTACTGTCTATTGTTGTATGTAAGAAGATATTGGTGTTGTACAGCAAGAATTAGACCTACTGTCTGTTGTTGTGTGTAACAAGATATTGGTGTTGTACAGCAAGAATTATATCTACTGTCTATTGTTGTATGTAAGAAGATATTGGTGTTGTACAGCAAGAATTATATATACTGTCTGTTGTTTTATGTAACAAGATATTGGTGTTGTACAGCAAGAATTAGACCTACTGTCTATTATTGTGTGTAACAAGATATTGGTGTTGTACAGCAAGAATTAGATCTACTGTCTGTTGTTGTGTGTAACAAGACATTGGTGTTGTACAGCAAGAATTAGATCTACTGTCTATTGTTGTATGTAAGAAGATATTGGTGTTGTACAGCAAGAATTAGATCTACTGTCTGTTGTTGTGTGTAACAAGATATTGGTGTTGTACAGCAAGAATTAGATCTACTGTCTATTGTTGTATGTAAGAAGATATTGGTGTTGTACAGCAAGAATTAGACCTACTGTCTGTTGTTGTGTGTAACAAGATATTGGTGTTGTACAGCAAGAATTAGATCTACTGTCTATTGTTGTATGTAACAAGACATTGGTGTTGTACAGCAAGAATTAGGCCTACTGTCTATTGTTGTAACAAGACATTGGTGTTGTACAGCAAGAATTAGACCTACTGTCTGTTGTTGTATGTAACAAGATATTGATTTTGTACAGCAAGAATTAGATCTACTGTCTGTTGTTTTATGTAACAAGATATTGGTGTTGTACAGCAAGAATTAGACCTACTGTCTATTATTGTGTGTAACAAGATATTGGTGTCGTACAGCAAGAATTAGATCTACTGTCTGTTGTTTTATGTAACAAGATATTGATGTTGTACAGCAAGAATTAGACCTACTGTCTATTATTGTGTGTAACAAGATATTGGTGTCGTACAGCAAGAATTAGATCTACTGTCTATTGTTGTATGTAACAAGATATTGGTGTTGTACAGCAAGAATTAGATCTACTGTCTGTTGTTTTATCTAACAAGATATTGGTGTTGTACAGCAAGAATTAGGCCTACTGTCTATTGTTGTATGTAACAAGATATTGGTGTTGTACAGCAAGAATTAAATCTACTGTCTATTGTTGTATGTAACAAGATATTGGTGTTGTACAGCAAGAATTAGGCCTACTGTCTGTTGTTGTATGTAACAAGATATTGGTGTTGTACTGCAAGAATTAGACCTACTGTCTATTGTTGTATGTAACAGGATATTGGTGTTGTACAGCAAGAATTAGATCTACTGTCTGTTGTTGTGTGTAACAAGATATTGGTGTTGTACAGCAAGAATTAGATCTACTGTCTATTGTTGTATGTAAGAAGATATTGGTGTTGTACAGCAAGAATTAGACCTACTGTCTGTTGTTGTGTGTAACAAGATATTGGTGTTGTACAGCAAGAATTAGATCTACTGTCTATTGTTGTATGTAACAAGACATTGGTGTTGTACAGCAAGAATTAGGCCTACTGTCTATTGTTGTAACAAGACATTGGTGTTGTACAGCAAGAATTAGACCTACTGTCTGTTGTTGTATGTAACAAGATATTGGTGTTGTACAGCAAGAATTAGACCTACTGTCTTTGTTGTATGTAACAAGATATTGGTGTTGTACAGCAAGAATTAGACCTACTGTCTATTGTTGTATGTAACAAGATATTGGTGTTGTACAGCAAGAATTAGATCTACTGTCTATTGTTGTATGTAACAAGATATTGGTGTTGTACAGCAAGAATTAGATCTACTGTCTGTTGTTTTATGTAACAAGATATTGGTGTTGTACAGCAAGAATTAGACCTACTGTCTATTATTGTGTGTAACAAGATATTGGTGTCGTACAGCAAGAATTAGATCTACTGTCTGTTGTTTTATGTAACAAGATATTGATGTTGTACAGCAAGAATTAGACCTACTGTCTATTATTGTGTGTAACAAGATATTGGTGTCGTACAGCAAGAATTAGATCTACTGTCTATTGTTGTATGTAACAAGATATTGGTGTTGTACAGCAAGAATTAGATCTACTGTCTGTTGTTTTATCTAACAAGATATTGGTGTTGTACAGCAAGAATTAGATCTACCGTCTATTGTTGTATGTAACAAGATATTGGTGTTGTACAGCAAGAATTAGGCCTACTGTCTGTTGTTGTATGTAACAAGATATTGGTGTTGTACTGCAAGAATTAGACCTACTGTCTATTGTTGTATGTAATAAGATATTGGTGTTGTACAGCAAGAATTAGATCTACTGTCTGTTGTTGTGTGTAACAAGATATTGGTGTTGTACAGCAAGAATTAGATCTACTGTCTATTGTTGTATGTAAGAAGATATTGGTGTTGTACAGCAAGAATTAGACCTACTGTCTGTTGTTGTGTGTAACAAGATATTGGTGTTGTACAGCAAGAATTAGATCTACTGTCTATTGTTGTATGTAAGAAGATATTGGTGTTGTACAGCAAGAATTAGATATACTGTCTGTTGTTTTATGTAACAAGATATTGGTGTTGTACAGCAAGAATTAGACCTACTGTCTATTATTGTGTGTAACAAGATATTGGTGTTGTACAGCAAGAATTAGATCTACTGTGTGTTGTTGTGTGTAACAAGACATTGGTGTTGTACAGCAAGAATTAGATCTACTGTCTATTGTTGTATGTAAGAAGATATTGGTGTTGTACAGCAAGAATTAGATCTACTGTCTGTTGTTGTGTGTAACAAGATATTGGTGTTGTACAGCAAGAATTAGATCTACTGTCTATTGTTGTATGTAAGAAGATATTGGTGTTGTACAGCAAGAATTAGACCTACTGTCTGTTGTTGTGTGTAACAAGATATTGGTGTTGTACAGCAAGAATTAGATCTACTGTCTATTGTTGTATGTAACAAGACATTGGTGTTGTACAGCAAGAATTAGGCCTACTGTCTATTGTTGTAACAAGACATTGGTGTTGTACAGCAAGAATTAGACCTACTGTCTGTTGTTGTATGTAACAAGATATTGGTGTTGTACAGCAAGAATTAGACCTACTGTCTTTGTTGTATGTAACAAGATATTGGTGTTGTACAGCAAGAATTAGACCTACTGTCTATTGTTGTATGTAACAAGATATTGGTGTTGTACAGCAAGAATTAGATCTACTGTCTATTGTTGTATGTAACAAGATATTGGTGTTGTACAGCAACAATTAGATCTACTGTCTGTTGTTTTATGTAACAAGATATTGGTGTTGTACAGCAAGAATTAGACCTACTGTCTATTATTGTGTGTAACAAGATATTGGTGTCGTACAGCAAGAATTAGATCTACTGTCTGTTGTTTTATGTAACAAGATATTGATGTTGTACAGCAAGAATTAGACCTACTGTCTATTATTGTGTGTAACAAGATATTGGTGTCGTACAGCAAGAATTAGATCTACTGTCTGTTGTTTTATGTAACAAGATATTGGTGTTATACAGCAAGAATTAGGCCTACTGTCTATTGTTGTATGTAACAAGATATTGGTGTTGTACAGCAAGAATTAGATCTACTGTCTATTGTTGTATGTAACAAGATATTGGTGCTGTACAGCAAGAATTAGGCCTACTGTCTGTTGTTGTATGTAACAAGATATTGGTGTTGTGCTGCAAGAATTAGACCTACTGTCTATTGTTGTATGTAACAAGATATTGGTGTTGTACAGCAAGAATTAGATCTACTGTCTGTTGTTGTGTGTAACAAGATATTGGTGTTGTACAGCAAGAATTAGATCTACTGTCTATTGTTGTATGTAACAAGACGTTGCTGTTGTACTGCAAGAATTAGAGCTACTATCCATTGTTGTGTGTAACAAGATATTGATGTTGTACAGCAAGAATTAGATCTACTGTCTATTGTTGTATGAACAAGACATTGGTGTTGTACAGCAAGAATTAGGCCTACTGTCTATTGTTGTATGTAACAAGATGTTGGTGTTGTAGAGCTAGAATTAGATCTACTGTCTATTGTTGTACGTAACAAAACATTGGTGTTGTACAGCAAGAATTAGACCTACTGTCTATTGTTGTGTGTAACAAGATATTGGTGTTGTACAGCAAGAATTAGACCTACTGTCTATTGTTGTATGTAACAAGATATTGCTGTTGTACTGCAAGAATTAGAGCTACTATCTATTGTTGTGTGTAACAAGATATTGATGTTGTACAGCAAGAATTAGATCTACTGTCTATTGTTGTATGAACAAGACATTGGTGTTGTACAGCAAGAATTAGGCCTACTGTCTATTGTTGTATGTAACAAGACGTTGGTGTTGTAGAGCTAGAATTAGATCTACTGTCTATTGTTGTATGTAACAAAACATTGGTGTTGTACAGCAAGAATTAGACCTACTGTCTATTGTTGTGTGTAACAAGATATTGGTGTTGTACAGCAAGAATTAGACCTACTGTCTATTGTTGTATGTAACAAGATATTGCTGTTGTACAGCAAGAATTAGAGCTACTATCTATTGTTGTGTGTAACAAGATATTGATTTTGTACAGCAAGAATTAGATCTACTGTCTATTGTTGTATGAACAAGACATTGATGTTGTACAGCAAGAATTAGATCTACTGTCTATTGTTGTGTGTAACAAGACATTGGTGTTGTACAGCAAGAATTAGATCTACTGTCTATTGTTGTGTGTAACAAGACTTGGTGTTGTACAGCATGAATTAGGCCTACTGTCTATTGTTGTATGTAACAAGATATTGGTGTTGTACAGCAAGAATTAGATCTACTGTCTATTGTTGTATGTAACAAGACATTGGTGTTGTACAGCAAGAATTAGATCTACTGTCTATTGTTGTGTGTAACAAGATATTGGTGTTGTACAGCAAGAATTAGGCCTACTGTCTATTGTTGTAATTAGACATTCGTGTTGTACAGCAAGAATTAGATGTATTGTCTATTGTTGTATGTAACAAGACGTTGGTGTTGTACAGCAAGAATTAGACCTACTGTCTGTTGTTGTATGTAACAAGACATTGGTGTTGTACAGCAAGAATTAGATCTACTGTCTATTGTTGTGTGTAACAAGATATTGGTGTTGTACAGCAAGAATTAGACCTACTGTCTATTGTTGTGTGTAACAAGATATTGGTGTTGTACAGCAAGAATTAGATCTACTGTCTGTTGTCGTATGTAACAAGATATTGGTGTTGTACAGCAAGAATTAGGCCTACTGTCTATTGTTGTATGTAACAAGACATTGGTGTTGTACAGCAAGAATTAGGCGTACTGTCTATTGTTGTATGTAACACGATATTGGTGTTGTACACTAAGAATTAGATCTACTGTCTGTTGTTGTATGTAACAAGACATTGGTGTTGTACAGCTAGAATTAGACCTACTGTCTATTGTTGTGTGTAGCAAGACGTTGGTGTTGTACAGCAAGATTTAGATCTACTGTCTATTGTATGTAACAAGACATTGGTGTTGTACAGCTAGAATTAGATCTACTGTCTATTGTTGTATGTAACAAGACATTGGTGTTGTACAGCAAGAATTAGACCTACTGTCTATTGTTGTATGTAACAAGACATTGGTGTTGTACAGCAAGAATTAGATCTACTGTCTATTGTTGTATGTAACAAGACATTGGTGTTGTACAGCAAGAATTAGATCTACTGTCTATTGTTGCATGTAACAAGATATTGGTGTTGTACAGCAAGAATTAGGCCTACTGTCTGTTGTTGTATGTAACAAGACATTGGTGTTGTACAGCAAGAATTAGACCTACTGTCTATTGTTGTATGTAACAAGATATTGGTGTTGTACAACAAGAATTAGACCTACTGTCTATTATTGTGTGTAACAAGATATTGGTGTCGTACAGCAAGAATTAGATCTACTGTCTGTTGTTTTACGTAACAAGATATTGGTGTTTAACACCAAGAATTAGGCCTACTGTCTGTTGTTGTATGTAACAAGATATTGGTGTTGTACAGCAAGAATTAGACCTACTGTCTGTTGTTGTATGTAACAAGACGTTGGTGTTGTACAGCAAGAATTAGGCCTACTGTCTGTTGTTGTATGTAACAAGACATTGGTGTTGTACAGCTAGAATTAGATCTACTGTCTATTGTTGTATGTAACAAGACATTGGTGTTGTACAGCAAGAATTAGACCTACTGTCTATTGTTGTGTGTAACAAGACGTTGGTGTTGTACAGCAAGAATTAGATCTACTGTCTATTGGTGTATGTAACAAGACATTGGTGTTGTACAGCAAGCATTAGAGCTACTATCTATTGTTGTGTGTAACAAGATATTGATTTTGTACAGCAAGAATTAGATCTACTGTCTATTGTTGTATGAACAAGACATTGATGTTGTACAGCAAGAATTAGATCTACTGTCTATTGTTGTGTGTAACAAGACTTGGTGTTGTACAGCAAGAATTAGGCCTACTGTCTATTGTTGTAATTAGACATTCATGTTGTACAGCAAGAATTAGATCTACTGTCTATTGTTGTGTGTAACAAGACATTGGTGTTGTACAGCAAGAATTAGATCTACTGTCTATTGTTGTGTGTAACAAGATATTGGTGTTGTACAGCAAGAATTAGGCCTACTGTCTATTGTTGTAATTAGACATTCGTGTTGTACAGCAAGAATTAGATGTATTGTCTATTGTTGTATGTAACAAGACGTTGGTGTTGTACAGCAAGAATTAGACCTACTGTCTGTTGTTGTATTTAACAAGACATTGGTGTTGTACAGCAAGAATTAGATCTACTGTCTATTGTTGTGTGTAACAAGATATTGGTGTTGTACAGCAAGAATTAGATCTACTGTCTGTTGTCGTATGTAACAAGATATTGGTGTTGTACAGCAAGAATTAGGCCTACTGTCTATTGTTGTATGTAACAAGACATTGGTGTTGTACAGCAAGAATTAGGCGTACTGTCTATTGTTGTATGTAACACGATATTGGTGTTGTACACTAAGAATTAGATCTACTGTCTGTTGTTGTATGTAACAAGACATTGGTGTTGTACAGCTAGAATTAGATCTACTGTCTATTGTTGTATGTAACAAGACATTGGTGTTGTACAGCAAGAATTAGACCTACTGTCTATTGTTGTGTGTAACAAGACGTTGGTGTTGTACAGCAAGATTTAGATCTACTGTCTATTGTATGTAACAAGACATTGGTGTTGTACAGCTAGAATTAGATCTACTGTCTATTGTTGTATGTAACAAGACATTGGTGTTGTACAGCAAGAATTAGACCTACTGTCTATTGTTGTGTGTAACAAGACATTGGTGTTGTACAGCAAGAATTAGATCTACTGTCTATTGTTGTGTGTAACAAGACATTGGTGTTGTACAGCAAGAATTAGGCCTAGTGTCTATTGTTGTATGTAACAAGACGTTGCTGTTGTACAGCAAGAATTAGGCCTACTGTCTGTTGTTGTATGTAACAAGACATTGACGTTGTACAGCTAGAATTAGATCTACTGTCTATTGTTGTATGTAACAAGACATTGGTGTTGTACAGCAAGAATTAGATCTACTGTCTATTGTTGCATGTAACAAGATATTGGTGTTGTACAGCAAGAATTAGACCTACTGTCTATTATTTTGTGTAACAAGATATTGGTGTCGTACAGCAAGAATTAGATCTACTGTCTGTTGTTTTACGTAACAAGATATTGGTGTTGAACACCAAGAATTAGGCCTACTGTCTGTTGTTGTATGTAACAAGATATTGGTGTTGTACAGCAAGAATTAGACCTACTGTCTGTTGTTGTATGTAACAAGACGTTGGTGTTGTACAGCAAGAATTAGGCCTACTGTCTGTTGTTGTATGTAACAAGACATTGGTGTTGTACAGCTAGAATTAGATCTACTGTCTATTGTTGTATGTAACAAGACATTGGTGTTGTACAGCAAGAATTAGACCTACTGTCTATTGTTGTGTGTAACAAGACGTTGGTGTTGTACAGCAAGAATTAGATCTACTGTCTATTGGTGTATGTAACAAGACATTGGTGTTGTACAGCTAGAATTAGATCTACTGTCTATTGTTGTATGTAACAAGACATTGGTGTTGTACAGCAAGAATTAGGCCTACTGTCTATTGTTGTATGTAACACGATATTGGTGTTGTACAGCAAGAATTAGATCTACTGTCTATTGTTGTATGTAACAAGATATTGGTGTTGTACAGCAAGAATTAGGCCTACTGTCTGTTGTTGTATGTAACAAGATATTGGTGTTGTACAGTAAGAATTAGACCTACTGTCTATTGTTGTATGTAACAAGACATTGGTGTTGTACAGCAAGAATTAGACCTACTGTCTATTGTTGAATGTAACAAGATATTGGTGTTGTACAGCAAGAATTAGACCTACTGTCTATTGTTGTATGTAACAAGATATTGGTGTTGTACAGCAAGAATTAGAACTACTGTCTGTTGTTGTATGTAACAAGATATTGGTGTTGTACAGCAAGAATTAGATCTACTGTCTGTTGTTGTATGTAACAAGATATTGGTGTTGTACAGCAAGAATTAGACCTACTGTCTATTGTTGTATGTAACAAGACATTGGTGTTGTACAGCAAGAATTAGGCCTACTGTCTATTGTTGTATGTAAGAAGATATTGGTGTTGTACAGCAAAAATCAGATCTACTGTCTATTGTTGTATGTAACAAGATATGGGTGTTGTACAGCAAGAATTAGGCCTACTGTCTGTTGTTGTATGTAACAAGACATTGGTGTTGTACAGCAAGAATTAGACCTACTGTCTATTGTTGTATGTAACAAGATATTGGTGTTGTACAGCAAGAATTAGACCTACTGTCTATTATTGTGTGTAACAAGATATTGGTGTCGTACAGCAAGAATTAGATCTACTGTCTGTTGTTTTATGTAACAAGATATTGGTGTTGAACACCAAGAATTAGGCCTAATGTCTGTTGTTGTATGTAACAAGATATTGGTGTTGTACAGCAAGAATTATACCTACTGTCTGTTGTTGTATGTAACAAGACGTTGGTGTTGTACAGCAAGAATTAGGCCTACTGTCTATTGTTGTATGTAACAAGACATTGGTGTTGTACAGCAAGAATTAGATCTACTGTCTATTGTTGTATGTAACAAGATATTGGTGTTGTACAGCAAGAATTAGGCCTACTGTCTGTTGTTGTATGTAACAAGACATTGGTGTTGCACAGCAAGAATTAGACCTACTGTCTATTGTTGTATGTAACAAGATATTGGGCTTGTACAGCAAGAATTAGACCTACTGTCTATTATTGTGTGTAACAAGATATTGGTGTCGTACAGCAAGAATTAGATCTACTGTCTGTTGTTTTATGTAACAAGATATTGGTGTTGAACAGCAAGAATTAGGCCTAGTGTCTGTTGTTGTATGTAACAAGATATTGGTGTTGTACAGCAAGAATTAGACCTACTGTCTGTTGTTGTATGTAACAAGACGTTGGTGTTGTACAGCAAGAATTAGGCCTACTGTCTATTGTTGTATGTAACAAGACATTGGTGTTGTACAGCAAGAATTAGGCCTACTGTATATTGTTGTATGTAACAAGATATTGGTGTTGTACAGCAAGAATTAGATCTACTGTCTATTGTTGTATGTAACAAGATATTGGTGTTGTACAGCAGGAATTAGGCCTACTGTCTATTGTTGTGTGTAACAAGATATTGGTGTTGTACAGCGAGAATTAGACCTACTGTCTGTTGTTGTATGTAACAAGATATTGGTGTTGTACAGCAAGAATTAGACCTACTGTCTTTGTTGTATGTAACAAGATATTGGTGTTGTACAGCAAGAATTAGACCCACTGTCTATTGTTGTATGTAACAAGATATTGGTGTTGTACAGCAAGAATTAGATCTACTGTCTATTGTTGTATGTAACAAGATATTGGTGTTGTACAGCAAGAATTAGATCTACTGTCTGTTGTTTTATGTAACAAGATATTGGTGTTGTACAGCAAGAATTAGGCCTACTGTCTATTGTTGTATGTAACAAGATATTGGTGTTGTACAGCAAGAATTAGATCTACTGTCTATTGTTGTATGTAACAAGATATTGGTGTTGTACAGCAAGAATTATGCCTACTGTCTGTTGTTGTATGTAACAAGATATTGGTGTTGTACTGCAAGAATTAGACCTACTGTCTATTGTTGTATGTAACAAGATATTGGTGTTGTACAGCAAGAATTAGATCTACTGTCTATTGTTGTATGTAAGAAGATATTGGTGTTGTACAGCAAGAATTAGACCTACTGTCTGTTGTTGTGTGTAACAAGATATTGGTGTTGTACAGCAAGAATTAGATCTACTGTCTATTGTTGTATGTAACAAGACATTGGTGTTGTACAGCAAGAATTAGGCCTACTGTCTATTGTTGTAACAAGACATTGGTGTTGTACAGCAAGAATTAGACCTACTGTCTGTTGTTGTATGTAACAAGATATTGGTGTTGTACAGCAAGAATTAGACCTACTGTCGTTGTTGTATGTAACAAGATATTGGTGTTGTACAGCAAGAATTAGGCCTACTGTCTATTGTTGTAATTAGACATTCGTGTTGTACAGCAAGAATTAGATGTATTGTCTATTGTTGTATGTAACAAGACGTTGGTGTTGTACAACAAGAATTAGACCTACTGTCTGTTGTTGTATGTAATAAGACATTGGTGTTGTACAGCAAGAATTAGATCTACTGTCTATTGTTGTATATAACAAGACATTGGTGTTGTACAGCAAGAATTAGGCCTACTGCCTATTGTTGTAACAAGACATTGGTGTTGTACAGCAAGAATTAGGCCTACTGTCTATTGTTGTATGTAACGAGACGTTGGTGTTGTAGAGCTAGAATTAGATCTACTGTCTATTGTCGTATGTAACAAGATATTGGTGTTGTACAGCAAGAATTAGACCTACTGTCTATTGTTGTATGTAACAGCATATTGGTGTTGTACAGCAAGAATTAGACCTACTGTCTATTGTTGTATGTAACAAGATATTGGTGTTGTACAGCAAGAATTAGGCCTACTGTCTATTGTTGTAATTAGACATTCGTGTTGTACAGCAAGAATTAGATCTACTGTCTATTGTTGTGTGTAACAAGACATTGGTGTTGTACAGCAAGAATTAGATCTACTGTCTATTGTTGTATGTAACAAGACATTGTTGTTGTACAGCAAGAATTAGGCCTACTGTCTATTGTTGTAATTAGACATTCGTGTTGTACAGCAAGAATTAGATCTACTGTCTATTGTTGTGTGTAACAAGACATTGGTGTTGTGCAGCAAGAATTAGATCTACTGTCTATTGTTATGTGTAACAAGATATTGGTGTTGTACAGCAAGAATTAGACCTACTGTCTATTGTGGTATGTAACAAGATATTGGTGTTGTACAGCCAGAATTAGACCTACTGTCTGTTGTTGTATGTAACAAGATATTGGTGTTGTACAGCAAGAATTAGATGTATTGTCTATTGTTGTATGTAACAAGACATTGGTGTTGTACAGCAAGAATTAGATCTACTGTCTATTGTTGTATGTAACAAGACATTGGTTTTGTACAGCAAGAATTAGGCCTACTTTCTATTGTTGTAATTAGACATTCGTGTTGTACAGCAAGAATTAGATCTACTGTCTATTGTTGTACGTGACAAGACATTGGTGTTGTACAGCAAGAATTAGGCCTACTTTCTATTGTTATAATTAGACATTAGTGTTGTACAGCAAGAATTAGATCTACTGTCTATTGTTGTGTGTAACAAGATATTGGTGTTGTACAGCAAGAATTAGATCTACTGTCTATTGTTGTATGTAACAAGATATTGGTGTTGTACAGCAAGAATTAGATTTACTGTCTATTGTTGTGTGTAACAAGACATTGGTGTTGTGCAGCAAGAATTAGATCTACTGTCTATTATTGTGTGTAACAAGACATTGGTGTTGTACAGCAAGAATTAGACCTACTGTCTGTTGTTGTATGTAACAAGATATTGGTGTTGTACAGCAAGAATTAGATGTATTATCTATTGTTGTATGTAACAAGACATTGGTGTTGTACAGCAAGAATTAGATCTACTGTCTCTTGTTGTATGTAACAAGACATTGGATTTGTACAGCAAGAATTAGGCCTACTTTCTATTGTTGTAATTAGACATTCGTGTTGTACAGCAAGAATTAGATCTACTGTCTATTGTTGTATGTGACAAGATATTGGTGTTGTACAGCAAGAATTAGAACTATTGTCTATTGTTGTATGTAACAAGACATTGGTGTTGTTCAGCAAGAATTAGATCTACTGTCTGTTGTTGTATGTAACAAGACATTGGTGTTGTACAGCAAGAATTAAATCTACTGTCTATTGTTGTATGTAACAAGATATTGGTGTTGTACAGCAAGAATTAGACCTACTGTCTATTGTTGTGTGTAACAAGATATTGGTGTTGTACAGCAAGAATTAGATCTACTGTCTATTGTTGTATGTAACAAGACATTGGTGTTGTACAGCAAGAATTAGGCCTACTGTCTATTGTTGTAACAAGACATTGGTGTTGTACAGCAAGAATTAGACCTACTGTCTGTTGTTGTATGTAACAAGATATTGGTGTTGTACAGCAAGAATTAGACCTACTGTCTTTGTTGTATGTAACAAGATATTGGTGTTGTACAGCAAGAATTAGGCCTACTGTCTATTGTTGTAATTAGACATTCGTGTTGTACAGCAAGAATTAGATGTATTGTCTATTGTTGTATGTAACAAGACGTTGGTGTTGTAAAACAAGAATTAGACCTACTGTCTGTTGTTGTATGTAACAAGACATTGGTGTTGTACAGCAAGAATTAGATCTACTGTCTATTGTTGTATATAACAAGACATTGGTGTTGTACAGCAAGAATTAGGCCTACTCCCTATTGTTGTAACAAGACATTGGTGTTGTACAGCAAGAATTAGGCCTACTGTCTATTGTTGTATGTAACGAGACGTTGGTGTTGTAGAGCTAGAATTAGATCTACTGTCTATTGTCGTATGTAACAAGATATTGGTGTTGTACAGCAAGAATTAGACCTACTGTCTATTGTTGTATGTAACAGCATATTGGTGTTGTACAGCAAGAATTAGACCTACTGTCTATTGTTGTATGTAACAAGATATTGGTGTTGTACAGCAAGAATTAGGCCTACTGTCTATTGTTGTAATTAGACATTCGTGTTGTACAGCAAGAATTAGATCTACTGTCTATTGTTGTGTGTAACAAGACATTGGTGTTGTACAGCAAGAATTAGATCTACTGTCTATTGTTGTATGTAACAAGACATTGTTGTTGTACAGCAAGAATTAGGCCTACTGTCTATTGTTGTAATTAGACATTCGTGTTGTACAGCAAGAATTAGATCTACTGTCTATTGTTGTGTGTAACAAGACATTGGTGTTGTGCAGCAAGAATTAGATCTACTGTCTATTGTTGTGTGTAACAAGATATTGGTGTTGTACAGCAAGAATTAGACCTACTGTCTATTGTGGTATGTAACAAGATATTGGTGTTGTACAGCCAGAATTAGACCTACTGTCTGTTGTTGTATGTAACAAGATATTGGTGTTGTACAGCAAGAATTAGATGTATTGTCTATTGTTGTATGTAACAAGACATTGGTGTTGTACAGCAAGAATTAGATCTACTGTCTATTGTTGTATGTAACAAGACATTGGTTTTGTACAGCAAGAATTAGGCCTACTTTCTATTGTTGTAATTAGACATTCGTGTTGTACAGCAAGAATTAGATCTACTGTCTATTGTTGTACGTGACAAGACATTGGTGTTGTACAGCAAGAATTAGGCCTACTTTCTATTGTTATAATTAGACATTCGTGTTGTACAGCAAGAATTAGATCTACTGTCTATTGTTGTGTGTAACAAGATATTGGTGTTGTACAGCAAGAATTAGATCTACTGTCTATTGTTGTGTGTAACAAGACATTGGTGTTGTACAGCAAGAATTAGATCTACTGTCTATTGTTGTGTGTAACAAGACATTGGTGTTGTACGGCAAGAATTAGATCTACTGTCTATTGTTGTATGTAACAAGACATTGTTGTTGTACAGCAAGAATTAGGCCTACTGTCTATTGTTGTAATTAGACATTCGTGTTGTACAGCAAGAATTAGATCTACTGTCTATTGTTGTATGTAACAAGATATTGGTGTTGTACAGCAAGAATTAGATTTACTGTCTATTGTTGTGTGTAACAAGACATTGGTGTTGTGCAGCAAGAATTAGATCTACTGTCTATTGTTGTGTGTAACAAGACATTGGTGTTGTACAGCAAGAATTAGACCTACTGTCTGTTGTTGTATGTAACAAGATATTGGTGTTGTACAGCAAGAATTAGATGTATTATCTATTGTTGTATGTAACAAGACATTGGTGTTGTACAGCAAGAATTAGATCTACTGTCTCTTGTTGTATGTAACAAGACATTGGTTTTGTACAGCAAGAATTAGGCCTACTTTCTATTGTTGTAATTAGACATTCGTGTTGTACAGCAAGAATTAGATCTACTGTCTATTGTTGTATGTGACAAGATATTGGTGTTGTACAGCAAGAATTAGAACTATTGTCTATTGTTGTATGTAACAAGACATTGGTGTTGTTCAGCAAGAATTAGATCTACTGTCTGTTGTTGTATGTAACAAGACATTGGTGTTGTACAGCAAGAATTAAATCTACTGTCTATTGTTGTATGTAACAAGATATTGGTGTTGTACAGCAAGAATTAGACCTACTGTCTATTGTTGTATGTAACAAGATATTGGTGTTGTACAGCAAGAATTAGACCTACTGTCTGTTGTTGTATGTAAAAAGATATTGGTGTTGTACAGCAAGAATTAGATGTATTGTCTATTGTTGTATGTAACAAGACATTGGTGTTGTACAGCAAGAATTAGATCTACTGTCTATTGTTGTATGTAACAAGACATTGGTGTTGTACAGCAAGAATTAGGCCTACTTTCTATTATTGTAATTAGACATTCGTGTTGTACAGCAAGAATTAGATCTACTGTCTATTGTTGTATGTAACAAGATATTGGTGTTGTACAGCAAGAATTAGAACTATTGTCTATTGTTGTATGTAACAAGACATTGGTGTTGTACAGCAAGAATTAGATCTACTGTCTATTGTTGTATGTAACAAGATATTGGTGTTGTACAGCAAGAATTAGACCTACTGTCTATTGTTTTATGTAACAAGATATTGGTGTTGTACAGCAAGAATTAGACCTACTGTCTGTTGTTGTATGTAACAAGATATTGGTGTTGTACAGCAAGAATTAGATCTACTGTCTATTGTTGTATGTATTAAGATGTTGGTGTTGTACAGAAAGAATTAGACCTACTGTCTGTTGTTGTGTGTAACAAGATATTGGTGTTGTACAGCAAGAATTAGACCTACTCTCTGTTGTTGTGTGTAACAAGATATTGGTGTTGTACAGCAAGAATTAGACCTACTGTCTATTGCTGTATGTAACAGGATATTGGTGTTGTACAGCAAGAATTAGACCTACTGTCTATTGTTGTATGTAACAAGATATTGGTGTTGTACTGCAAGAATTAGACCTACTGTCTGTTGTTGTGTGTAACAAGATATTGGTGTTGTACAGCAAAAATTAGACCTACTGTCTATTGTTGTATGTAAGAAGATATTGGTGTTGTACAGCAAGAATTAGACCTACTGTCTGTTGTTGTGCGTAACAAGATATTGGTTTTGTACAGCAAGAATTAGACCTACTGTCTGTTGTTGTGTGTAACAAGATATTGGTGTTGTACAGCAGGAATTAGACCTACTGTCTATTGTTGTATGTAACAAGATATTGGTGTTGTACAGCAAGAATTAGACCTACTGTCTATTGTTGTATGTAACAAGATATTGGTGTTGTACAGCAAGAATTAGACCTACTGTCTATTGTTGTATGTAACAAGATATTGGTGTTGTACAGCATGAATTAGACCTACTGTCTATTGTTGTGTGTAACAAGACATTGGTGTTGTACAGCAAGAATTAGATCTACTGTCTATTGTTGTGTGTAACAAGATATTGGTGTTGTACAGCAAGAATTAGGCCTACTGTCTATTGTTGTAATTAGACATTCGTGTTGTACAGCAAGAATTAGATCTACTGTCTATTGTTGTATGTAACAAGACATTGGTGTTGTACAGCAAGAATTAGATCCACTGTCTATTGTTGTATGTAACAAGACATTGGTGTTGTACAACAAGAATTAGATCTACTGTCTATTGTTGTATGTAACAAGACATTGGTGTTGTACAGCAAGAATTAGATCTACTGTCTATTGTCGTATGTAACAAGACATTGGTGTTGTACAGCAAGAATTAGGCCTACTGTCTATTGTTGTAATTAGACATTCGTGTTGTACAGCAAGAATTAGATCTACTGTCTATTGTTGTATGTGACAAGATATTGGTGTTGTACAGCAAGAATTAAAACTATTGTCTATTGTTGTATGTAACAAGACATTGGTGTTGTTCAGCAAGAATTAGATCTACTGTCTGTTGTTGTATGTAACAAGATATTGGTGTTGTACAGCAAGAATTAAATCTACTGTCTATTGTTGTATGTAACAAGATATTGGTGTTGTACAGCAAGAATTAGACCTACTGTCTATTGTTGTATGTAACAAGATATTGGTGTTGTACAGCAAGAATTAGACCTACTGTCCGTTGTTGTATGTAAAAAGATATTGGTGTTGTACAGCAAGAATTAGATGTATTGTCTATTGTTGTATGTAACAAGACATTGGTGTTGTACAGCAAGAATTAGATCTACTGTCTATTGTTGTATGTAACAAGACATTGGTGTTGTACAGCAAGAATTAGGCCTACTTTCTATTATTGTAATTAGACATTCGTGTTGTACAGCAAGAATTAGATCTACTGTCTATTGTTGTATGTAACAAGATATTGGTGTTGTACAGCAAGAATTAGAACTATTGTCTATTGTTGTATGTAACAAGACATTGGTGTTGTACAGCAAGAATTAGATCTACTGTCTATTGTTGTATGTAACAAGATATTGGTGTTGTACAGCAAGAATTAGACCTACTGTCTATTGTTGTATGTAACAAGATATTGGTGTTGTACAGCAAGAATTAGACCTACTGTCTGTTGTTGTATGTAAAAAGATATTGGTGTTGTACAGCAAGAATTAGATGTATTGTCTATTGTTGTATGTAACAAGACATTGGTGTTGTACAGCAAGAATTAGATCTACTGTCTATTGTTGTATGTAACAAGACATTGGTGTTGTACAGCAAGAATTAGGCCTACTTTCTATTATTGTAATTAGACATTCGTGTTGTACAGCAAGAATTAGATCTACTGTCTATTGTTGTATGTAACAAGATATTGGTGTTGTACAGCAAGAATTAGATCTACTGTCTATTGTTGTATGTAACAAGATGTTGGTGTTGTACAGAAAGAATTAGACCTACTGTCTGTTGTTGTGTGTAACAAGATATTGGTGTTGTACAGCAAGAATTAGACCTACTCTCTGTTGTTGTGTGTAACAAGATATTGGTGTTGTACAGCAAGAATTAGACCTACTGTCTATTGCTGTATGTAACAGGATATTGGTGTTGTACAGCAAGAATTAGACCTACTGTCTATTGTTGTATGTAACAAGATATTGGTGTTGTACTGCAAGAATTAGACCTACTGTCTGTTGTTGTGTGTAACAAGATATTGGTGTTGTACAGCAAAAATTAGACCTACTGTCTATTGTTGTATGTAAGAAGATATTGGTGTTGTACAGCAAGAATTAGACCTACTGTCTGTTGTTGTGCGTAACAAGATATTGGTTTTGTACAGCAAGAATTAGACCTACTGTCTGTTGTTGTGTGTAACAAGATATTGGTGTTGTACAGCAGGAATTAGACCTACTGTCTATTGTTGTATGTAACAAGATATTGGTGTTGTACAGCAAGAATTAGACCTACTGTCTATTGTTGTATGTAACAAGATATTGGTGTTGTACAGCAAGAATTAGACCTACTGTCTATTGTTGTATGTAACAAGATATTGGTGTTGTACAGCATGAATTAGACCTACTGTCTATTGTTGTGTGTAACAAGACATTGGTGTTGTACAGCAAGAATTAGATCTACTGTCTATTGTTGTGTGTAACAAGATATTGGTGTTGTACAGCAAGAATTAGGCCTACTGTCTATTGTTGTAATTAGACATTCGTGTTGTACAGCAAGAATTAGATCTACTGTCTATTGTTGTATGTAACAAGACATTGGTGTTGTACAGCAAGAATTAGATCCACTGTCTATTGTTGTATGTAACAAGACATTGGTGTTGTACAACAAGAATTAGATCTACTGTCTATTGTTGTATGTAACAAGACATTGGTGTTGTACAGCAAGAATTAGATCTACTGTCTATTGTCGTATGTAACAAGACATTGGTGTTGTACAGCAAGAATTAGGCCTACTGTCTATTGTTGTAATTAGACATTCGTGTTGTACAGCAAGAATTAGATCTACTGTCTATTGTTGTATGTAACAAGATATTGGTGTTGTACAGCAAGAATTAGATCTACTGTCTATTGTTGTGTGTAACAAGACATTGGTGTTTTACAGCAAGAATTCGATCTACTGTCTATTGTTGTATGTAACAAGATATTGGTGTTGTACAGCAAGAATTAGGCCTACTGTCTATTGTCGTGTGTCACAAGACATTGGTGTTGTACAGCAAGAATTAGATCTATTGTCTATTGTTGTATGTAACAAGATATTGGTGTTGTACAGCAAGAATTAGGCCTACTGTCTATTGTTGTGTGTAACAAGACATTGGTGTTGTACAGCAAGAATTAGGCTTACTGTCTATTGTTGTAATTAGACATTCGTGTTGTACAGCAAGAATTAGATCTATTGTCTATTGTTGTGTGTAACAAGATATTGGTTTTGTACAGCAAGAATTAGATCTACCCTCTATTGTTGTATGTAACAAGACATTGGTGTTGTACAGAAAGAATTAGGCCTACTGTCTATTGTTGTAATTAGACATTCGTGTTGTACAGCAAGAATTAGATCTACTGTCTATTGTTGTGTGTAACGAGACATTGGTGTTGTGCAGCAAGAATTAGATCTACAGTCTATTGTTGTGTGTAACAAGACATTGGTGTTGTACAGCAAGAATTCGATCTACTGTCTATTGTTGTATGTAACAAGATGTTGGTGTTGTACAGCAAGAATTAGACCTACTGTCTGTTGTTGTGTGTAATAAGATATTGGTGTTGTACAGCAAGAATTAGACCTACTGTCTATTGTTGTATGTAACAAGATATTGGTGTTGTACAGCAAGAATTAGACCTACTGTCTGTTGTTGTGTGTAACAAGATATTGGTGTTGTACAGCAAGAATTAGACCTACTGTCTGTTGTTGTGTGTAACAAGATATTGGTGTTGTACAGCAAGAATTAGACCCACTGTCTATTGTTGTATGTAACAGGATATTGGTGTTGTACAGCAAGAATTAGACCTACTGTCTATTGTTGTATGTAACAAGATATTGGTGTTGTACAGCAAGAATTAGACCTACTGTCTGTTGTTGTGTGTAACAAGATATTGGTGTTGTACAGCAAGAATTAGACCTACTGTCTATTGTTGTATGTAACAAGATATTGGTGTTGTACAGCAAGAATTAGGCCTATTGTCTATAGTTGTAATTAGACATTCGTGTTGTACAGCAAGAATTAGATCTACTGTCTATCGTTGTATGTAACAAGATATTGGTGTTGTACAGCAAGAATTAGACCTACTGTCTGTTGTTGTGTGTAACAAGATATTGGTGTTGTACAGCAAGAATTAGACCTACTGTCTATTGTTGTATGTAACAAGATATTGGTGTTGTACAGCAAGAATTAGGCCTACTGTCTATTGTTGTATGTAACAAGATATTGGTGTTGTACAGCAAGAATTAGACCTACTGTCTATTGTTGTATGTAACAAGATATTGGTGTAGTACAGCAAGAATTAGACCTACTGTCTATTGTTGTATGTAACAAGATATTGGTGTTGTACAGCAAGAATTAGACCTACTGTCTATTGTTGTGTGTAACAAGACATTGGTGTTGTACAGCAAGAATTAGATCTACTGTCTATTGTTGTGTGTAACAAGATATTGGTGTTGTACAGCAAGAATTAGGCCTACTGTCTATTGTTGTAATTAGTCATTCGTGTTGTACAGCAAGAATTAGATCTACTGTCTATTGTTGTATGTAAGAAGACATTGGTGTTGTAGAGCAAGAATTAGATCTACTGTCTATTGTTGTATGTAACAAGACATTGGTGTTGTACAACAAGAATTAGATCTACTGTCTATTGTTGTATGTAACAAGACATTGGTGTTGTACAGCAAGAATTAGATCTACTGTCTATTGTTGTATGTAACAATATATTGGTGTTGTACAGCAAGAATTAGGCCTACTGTCTATTGTTGTATGTAACAAGATATTGGTGTTGTACAGCAAGAATTAGGCCTACTGTCTATTGTTGTGTGTAACAAGACATTGGTGTTGTACAGCAAGAATTAGGCTTACTGTCTATTGTTGTAATTAGACATTCGTGTTGTACAGCAAGAATTAGATCTATTGTCTATTGTTGTGTGTAACAAGATATTGGTTTTGTACAGCAAGAATTAGATCTACCCTCTATTGTTGTATGTAACAAGACATTGGTGTTGTACAGAAAGAATTAGGCCTACTGTCTATTGTTGTAATTAGACATTCGTGTTGTACAGCAAGAATTAGATCTACTGTCTATTGTTGTGTGTAACGAGACATTGGTGTTGTGCAGCAAGAATTAGATCTACAGTCTATTGTTGTGTGTAACAAGACATTGGTGTTGTACAGCAAGAATTCGATCTACTGTCTATTGTTGTATGTAACAAGATGTTGGTGTTGTACAGCAAGAATTAGACCTACTGTCTGTTGTTGTGTGTAATAAGATATTGGTGTTGTACAGCAAGAATTAGACCTACTGTCTATTGTTGTATGTAACAAGATATTGGTGTTGTACAGCAAGAATTAGACCTACTGTCTGTTGTTGTGTGTAACAAGATATTGGTGTTGTACAGCAAGAATTAGACCTACTGTCTGTTGTTGTGTGTAACAAGATATTGGTGTTGTACAGCAAGAATTAGACCCACTGTCTATTGTTGTATGTAACAGGATATTGGTGTTGTACAGCAAGAATTAGACCTACTGTCTATTGTTGTATGTAACAAGATATTGGTGTTGTACAGCAAGAATTAGACCTACTGTCTGTTGTTGTGTGTAACAAGATATTGGTGTTGTACAGCAAGAATTAGACCTACTGTCTATTGTTGTATGTAACAAGATATTGGTGTTGTACAGCAAGAATTAGGCCTATTGTCTATAGTTGTAATTAGACATTCGTGTTGTACAGCAAGAATTAGATCTACTGTCTATCGTTGTATGTAACAAGATATTGGTGTTGTACAGCAAGAATTAGACCTACTGTCTGTTGTTGTGTGTAACAAGATATTGGTGTTGTACAGCAAGAATTAGACCTACTGTCTATTGTTGTATGTAACAAGATATTGGTGTTGTACAGCAAGAATTAGGCCTACTGTCTATTGTTGTATGTAACAAGATATTGGTGTTGTACAGCAAGAATTAGACCTACTGTCTATTGTTGTATGTAACAAGATATTGGTGTAGTACAGCAAGAATTAGACCTACTGTCTATTGTTGTATGTAACAAGATATTGGTGTTGTACAGCAAGAATTAGACCTACTGTCTATTGTTGTGTGTAACAAGACATTGGTGTTGTACAGCAAGAATTAGATCTACTGTCTATTGTTGTGTGTAACAAGATATTGGTGTTGTACAGCAAGAATTAGGCCTACTGTCTATTGTTGTAATTAGTCATTCGTGTTGTACAGCAAGAATTAGATCTACTGTCTATTGTTGTATGTAAGAAGACATTGGTGTTGTACAGCAAGAATTAGATCTACTGTCTATTGTTGTATGTAACAAGACATTGGTGTTGTACAGCAAGAATTAGATCCACTGTCTATTGTTGTATGTAACAAGACATTGGTGTTGTACAACAAGAATTAGATCTACTGTCTATTGTTGTATGTAACAAGACATTGGTGTTGTACAGCAAGAATTAGATCTACTGTCTATTGTCGTATGTAACAAGACATTGGTGTTGTACAGCAAGAATTAGGCCTACTGTCTATTGTTGTAATTAGACATTCGTGTTGTACAGCAAGAATTAGATCTACTGTCTATTGTTGTATGTAACAAGATATTGGTGTTGTACAGCAAGAATTAGATCTACTGTCTATTGTTGTGTGTAACAAGACATTGGTGTTGTGCAGCAAGAATTAGATCTACTGTCTATTGTTGTGTGTAACAAGACATTGGTGTTTTACAGCAAGAATTCGATCTACTGTCTATTGTTGTATGTAACAAGATATTGGTGTTGTACAGCAAGAATTAGGCCTACTGTTTATTGTCGTGTGTCACAAGACATTGGTGTTGTACAGCAAGAATTAGATCTATTGTCTATTGTTGTATGTAACAAGATATTGGTGTTGTACAGCAAGAATTAGGCCTACTGTCTATTGTTGTGTGTAACAAGACATTGGTGTTGTACAGCAAGAATTAGGCTTACTGTCTATTGTTGTAATTAGACATTCGTGTTGTACAGCAAGAATTAGATCTATTGTCTATTGTTGTGTGTAACAAGATATTGGTTTTGTACAGCAAGAATTAGATCTACCCTCTATTGTTGTATGTAACAAGACATTGGTGTTGTACAGAAAGAATTAGGCCTACTGTCTATTGTTGTAATTAGACATTCGGGGTACAGCAAGAATTAGATCTACTGTCTATTGTTGTGTGTAACGAGACATTGGTGTTGTGCAGCAAGAATTAGATCTACAGTCTATTGTTGTGTGTAACAAGACATTGGTGTTGTACAGCAAGAATTCGATCTACTGTCTATTGTTGTATGTAACAAGATGTTGGTGTTGTACAGCAAGAATTAGACCTACTGTCTGTTGTTGTGTGTAATAAGATATTGGTGTTGTACAGCAAGAATTAGACCTACTGTCTATTGTTGTATGTAACAAGATATTGGTGTTGTACAGCAAGAATTAGACCTACTGTCTGTTGTTGTGTGTAACAAGATATTGGTGTTGTACAGCAAGAATTAGACCTACTGTCTGTTGTTGTGTGTAACAAGATATTGGTGTTGTACAGCAAGAATTAGACCCACTGTCTATTGTTGTATGTAACAGGATATTGGTGTTGTACAGCAAGAATTAGACCTACTGTCTATTGTTGTATGTAACAAGATATTGGTGTTGTACAGCAAGAATTAGACCTACTGTCTGTTGTTGTGTGTAACAAGATATTGGTGTTGTACAGCAAGAATTAGACCTACTGTCTATTGTTGTATGTAACAAGATATTGGTGTTGTACAGCAAGAATTAGGCCTATTGTCTATAGTTGTAATTAGACATTCGTGTTGTACAGCAAGAATTAGATCTACTGTCTATCGTTGTATGTAACAAGATATTGGTGTTGTACAGCAAGAATTAGACCTACTGTCTGTTGTTGTGTGTAACAAGATATTGGTGTTGTACAGCAAGAATTAGACCTACTGTCTATTGTTGTATGTAACAAGATATTGGTGTTGTACAGCAAGAATTAGGCCTACTGTCTATTGTTGTATGTAACAAGATATTGGTGTTGTACAGCAAGAATTAGACCTACTGTCTATTGTTGTATGTAACAAGATATTGGTGTAGTACAGCAAGAATTAGACCTACTGTCTATTGTTGTATGTAACAAGATATTGGTGTTGTACAGCAAGAATTAGACCTACTGTCTATTGTTGTGTGTAACAAGACATTGGTGTTGTACAGCAAGAATTAGATCTACTGTCTATTGTTGTGTGTAACAAGATATTGGTGTTGTACAGCAAGAATTAGGCCTACTGTCTATTGTTGTAATTAGTCATTCGTGTTGTACAGCAAGAATTAGATCTACTGTCTATTGTTGTATGTAAGAAGACATTGGTGTTGTAGAGCAAGAATTAGATCTACTGTCTATTGTTGTATGTAACAAGACATTGGTGTTGTACAACAAGAATTAGATCTACTGTCTATTGTTGTATGTAACAAGACATTGGTGTTGTACAGCAAGAATTAGATCTACTGTCTATTGTTGTATGTAACAATATATTGGTGTTGTACAGCAAGAATTAGGCCTACTGTCTATTGTTGTATGTAACAAGATATTGGTGTTGTACAGCAAGAATTAGGCCTACTGTCTATTGTTGTGTGTAACAAGACATTGGTGTTGTACAGCAAGAATTAGGCTTACTGTCTATTGTTGTAATTAGACATTCGTGTTGTACAGCAAGAATTAGATCTATTGTCTATTGTTGTGTGTAACAAGATATTGGTTTTGTACAGCAAGAATTAGATCTACCCTCTATTGTTGTATGTAACAAGACATTGGTGTTGTACAGAAAGAATTAGGCCTACTGTCTATTGTTGTAATTAGACATTCGTGTTGTACAGCAAGAATTAGATCTACTGTCTATTGTTGTGTGTAACGAGACATTGGTGTTGTGCAGCAAGAATTAGATCTACAGTCTATTGTTGTGTGTAACAAGACATTGGTGTTGTACAGCAAGAATTCGATCTACTGTCTATTGTTGTATGTAACAAGATGTTGGTGTTGTACAGCAAGAATTAGACCTACTGTCTGTTGTTGTGTGTAATAAGATATTGGTGTTGTACAGCAAGAATTAGACCTACTGTCTATTGTTGTATGTAACAAGATATTGGTGTTGTACAGCAAGAATTAGACCTACTGTCTGTTGTTGTGTGTAACAAGATATTGGTGTTGTACAGCAAGAATTAGACCTACTGTCTGTTGTTGTGTGTAACAAGATATTGGTGTTGTACAGCAAGAATTAGACCCACTGTCTATTGTTGTATGTAACAGGATATTGGTGTTGTACAGCAAGAATTAGACCTACTGTCTATTGTTGTATGTAACAAGATATTGGTGTTGTACAGCAAGAATTAGACCTACTGTCTGTTGTTGTGTGTAACAAGATATTGGTGTTGTACAGCAAGAATTAGACCTACTGTCTATTGTTGTATGTAACAAGATATTGGTGTTGTACAGCAAGAATTAGGCCTATTGTCTATAGTTGTAATTAGACATTCGTGTTGTACAGCAAGAATTAGATCTACTGTCTATCGTTGTATGTAACAAGATATTGGTGTTGTACAGCAAGAATTAGACCTACTGTCTGTTGTTGTGTGTAACAAGATATTGGTGTTGTACAGCAAGAATTAGACCTACTGTCTATTGTTGTATGTAACAAGATATTGGTGTTGTACAGCAAGAATTAGGCCTACTGTCTATTGTTGTATGTAACAAGATATTGGTGTTGTACAGCAAGAATTAGACCTACTGTCTATTGTTGTATGTAACAAGATATTGGTGTAGTACAGCAAGAATTAGACCTACTGTCTATTGTTGTATGTAACAAGATATTGGTGTTGTACAGCAAGAATTAGACCTACTGTCTATTGTTGTGTGTAACAAGACATTGGTGTTGTACAGCAAGAATTAGATCTACTGTCTATTGTTGTGTGTAACAAGATATTGGTGTTGTACAGCAAGAATTAGGCCTACTGTCTATTGTTGTAATTAGTCATTCGTGTTGTACAGCAAGAATTAGATCTACTGTCTATTGTTGTATGTAAGAAGACATTGGTGTTGTACAGCAAGAATTAGATCTACTGTCTATTGTTGTATGTAACAAGACATTGGTGTTGTACAACAAGAATTAGATCTACTGTCTATTGTTGTATGTAACAAGACATTGGTGTTGTACAGCAAGAATTAGATCTACTGTCTATTGTTGTATGTAACAATATATTGGTGTTGTACAGCAAGAATTAGGCCTACTGTCTATTGTCGTGTGTCACAAGACATTGGTGTTGTACAGCAAGAATTTGATCTATTGTCTATTGTTGTATGTAACAAGACATTGGTGTTGTACAGCAAGAATTAGATCTATTGTCTATTGTTGTGTGTAACAAGATATTGGTTTTGTACAGCAAGAATTAGATCTACCCTCTATTGTTGTATGTAACAAGACATTGGTGTTGTACAGAAAGAATTAGGCCTACTGTCTATTGTTGTAATTAGACATTCGTGTTGTACAGCAAGAATTAGATCTACTGTCTATTGTTGTGTGTAACGAGACATTGGTGTTGTGCAGCAAGAATTAGATCTACAGTCTATTGTTGTGTGTAACAAGACATTGGTGTTGTACAGCAAGAATTCGATCTACTGTCTATTGTTGTATGTAACAAGATGTTGGTGTTGTACAGCAAGAATTAGACCTACTGTCTGTTGTTGTGTGTAATAAGATATTGGTGTTGTACAGCAAGAATTAGACCTACTGTCTATTGTTGTATGTAACAAGATATTGGTGTTGTACAGCAAGAATTAGACCTACTGTCTGTTGTTGTGTGTAACAAGATATTGGTGTTGTACAGCAAGAATTAGACCTACTGTCTGTTGTTGTGTGTAACAAGATATTGGTGTTGTACAGCAAGAATTAGACCCACTGTCTATTGTTGTATGTAACAGGATATTGGTGTTGTACAGCAAGAATTAGACCTACTGTCTATTGTTGTATGTAACAAGATATTGGTGTTGTACAGCAAGAATTAGACCTACTGTCTGTTGTTGTGTGTAACAAGATATTGGTGTTGTACAGCAAGAATTAGACCTACTGTCTATTGTTGTATGTAACAAGATATTGGTGTTGTACAGCAAGAATTAGGCCTATTGTCTATAGTTGTAATTAGACATTCGTGTTGTACAGCAAGAATTAGATCTACTGTCTATCGTTGTATGTAACAAGATATTGGTGTTGTACAGCAAGAATTAGACCTACTGTCTGTTGTTGTGTGTAACAAGATATTGGTGTTGTACAGCAAGAATTAGACCTACTGTCTATTGTTGTATGTAACAAGATATTGGTGTTGTACAGCAAGAATTAGGCCTACTGTCTATTGTTGTATGTAACAAGATATTGGTGTTGTACAGCAAGAATTAGACCTACTGTCTATTGTTGTATGTAACAAGATATTGGTGTAGTACAGCAAGAATTAGACCTACTGTCTATTGTTGTATGTAACAAGATATTGGTGTTGTACAGCAAGAATTAGACCTACTGTCTATTGTTGTGTGTAACAAGACATTGGTGTTGTACAGCAAGAATTAGATCTACTGTCTATTGTTGTGTGTAACAAGATATTGGTGTTGTACAGCAAGAATTAGGCCTACTGTCTATTGTTGTAATTAGTCATTCGTGTTGTACAGCAAGAATTAGATCTACTGTCTATTGTTGTATGTAAGAAGACATTGGTGTTGTACAGCAAGAATTAGATCTACTGTCTATTGTTGTATGTAACAAGACATTGGTGTTGTACAACAAGAATTAGATCTACTGTCTATTGTTGTATGTAACAAGACATTGGTGTTGTACAGCAAGAATTAGATCTACTGTCTATTGTTGTATGTAACAATATATTGGTGTTGTACAGCAAGAATTAGGCCTACTGTCTATTGTCGTGTGTCACAAGACATTGGTGTTGTACAGCAAGAATTTGATCTATTGTCTATTGTTGTATGTAACAAGACATTGGTGTTGTACAGCAAGAATTAGATCTATTGTCTATTGTTGTGTGTAACAAGATATTGGTTTTGTACAGCAAGAATTAGATCTACCCTCTATTGTTGTATGTAACAAGACATTGGTGTTGTACAGAAAGAATTAGGCCTACTGTCTATTGTTGTAATTAGACATTCGTGTTGTACAGCAAGAATTAGATCTACTGTCTATTGTTGTGTGTAACGAGACATTGGTGTTGTGCAGCAAGAATTAGATCTACAGTCTATTGTTGTGTGTAACAAGACATTGGTGTTGTACAGCAAGAATTCGATCTACTGTCTATTGTTGTATGTAACAAGATGTTGGTGTTGTACAGCAAGAATTAGACCTACTGTCTGTTGTTGTGTGTAATAAGATATTGGTGTTGTACAGCAAGAATTAGACCTACTGTCTATTGTTGTATGTAACAAGATATTGGTGTTGTACAGCAAGAATTAGACCTACTGTCTGTTGTTGTGTGTAACAAGATATTGGTGTTGTACAGCAAGAATTAGACCTACTGTCTGTTGTTGTGTGTAACAAGATATTGGTGTTGTACAGCAAGAATTAGACCCACTGTCTATTGTTGTATGTAACAGGATATTGGTGTTGTACAGCAAGAATTAGACCTACTGTCTATTGTTGTATGTAACAAGATATTGGTGTTGTACAGCAAGAATTAGACCTACTGTCTGTTGTTGTGTGTAACAAGATATTGGTGTTGTACAGCAAGAATTAGACCTACTGTCTATTGTTGTATGTAACAAGATATTGGTGTTGTACAGCAAGAATTAGGCCTATTGACTATAGTTGTAATTAGACATTCGTGTTGTACAGCAAGAATTAGATCTACTGTCTATCGTTGTATGTAACAAGATATTGGTGTTGTACAGCAAGAATTAGACCTACTGTCTGTTGTTGTGTGTAACAAGATATTGGTGTTGTACAGCAAGAATTAGACCTACTGTCTATTGTTGTATGTAACAAGATATTGGTGTTGTACAGCAAGAATTAGGCCTACTGTCTATTGTTGTATGTAACAAGATATTGGTGTTGTACAGCAAGAATTAGACCTACTGTCTATTGTTGTATGTAACAAGATATTGGTGTAGTACAGCAAGAATTAGACCTACTGTCTATTGTTGTATGTAACAAGATATTGGTGTTGTACAGCAAGAATTAGACCTACTGTCTATTGTTGTGTGTAACAAGACATTGGTGTTGTACAGCAAGAATTAGATCTACTGTCTATTGTTGTGTGTAACAAGATATTGGTGTTGTACAGCAAGAATTAGGCCTACTGTCTATTGTTGTAATTAGTCATTCGTGTTGTACAGCAAGAATTAGATCTACTGTCTATTGTTGTATGTAAGAAGACATTGGTGTTGTACAGCAAGAATTAGATCTACTGTCTATTGTTGTATGTAACAAGACATTGGTGTTGTACAACAAGAATTAGATCTACTGTCTATTGTTGTATGTAACAAGACATTGGTGTTGTACAGCAAGAATTAGATCTACTGTCTATTGTTGTATGTAACAATATATTGGTGTTGTACAGCAAGAATTAGGCCTACTGTCTATTGTCGTGTGTCACAAGACATTGGTGTTGTACAGCAAGAATTAGATCTATTGTCTATTGTTGTATGTAACAAGATATTGGTGTTGTACAGCAAGAATTAGGCCTACTGTCTATTGTTGTGTGTAACAAGACATTGGTGTTGTACAGCAAGAATTAGGCTTACTGTCTATTGTTGTAATTAGACATTCGTGTTGTACAGCAAGAATTAGATCTATTGTCTATTGTTGTGTGTAACAAGATATTGGTTTTGTACAGCAAGAATTAGATCTACCCTCTATTGTTGTATGTAACAAGACATTGGTGTTGTACAGAAAGAATTAGGCCTACTGTCTATTGTTGTAATTAGACATTCGTGTTGTACAGCAAGAATTAGATCTACTGTCTATTGTTGTGTGTAACAAGACATTGGTGTTGTGCAGCAAGAATTAGATCTACAGTCTATTGTTGTGTGTAAATAGACATCGGTGTTGTACAGCAAGAATTCGATCTACTGTCTATTGTTGTATGTAACAAGATGTTGGTGTTTTACAGCAAGAATTAGACCTACTGTCTGTTGTTGTGTGTAACAAGATATTGGTGTTGTACAGCAAGAATTAGACCTACTGTCTATTGTTGTATGTAACAAGATATTGGTGTTGTACAGCAAGAATTAGACCTACTGTCTGTTGTTGTGTGTAACAAGATATTGGTGTTGTACAGCAAGAATTAGACCTACTGTCTGTTGTTGTGTGTAACAAGATATTGGTGTTGTACAGCAAGAATTAGACCTACTGTCTATTGTTGTATGTAACAGGATATTGGTGTCGTACAGCAAGAATTAGACCTACTGTCTATTGTTGTATGTAACAAGATATTGGTGTTGTACAGCAAGAATTGGACCTACTGTCTGTTGTTGTGTGTAACAAGATATTGGTGTTGTACAGCAAATATTAGACCTACTGTCTATTGTTGTATGTAACAAGATATTGGTGTTGTACAGCAAGAATTATACCTACTGTCTATCGTTGTATGTAACAAGATATTGGTGTTGTACAGCAAGAATTAGACCTACTGTCTGTTGTTGTGTGTAACAAGATATTGGTGTTGTACAGCAAGAATTAGACCTACTGTCTATTGTTGTATGTAACAAGATATTGGTGTTGTACAGCAAGAATTAGACCTACTGTCCATTGTTGTATGTAACAAGATATTGGTGTTGTACAGCAAGAATTAGACCTACTGTCTATTGTTGTGTGTAACAAGACATTGGTGTTGTAAGGCAAGAATTAGATCTACTGTCTATTGTTGTGTGTAACAAGATATTGGTGTTGTACAGCAAGAATTAAGCCTACTGTCTATTGTTGTAATTAGACATTCGTGTTGTACAGCAAGAATTAGACCTACTGTCTATTGTTGTATGTAACAAGACATTGGTGTTGTACAGCAAGAATTAGATCTACTGTATATTGTTGTATGTAACAAGACATTGGTGTTGTACAACAAGAATTAGATCTACTGTCTATTGTTGTATGTAAAAAGTCATTGGTGTTGTACAGCAAGAATTAGATCTACTGTCTATTGTCGTATGTAACAAGACATTGGTGTTGTACAGCAAGAATTAGGCCTACTGTCTATTGTTGTAATTAGACATTCGTGTTGTACTGCAAGAATTAGATCTACTGTCTATTGTTGTATGTAACAAGATATTGGTGTTGTACAGCAAGAATTAGATCTACTGTCTATTGTTGTGTGTATCAAGACATTGGTGTTGTGCAGCAAGAATTAGATCTACTGTCTATTGTTGTGTGTAACAAGACATTGGTGTTGTACAGCAAGAATTCGATCTACTGTCTATTGTTGTATGTAACAAGATATTGGTGTTGTACAGCAAGAATTAGGCCTACTGTCTATTGTCGTGTGTCACAAGACATTGGTGTTGTACAGCAAGAATTAGGCTTACTGTCTATTGTTGTAATTAGACATTCGTGTTGTACAGCAAGAATTAGATCTATTGTCTATTGTTGTGTGTAACTAGATATTGGTTTTGTACAGCAAGAATTAGATCTACCCTCTATTGTTGTATGTAACAAGACATTGGTGTTGTACAGAAAGAATTAGGCCTACTGTCTATTGTTGTAATTAGACATTCGTGTTGTACAGCAAGAATTAGATCTACTGTCTATTGTTGTGTGTAACAAGACATTGGTGTTGTGCAGCAAGAATTCGATCTACTGTCTATTGTTGTATGTAACAAGATGTTGGTGTTGTACAGCAAGAATTAGACCTACTGTCTATTGTTGTATGTAACAAGATATTGGTGTTGTACAGCGAGAATTAGACCTACTGTCTGTTGTTGTGTGTAACAAGATATTGGTGTTGTACAGCAAGAATTAGACCTACTGTCTGTTGTTGTGTGTAACAAGATATTGGTGTTGTACACCAAGATTTAGACCTACTGTCTATTGTTGTATGTAACAGGATATTGGTGTCGTACAGCAAGAATTAGACCTACTGTCTATTGTTGTATGTAACAAGATATTGGTGTAGTACAGCAAGAATTAGACCTACTGTCTATTGTTGTATGTAACAGGATATTGGTGTTGTACAGCAAGAATTAGACCTGCTGTCTATTGTTGTATGTAACAAGATATTGGTGTTGTACAGCAAGAATTAGGCCTACTGTCTATAGTTGTAATTAGACATTCGTGTTGTACAGCAAGAATTAGATCTACTGTCTATTGTTGTATGTAACAAGATATTGGTGTTGTACAGCAAGAATTAGATCTACTGTCTATTGTTGTATGTAACAAGACATTGGTGTTGTGCAGCAAGAATTAGATCTATTGTCTATTGTTGTGTGTAACAAGATATTGGTGTTGTACAGCAAGAATTAGACCTACTGTCTATTGTGGTATGTAACAAGATATTGGTGTTGTACAGCAAGAATTAGACCTACTGTCTATTGTGGTATGTAACAAGATATTGGTGTTGTACAGCAAGAATTAGGCCTACTGTCTATTGTTGTAATTAGACATTCGTGTTGTACAGCAAGAATTAGATCTACTGTCTATTGTTGTGTGTAACAAGACATTGGTGTTGTACAGCAAGAATTAGATCTACTGTCTATTGTTGTATGTAACAAGACATTGTTGTTGTACAGCAAGAATTAGGCCTACTGTCTATAGTTGTAATTAGACATTCGTGTTGTACAGCAAGAATTAGATCTACTGTCTATTGTTGTATGTAACAAGATATTGGTGTTGTACAGCAAGAATTAGATCTACTGTCTATTGTTGTATGTAACAAGACATTGGTGTTGTGCAGCAAGAATTAGATCTACTGTCTATTGTTGTGTGTAACAAGATATTGGTGTTGTACAGCAAGAATTAGACCTACTGTCTATTGTGGTATGTAACAAGATATTGGTGTTGTACAGCCAGAATTAGACCTACTGTCTGTTGTTGTATGTAACAAGATATTGGTGTTGTACAGCAAGAATTAGATGTATTGTCTATTGTTGTATGTAACAAGACATTGGTGTTGTACAGCAAGAATTAGATCTACTGTCTATTGTTGTATGTAACAAGACATTGGTTTTGTACAGCAAGAATTAGGCCTACTTTCTATTGTTGTAATTAGACATTCGTGTTGTACAGCAAGAATTAGATCTACTGTCTATTGTTGTACGTGACAAGACATTGGTGTTGTACAGCAAGAATTAGGCCTACTTTCTATTGTTATAATTAGACATTCGTGTTGTACAGCAAGAATTAGATCTACTGTCTATTGTTGTGTGTAACAAGATATTGGTGTTGTACAGCAAGAATTAGATCTACTGTCTATTGTTGTGTGTAACAAGACATTGGTGTTGTACAGCAAGAATTAGATCTACTGTCTATTGTTGTGTGTAACAAGACATTGGTGTTGTACGGCAAGAATTAGATCTACTGTCTATTGTTGTATGTAACAAGACATTGTTGTTGTACAGCAAGAATTAGGCCTACTGTCTATTGTTGTATGTAACAATATATTGGTGTTGTACAGCAAGAATTAGATGTATTATCTATTGTTGTATGTAACAAGACATTGGTGTTGTACAGCAAGAATTAGATCTACTGTCTGTTGTTGTATGTAACAAGACATTGGTGTTGTACAGCAAGAATTAAATCTACCCTCTATTGTTGTATGTAACAAGACATTGGTGTTGTACAGAAAGAATTAGGCCTACTGTCTATTGTTGTAATTAGACATTCGTGTTGTACAGCAAGAATTAGATCTACTGTCTATTGTTGTGTGTAACGAGACATTGGTGTTGTGCAGCAAGAATTAGATCTACAGTCTATTGTTGTATGTAACAAGACATTGGTTTTGTACAGCAAGAATTAGGCCTACTTTCTATTGTTGTAATTAGACATTCGTGTTGTACAGCAAGAATTAGATCTACTGTCTATTGTTGTATGTGACAAGATATTGGTGTTGTACAGCAAGAATTAGAACTATTGTCTATTGTTGTATGTAACAAGACATTGGTGTTGTTCAGCAAGAATTAGATCTACTGTCTGTTGTTGTATGTAACAAGACATTGGTGTTGTACAGCAAGAATTAAATCTACTGTCTATTGTTGTATGTAACAAGATATTGGTGTTGTACAGCAAGAATTAGACCTACTGTCTATTGTTGTATGTAACAATATATTGGTGTTGTACAGCAAGAATTAGACCTACTGTCTGTTGTTGTATGTAAAAAGATATTGGTGTTGTACAGCAAGAATTAGATGTATTGTCTATTGTTGTATGTAACAAGACATTGGTGTTGTACAGCAAGAATTAGATCTACTGTCTATTGTTGTATGTAACAAGACATTGGTGTTGTACAGCAAGAATTAGGCCTACTTTCTATTATTGTAATTAGACATTCGTGTTGTACAGCAAGAATTAGATCTACTGTCTATTGTTGTATGTAAAAAGATATTGGTGTTGTACAGCAAGAATTAGAACTATTGTCTATTGTTGTATGTAACAAGACATTGGTGTTGTACAGCAAGAATTAGATCTACTGTCTATTGTTGTATGTAACAAGATATTGGTGTTGTACAGCAAGAATTAGACCTACTGTCTATTGTTTTATGTAACAAGATATTGGTGTTGTACAGCAAGAATTAGACCTACTGTCTGTTGTTGTATGTAACAAGATATTGGTGTTGTACAGCAAGAATTAGATCTACTGTCTATTGTTGTATGTAACAAGATGTTGGTGTTGTACAGAAAGAATTAGACCTACTGTCTGTTGTTGTGTGTAACAAGATATTGGTGTTGTAAAGCAAGAATTAGACCTACTCTCTGTTGTTGTGTGTAACAAGATATTGGTGTTGTACAGCAAGAATTAGACCTACTGTCTATTGCTGTATGTAACAGGATATTGGTGTTGTACAGCAAGAATTAGACCTACTGTCTATTGTTGTATGTAACAAGATATTGGTGTTGTACTGCAAGAATTAGACCTACTGTCTGTTGTTGTGTGTAACAAGATATTGGTGTTGTACAGCAAAAATTAGACCTACTGTCTATTGTTGTATGTAAGAAGATATTGGTGTTGTACAGCAAGAATTAGACCTACTGTCTGTTGTTGTGCGTAACAAGATATTGGTTTTGTACAGCAAGAATTAGACCTACTGTCTGTTGTTGTGTGTAACAAGATATTGGTGTTGTACAGCAGGAATTAGACCTACTGTCTATTGTTGTATGTAACAAGATATTGGTGTTGTACAGCAAGAATTAGACCTACTGTCTATTGTTGTATGTAACAAGATATTGGTGTTGTACAGCAAGAATTAGACCTACTGTCTATTGTTGTATGTAACAAGATATTGGTGTTGTACAGCATGAATTAGACCTACTGTCTATTGTTGTGTGTAACAAGACATTGGTGTTGTACAGCAAGAATTAGATCTACTGTCTATTGTTGTGTGTAACAAGATATTGGTGTTGTACAGCAAGAATTAGGCCTACTGTCTATTATTGTAATTAGACATTCGTGTTGTACAGCAAGAATTAGATCTACTGTCTATTGTTGTATGTAACAAGACATTGGTGTTGTACAGCAAGAATTAGATCTACTGTCTATTGTTGTATGTAACAGGATATTGGTGTCGTACAGCAAGAATTAGACCTACTGTCTATTGTTGTATGTAACAAGATATTGGTGTTGTACAGCAAGAATTGGACCTACTGTCTGTTGTTGTGTGTAACAAGATATTGGTGTTGTACAGCAAATATTAGACCTACTGTCTATTGTTGTATGTAACAAGATATTGGTGTTGTACAGCAAGAATTATACCTACTGTCTATCGTTGTATGTAACAAGATATTGGTGTTGTACAGCAAGAATTAGACCTACTGTCTGTTGTTGTGTGTAACAAGATATTGGTGTTGTACAGCAAGAATTAGACCTACTGTCTATTGTTGTATGTAACAAGATATTGGTGTTGTACAGCAAGAATTAGACCTACTGTCCATTGTTGTATGTAACAAGATATTGGTGTTGTACAGCAAGAATTAGACCTACTGTCTATTGTTGTGTGTAACAAGACATTGGTGTTGTAAGGCAAGAATTAGATCTACTGTCTATTGTTGTGTGTAACAAGATATTGGTGTTGTACAGCAAGAATTAAGCCTACTGTCTATTGTTGTAATTAGACATTCGTGTTGTACAGCAAGAATTAGACCTACTGTCTATTGTTGTATGTAACAAGACATTGGTGTTGTACAGCAAGAATTAGATCTACTGTATATTGTTGTATGTAACAAGACATTGGTGTTGTACAACAAGAATTAGATCTACTGTCTATTGTTGTATGTAAAAAGTCATTGGTGTTGTACAGCAAGAATTAGATCTACTGTCTATTGTCGTATGTAACAAGACATTGGTGTTGTACAGCAAGAATTAGGCCTACTGTCTATTGTTGTAATTAGACATTCGTGTTGTACTGCAAGAATTAGATCTACTGTCTATTGTTGTATGTAACAAGATATTGGTGTTGTACAGCAAGAATTAGATCTACTGTCTATTGTTGTGTGTATCAAGACATTGGTGTTGTGCAGCAAGAATTAGATCTACTGTCTATTGTTGTGTGTAACAAGACATTGGTGTTGTACAGCAAGAATTCGATCTACTGTCTATTGTTGTATGTAACAAGATATTGGTGTTGTACAGCAAGAATTAGGCCTACTGTCTATTGTCGTGTGTCACAAGACATTGGTGTTGTACAGCAAGAATTAGGCTTACTGTCTATTGTTGTAATTAGACATTCGTGTTGTACAGCAAGAATTAGATCTATTGTCTATTGTTGTGTGTAACTAGATATTGGTTTTGTACAGCAAGAATTAGATCTACCCTCTATTGTTGTATGTAACAAGACATTGGTGTTGTACAGAAAGAATTAGGCCTACTGTCTATTGTTGTAATTAGACATTCGTGTTGTACAGCAAGAATTAGATCTACTGTCTATTGTTGTGTGTAACAAGACATTGGTGTTGTGCAGCAAGAATTCGATCTACTGTCTATTGTTGTATGTAACAAGATGTTGGTGTTGTACAGCAAGAATTAGACCTACTGTCTATTGTTGTATGTAACAAGATATTGGTGTTGTACAGCGAGAATTAGACCTACTGTCTGTTGTTGTGTGTAACAAGATATTGGTGTTGTACAGCAAGAATTAGACCTACTGTCTGTTGTTGTGTGTAACAAGATATTGGTGTTGTACACCAAGATTTAGACCTACTGTCTATTGTTGTATGTAACAGGATATTGGTGTCGTACAGCAAGAATTAGACCTACTGTCTATTGTTGTATGTAACAAGATATTGGTGTAGTACAGCAAGAATTAGACCTACTGTCTATTGTTGTATGTAACAGGATATTGGTGTTGTACAGCAAGAATTAGACCTGCTGTCTATTGTTGTATGTAACAAGATATTGGTGTTGTACAGCAAGAATTAGGCCTACTGTCTATAGTTGTAATTAGACATTCGTGTTGTACAGCAAGAATTAGATCTACTGTCTATTGTTGTATGTAACAAGATATTGGTGTTGTACAGCAAGAATTAGATCTACTGTCTATTGTTGTATGTAACAAGACATTGGTGTTGTGCAGCAAGAATTAGATCTATTGTCTATTGTTGTGTGTAACAAGATATTGGTGTTGTACAGCAAGAATTAGACCTACTGTCTATTGTGGTATGTAACAAGATATTGGTGTTGTACAGCAAGAATTAGACCTACTGTCTATTGTGGTATGTAACAAGATATTGGTGTTGTACAGCAAGAATTAGGCCTACTGTCTATTGTTGTAATTAGACATTCGTGTTGTACAGCAAGAATTAGATCTACTGTCTATTGTTGTGTGTAACAAGACATTGGTGTTGTACAGCAAGAATTAGATCTACTGTCTATTGTTGTATGTAACAAGACATTGTTGTTGTACAGCAAGAATTAGGCCTACTGTCTATTGTTGTAATTAGACATTCGTGTTGTACAGCAAGAATTAGATCTACTGTCTATTGTTGTGTGTAACAAGACATTGGTGTTGTGCAGCAAGAATTAGATCTACTGTCTATTGTTGTGTGTAACAAGATATTGGTGTTGTACAGCAAGAATTAGACCTACTGTCTATTGTGGTATGTAACAAGATATTGGTGTTGTACAGCCAGAATTAGACCTACTGTCTGTTGTTGTATGTAACAAGATATTGGTGTTGTACAGCAAGAATTAGATGTATTGTCTATTGTTGTATGTAACAAGACATTGGTGTTGTACAGCAAGAATTAGATCTACTGTCTATTGTTGTATGTAACAAGACATTGGTTTTGTACAGCAAGAATTAGGCCTACTTTCTATTGTTGTAATTAGACATTCGTGTTGTACAGCAAGAATTAGATCTACTGTCTATTGTTGTACGTGACAAGACATTGGTGTTGTACAGCAAGAATTAGGCCTACTTTCTATTGTTATAATTAGACATTCGTGTTGTACAGCAAGAATTAGATCTACTGTCTATTGTTGTGTGTAACAAGATATTGGTGTTGTACAGCAAGAATTAGATCTACTGTCTATTGTTGTGTGTAACAAGACATTGGTGTTGTACAGCAAGAATTAGATCTACTGTCTATTGTTGTGTGTAACAAGACATTGGTGTTGTACGGCAAGAATTAGATCTACTGTCTATTGTTGTATGTAACAAGACATTGTTGTTGTACAGCAAGAATTAGGCCTACTGTCTATTGTTGTATGTAACAATATATTGGTGTTGTACAGCAAGAATTAGATGTATTATCTATTGTTGTATGTAACAAGACATTGGTGTTGTACAGCAAGAATTAGATCTACTGTCTCTTGTTGTATGTAACAAGACATTGGTTTTGTACAGCAAGAATTAGGCCTACTTTCTATTGTTGTAATTAGACATTCGTGTTGTACAGCAAGAATTAGATCTACTGTCTATTGTTGTATGTGACAAGATATTGGTGTTGTACAGCAAGAATTAGAACTATTGTCTATTGTTGTATGTAACAAGACATTGGTGTTGTTCAGCAAGAATTAGATCTACTGTCTGTTGTTGTATGTAACAAGACATTGGTGTTGTACAGCAAGAATTAAATCTACTGTCTATTGTTGTATGTAACAAGATATTGGTGTTGTACAGCAAGAATTAGACCTACTGTCTATTGTTGTATGTAACAATATATTGGTGTTGTACAGCAAGAATTAGACCTACTGTCTGTTGTTGTATGTAAAAAGATATTGGTGTTGTACAGCAAGAATTAGATGTATTGTCTATTGTTGTATGTAACAAGACATTGGTGTTGTACAGCAAGAATTAGATCTACTGTCTATTGTTGTATGTAACAAGACATTGGTGTTGTACAGCAAGAATTAGGCCTACTTTCTATTATTGTAATTAGACATTCGTGTTGTACAGCAAGAATTAGATCTACTGTCTATTGTTGTATGTAAAAAGATATTGGTGTTGTACAGCAAGAATTAGAACTATTGTCTATTGTTGTATGTAACAAGACATTGGTGTTGTACAGCAAGAATTAGATCTACTGTCTATTGTTGTATGTAACAAGATATTGGTGTTGTACAGCAAGAATTAGACCTACTGTCTATTGTTTTATGTAACAAGATATTGGTGTTGTACAGCAAGAATTAGACCTACTGTCTGTTGTTGTATGTAACAAGATATTGGTGTTGTACAGCAAGAATTAGATCTACTGTCTATTGTTGTATGTAACAAGATGTTGGTGTTGTACAGAAAGAATTAGACCTACTGTCTGTTGTTGTGTGTAACAAGATATTGGTGTTGTAAAGCAAGAATTAGACCTACTCTCTGTTGTTGTGTGTAACAAGATATTGGTGTTGTACAGCAAGAATTAGACCTACTGTCTATTGCTGTATGTAACAGGATATTGGTGTTGTACAGCAAGAATTAGACCTACTGTCTATTGTTGTATGTAACAAGATATTGGTGTTGTACTGCAAGAATTAGACCTACTGTCTGTTGTTGTGTGTAACAAGATATTGGTGTTGTACAGCAAAAATTAGACCTACTGTCTATTGTTGTATGTAAGAAGATATTGGTGTTGTACAGCAAGAATTAGACCTACTGTCTGTTGTTGTGCGTAACAAGATATTGGTTTTGTACAGCAAGAATTAGACCTACTGTCTGTTGTTGTGTGTAACAAGATATTGGTGTTGTACAGCAGGAATTAGACCTACTGTCTATTGTTGTATGTAACAAGATATTGGTGTTGTACAGCAAGAATTAGACCTACTGTCTATTGTTGTATGTAACAAGATATTGGTGTTGTACAGCAAGAATTAGACCTACTGTCTATTGTTGTATGTAACAAGATATTGGTGTTGTACAGCATGAATTAGACCTACTGTCTATTGTTGTGTGTAACAAGACATTGGTGTTGTACAGCAAGAATTAGATCTACTGTCTATTGTTGTGTGTAACAAGATATTGGTGTTGTACAGCAAGAATTAGGCCTACTGTCTATTATTGTAATTAGACATTCGTGTTGTACAGCAAGAATTAGATCTACTGTCTATTGTTGTATGTAACAAGACATTGGTGTTGTACAGCAAGAATTAGATCCACTGTCTATTGTTGTATGTAACAAGACATTGGTGTTGTACAACAAGAATTAGATCTACTGTCTATTGTTGTATGTAACAAGAAATTGGTGTTGTACAGCAAGAATTAGATCTACTGTCTATTGTCGTATGTAACAAGACATTGGTGTTGTACAGCAAGAATTAGGCCTACTGTCTATTGTTGTAATTAGACATTCGTGTTGTACAGCAAGAATTAGATCTACTGTCTATTGTTGTATGTAACAAGATATTGGTGTTGTACAGCAAGAATTAGATCTACTGTCTATTGTTGTGTGTAACAAGACATTGGTGTTGTGCAGCAAGAATTAGATCTACTGTCTATTGTTGTGTGTAACAAGACATTGGTGTTTTACAGCAAGAATTCGATCTACTGTCTATTGTTGTATGTAACAAGATATTGGTGTTGTACAGCAAGAATTAGGCCTACTGTCTATTGTTGTGTGTAACAAGACATTGGTGTTGTACAGCAAGAATTAGATCTACCCTCTATTGTTGTATGTAACAAGACATTGGTGTTGTACAGAAAGAATTAGGCCTACTGTCTATTGTTGTAATTAGACATTCGTGTTGTACAGCAAGAATTAGATCTATTGTCTATTGTTGTGTGTAACAAGATATTGGTTTTGTACAGCAAGAATTAGATCTACCCTCTATTGTTGTATGTAACAAGACATTGGTGTTGTACAGAAAGGATTAGGCCTACTGTCTATTGTTGTAATTAGACATTCGTGTTGTACAGCAAGAATTAGATCTACTGTCTATTGTTGTGTGTAACGAGACATTGGTGTTGTGCAGCAAGAATTAGATCTACAGTCTATTGTTGTGTGTAACAAGACATTGGTGTTGTACAGCAAGAATTCGATCTACTGTCTATTGTTGTATGTAACAAGATGTTGGTGTTGTACAGCAAGAATTAGACCTACTGTCTGTTGTTGTGTGTAATAAGATATTGGTGTTGTACAGCAAGAATTAGACCTACTGTCTATTGTTGTATGTAACAAGATATTGGTGTTGTACAGCAAGAATTAGACCTACTGTCTGTTGTTGTGTGTAACAAGATATTGGTGTTGTACAGCAAGAATTAGACCTACTGTCTGTTGTTGTGTGTAACAAGATATTGGTGTTGTACAGCAAGAATTAGACCTACTGTCTATTGTTGTATGTAACAGGATATTGGTGTTGTACAGCATGAATTAGACCTACTGTCTATTGTTGTATGTAACAAGATATTGGTGTTGTACAGCAAGAATTAGACCTACTGTCTGTTGTTGTGTGTAACAAGATATTGGTGTTGTACAGCAAGAATTAGACCTACTGTCTATTGTTGTATGTAACAAGATATTGGTGTTGTACAGCAAGAATTAGGCCTATTGTCTATAGTTGTAATTAGACATTCGTGTTGTACAGCAAGAATTAGATCTACTGTCTATCGTTGTATGTAACAAGATATTGGTGTTGTACAGCAAGAATTAGACCTACTGTCTGTTGTTGTGTGTAACAAGATATTGGTGTTGTACAGCAAGAATTAGACCTACTGTCTATTGTTGTATGTAACAAGATATTGGTGTTGTACAGCAAGAATTAGGCCTACTGTCTATTGTTGTATGTAACAAGATATTGGTGTTGTACAGCAAGAATTAGACCTACTGTCTATTGTTGTATGTAACAAGATATTGGTGTAGTACAGCAAGAATTAGACCTACTGTCTATTGTTGTATGTAACAAGATATTGGTGTTGTACAGCAAGAATTAGACCTACTGTCTATTGTTGTGTGTAACAAGACATTGGTGTTGTACAGCAAGAATTAGATCTACTGTCTATTGTTGTGTGTAACAAGATATTGGTGTTGTACAGCAAGAATTAGGCCTACTGTCTATTGTTGTAATTAGTCATTCGTGTTGTGCTGCAAGAATTAGATCTACTGTCTATTGTTGTATGTAAGAAGACATTGGTGTTGTACAGCAAGAATTAGATCTACTGTCTATTGTTGTATGTAACAAGACATTGGTGTTGTACAGCAAGAATTAGATCTACTGTCTATTGTTGTATGTAACAATATATTGGTGTTGTACAGCAAGAATTAGGCCTACTGTCTATTGTCGTGTGTCACAAGACATTGGTGTTGTACAGCAAGAATTAGATCTATTGTCTATTGTTGTATGTAACAAGATATTGGTGTTGTACAGCAAGAATTAGGCCTACTGTCTATTGTTGTGTGTAACAAGACATTGGTGTTGTACAGCAAGAATTAGGCTTACTGTCTATTGTTGTAATTAGACATTCGTGTTGTACAGCAAGAATTAGATCTATTGTCTATTGTTGTGTGTAACAAGATATTGGTTTTGTACAGCAAGAATTAGATCTACCCTCTATTGTTGTATGTAACAAGACATTGGTGTTGTACAGAAAGAATTAGGCCTACTGTCTATTGTTGTAATTAGACATTCGTGTTGTACAGCAAGAATTAGATCTACTGTCTATTGTTGTGTGTAACAAGACATTGGTGTTGTGCAGCAAGAATTAGATCTACAGTCTATTGTTGTGTGTAAATAGACATCGGTGTTGTACAGCAAGAATTCGATCTACTGTCTATTGTTGTATGTAACAAGATGTTGGTGTTTTACAGCAAGAATTAGACCTACTGTCTGTTGTTGTGTGTAACAAGATATTGGTGTTGTACAGCAAGAATTAGACCTACTGTCTATTGTTGTATGTAACAATATATTGGTGTTGTACAGCAAGAATTAGACCTACTGTCTGTTGTGTGTAACAAGATATTGGTGTTGTACAGCAAGAATTAGACCTACTGTCTGTTGTTGTGTGTAACAAGATATTGGTGTTGTACAGCAAGAATTAGACCTACTGTCTATTGTTGTAATGTAACAGGATATTGGTGTCGTACAGCAAGAATTAGACCTACTGTCTATTGTTGTATGTAACAAGATATTGGTGTTGTACAGCAAGAATTGGACCTACTGTCTGTTGTTGTGTGTAACAAGATATTGGTGTTGTACAGCAAATATTAGACCTACTGTCTATTGTTGTATGTAAAAAGATATTGGTGTTGTACAGCAAGAATTAGACCTACTGTCTATAGTTGTAATTAGACATTCGTGTTGTACAGCAAGAATTAGATCTACTGTCTATTGTTGTATGTAACAAGATATTGGTGTTGTACAGCAAGAATTATACCTACTGTCTATCGTTGTATGTAACAAGATATTGGTGTTGTACAGCAAGAATTAGACCTACTGTCTGTTGTTGTGTGTAACAAGATATTGGTGTTGTACAGCAAGAATTAGACCTACTGTCTATTGTTGTATGTAACAAGATATTGGTGTTGTACAGCAAGAATTAGACCTACTGTCTATTGTTGTATGTAACAAGATATTGGTGATGTACAGCAAGAATTAGACCTACTGTCTATTGTTGTATGTAACAAGATATTGGTGTTGTACAGCAAGAATTAGACCTACTGTCTATTGTTGTATGTAACAAGATATTGGTGTTGTACAGCAAGAATTAGACCTACTGTCTATTGTTGTGTGTAACAAGACATTGGTGTTGTAAGGCAAGAATTAGATCTACTGTCTATTGTTGTGTGTAACAAGATATTGGTGTTGTACAGCAAGAATTAAGCCTACTGTCTATTGTTGTAATTAGACATTCGTGTTGTACAGCAAGAATTAGACCTACTGTCTATTGTTGTATGTAACAAGACATTGGTGTTGTACAGCAAGAATTAGATCTACTGTATATTGTTGTATGTAACAAGACATTGGTGTTGTACAACAAGAATTAGATCTACTGTCTATTGTTGTATGTAACAAGTCATTGGTGTTGTACAGCAAGAATTAGATCTACTGTCTATTGTCGTATGTAACAAGACATTGGTGTTATACAGCAAGAATTAGGCCTACTGTCTATTGTTGTAATTAGACATTCGTGTTGTACTGCAAGAATTAGATCTACTGTCTATTGTTGTATGTAACAAGATATTGGTGTTGTACAGCAAGAATTAGATCTACTGTCTATTGTTGTGTGTATCAAGACATTGGTGTTGTGCAGCAAGAATTAGATCTACTGTCTATTGTTGTGTGTAACAAGACATTGGTGTTGTACAGCAAGAATTCGATCTACTGTCTATTGTTGTATGTAACAAGATATTGGTGTTGTACAGCAAGAATTAGGCCTACTGTCTATTGTCGTGTGTCACAAGACATTGGTGTTGTACAGCAAGAATTAGGCTTACTGTCTATTGTTGTAATTAGACATTCGTGTTGTACAGCAAGAATTAGATCTATTGTCTATTGTTGTGTGTAACAAGATATTGGTTTTGTACAGCAAGAATTAGATCTACCCTCTATTGTTGTATGTAACAAGACATTGGTGTTGTACAGAAAGAATTAGGCCTACTGTCTATTGTTGTAATTAGACATTCGTGTTGTACAGCAAGAATTAGATCTACTGTCTACTGTTGTGTGTAACAAGACATTGGTGTTGTGCAGCAAGAATTCGATCTACTGTCTATTGTTGTATGTAACAAGATGTTGGTGTTGTACAGCAAGAATTAGACCTACTGTCTGTTGTTGTGTGTAACAAGATATTGGTGTTGTACAGCAAGAATTAGACCTACTGTCTATTGTTGTATGTAACAAGATATTGGTGTTGTACAGCGAGAATTAGACCTACTGTCTGTTGTTGTGTGTAACAAGATATTGGTGTTGTACAGCAAGAATTAGACCTACTGTCTGTTGTTGTGTGTAACAAGATATTGGTGTTGTACACCAAGATTTAGACCTACTGTCTATTGTTGTATGTAACAGGATATTGGTGTCGTACAGCAAGAATTAGACCTACTGTCTATTGTTGTATGTAACAAGATATTGGTGTAGTACAGCAAGAATTAGACCTACTGTCTATTGTTGTATGTAACAGGATATTGGTGTTGTACAGCAAGAATTAGACCTACTGTCTATTGTTGTATGTAACAAGATATTGGTGTTGTACAGCAAGAATTAGGCCTACTGTCTATAGTTGTAATTAGACATTCGTGTTGTACAGCAAGAATTAGATCTACTGTCTATTGTTGTATGTAACAAGATATTGGTGTTGTACAGCAAGAATTAGATCTACTGTCTATTGTTGTATGTAACAAGACATTGGTGTTGTACAACAAGAATTAGATCTACTGTCTATTGTTGTATGTAACAAGTCATTGGTGTTGTACAGCAAGAATTAGATCTACTGTCTATTGTCGTATGTAACAAGACATTGGTGTTATACAGCAAGAATTAGGCCTACTGTCTATTGTTGTAATTAGACATTCGTGTTGTACTGCAAGAATTAGATCTACTGTCTATTGTTGTATGTAACAAGATATTGGTGTTGTACAGCAAGAATTAGATCTACTGTCTATTGTTGTGTGTATCAAGACATTGGTGTTGTGCAGCAAGAATTAGATCTACTGTCTATTGTTGTGTGTAACAAGACATTGGTGTTGTACAGCAAGAATTCGATCTACTGTCTATTGTTGTATGTAACAAGATATTGGTGTTGTACAGCAAGAATTAGGCCTACTGTCTATTGTCGTGTGTCACAAGACATTGGTGTTGTACAGCAAGAATTAGGCTTACTGTCTATTGTTGTAATTAGACATTCGTGTTGTACAGCAAGAATTAGATCTATTGTCTATTGTTGTGTGTAACAAGATATTGGTTTTGTACAGCAAGAATTAGATCTACCCTCTATTGTTGTATGTAACAAGACATTGGTGTTGTACAGAAAGAATTAGGCCTACTGTCTATTGTTGTAATTAGACATTCGTGTTGTACAGCAAGAATTAGATCTACTGTCTACTGTTGTGTGTAACAAGACATTGGTGTTGTGCAGCAAGAATTCGATCTACTGTCTATTGTTGTATGTAACAAGATGTTGGTGTTGTACAGCAAGAATTAGACCTACTGTCTGTTGTTGTGTGTAACAAGATATTGGTGTTGTACAGCAAGAATTAGACCTACTGTCTATTGTTGTATGTAACAAGATATTGGTGTTGTACAGCGAGAATTAGACCTACTGTCTGTTGTTGTGTGTAACAAGATATTGGTGTTGTACAGCAAGAATTAGACCTACTGTCTGTTGTTGTGTGTAACAAGATATTGGTGTTGTACACCAAGATTTAGACCTACTGTCTATTGTTGTATGTAACAGGATATTGGTGTCGTACAGCAAGAATTAGACCTACTGTCTATTGTTGTATGTAACAAGATATTGGTGTAGTACAGCAAGAATTAGACCTACTGTCTATTGTTGTATGTAACAGGATATTGGTGTTGTACAGCAAGAATTAGACCTACTGTCTATTGTTGTATGTAACAAGATATTGGTGTTGTACAGCAAGAATTAGGCCTACTGTCTATAGTTGTAATTAGACATTCGTGTTGTACAGCAAGAATTAGATCTACTGTCTATTGTTGTATGTAACAAGATATTGGTGTTGTACAGCAAGAATTAGATCTACTGTCTATTGTTGTATGTAACAAGACATTGGTGTTGTACAACAAGAATTAGATCTACTGTCTATTGTTGTATGTAACAAGACATTGGTGTTGTACAGCAAGAATTAGATCTACTGTCTATTGTCGTATGTAACAAGACATTGGTGTTGTACAGCAAGAATTAGGCCTACTGTCTATTGTTGTAATTAGACATTCGTGTTGTACAGCAAGAATTAGATCTACTGTCTATTGTTGTATGTAACAAGATATTGGTGTTGTGCAGCAAGAATTAGATCTACTGTCTATTGTTGTGTGTAACAAGACATTGGTGTTGTGCAGCAAGAATTAGATCTACTGTCTATTGTTGTGTGTAACAAGACATTGGTGTTGTACAGCAAGAATTCGATCTACTGTCTATTGTCGTATGTAACAAGATATTGGTGTTGTACAGCAAGAATTAGGCCTACTGTCTATTGTTGTGTGTAACAAGACATTGGTGTTGTACAGCAAGAATTAGGCTTACTGTCTATTGTTGTAATTAGACATTCGTGTTGTACAGCAAGAATTAGATCTATTGTCTATTGTTGTGTGTAACAAGATATTGGTTTTGTACAGCAAGAATTAGATCTACCCTCTATTGTTGTATGTAACAAGACATTGGTGTTGTACAGAAATAATTAGGCCTACTGTCTATTGTTGTAATTAGACATTCGTGTTGTACAGCAAGAATTAGATCTACTGTCTATTGTTGAGTGTAACAAGACATTGGTGTTGTGCAGCAAGAATTAGATCTACAGCCTATTGTTGTGTGTAACAAGACATTGGTGTTGTACAGCAAGAATTCGATCTACTGTCTATTGTTGTATGTAACAAGATGTTGGTGTTGTACAGCAAGAATTAGACCTACTGTCTGTTGTTGTGTGTAACAAGATATTGGTGTTGTACAGCAAGAATTAGACCTACTGTCTATTGTTGTATGTAACAAGATATTGGTGTTGTACAGCAAGAATTAGACCTACTGTCTATTGTTGTCTGTAACAGGATATTGGTTTGTACAGCAAGAATTAGACCTACTGTCTATTGTTGTATGTAACAAGATATTGGTGTTGTACAGCAAGAATTAGGCCTATTGTCTATAGTTGTAATTAGACATTTGTGTTGTACAGCAAGAATTAGATCTACTGTCTATCGTTGTATGTAACAAGATATTGGTGTTGTACAGCAAGAATTAGACCTACTGTCTGTTGTCGTGTGTAACAAGATATTGGTGTTGTACAGCAAGAATTAGACCTACTGTCTATTGTTGTATGTAACAAGATATTGGTGTTGTACAGCAAGAATTAGGCCTACTGTCTATTGTTGTATGTAACAAGATATTGGTGTTGTACAGCAAGAATTAGACCTACTGTCTATTGTTGTATGTAACAAGATATTGGTGTAGTACAGCAAGAATTAGACCTACTGTCTATTGTTGTATGTAACAAGATATTGGTGTTGTACAGCAAGAATTAGACCTACTGTCTATTGTTGTGTGTAACAAGACATTGGTGTTGTACAGCAAGAATTAGATCTACTGTCTATTGTTGTGTGTAACAAGATATTGGTGTTGTACAGCAAGAATTAGGCCTACTGTCTATTGTTGTAATTAGACATTCGTGTTGTACAGCAAGAATTAGATCTACTGTCTATTGTTGTATGTAACAAAACATTGGTGTTGTACAGCAAGAATTAGATCTACTGTCTATTGTTGTATGTAACAAGACATTGGTGTTGTACAACAAGAATTAGATCTACTGTCTATTGTTGTAATTAGACATTCGTGTTGTACAGCAAGAATTAGATCTACTGTCTATTGTTGTATGTAACAAGATGTTGGTGTTGTACAGCAAGAATTAGGCCTACTGTCTATTGTCGTGTGTCACAAGACATTGGTGTTGTACAGCAAGAATTAGATCTATTGTCTATTGTTGTATGTAACAAGATATTGGTGTTGTACAGCAAGAATTAGGCCTATTGTCTATTGTTGTGTGTAACAAGACATTGGTGTTGTACAGCAAGAATTAGGCTTACTGTCTATTGTTGTAATTAGACATTCGTGTTGTACAGCAAGAATTAGATCTATTGTCTATTGTTGTGTGTAACAAGATATTGGTTTTGTACAGCAAGAATTAGATCTACCCTCTATTGTTGTATGTAACAAGACATTGGTGTTGTACAGAAAGAATTAGGCCTACTGTCTATTGTTGTAATTAGACATTCGTGTTGTACAGCAAGAATTAGATCTACTGTCTATTGTTGTGTGTAACAAGACATTGGTGTTGTGCAGCAAGAATTAGATCTACAGTCTATTGTTGTGTGTAAATAGACATTGGTGTTGTACAGCAAGAATTCGATCTACTGTCTATTGTTGTATGTAACAAGATGTCGGTGTTTTACAGCAAGAATTAGACCTACTGTCTGTTGTTGTGTGTAACAAGATATTGGTGTTGTACAGCAAGAATTAGACCTACTGTCTATTGTTGTATGTAACAAGATATTGGTGTTGTACAGCAAGAATTAGACCTACTGTCTGTTGTTGTATGTAACAAGATATTGGTGTTGTACAGCAAGAATTAGACCTACTGTCTGTTGTTGTGTGTAACAAGATATTGGTGTTGTACAGCAAGAATTAGACCTACTGTCTATTGTTGTATGTAACAGGATATTGGTGTCGTACAGCAAGAATTAGACCTACTGTCTATTGTTGTATGTAACAAGATATTGGTGTTGTACAGCAAGAATTGGACCTACTGTCTGTTGTTGTGTGTAACAAGATATTGGTGTTGTACAGCAAATATTAGACCTACTGTCTATTGTTGTATGTAAAAAGATATTGGTGTTGTACAGCAAGAATTAGACCTACTGTCTATTGTTGTATGTAACAAGATATTGGTGTTGCACAGCAAGAATTAGACCTACTGTCTATTGTTGTATGTAACAAGATATTGGTGTTGTACAGCAAGAATTAGACCTACTGTCTATTGTTGTATGTAACAAGATATTGGTGTTGTACAGCAAGAATTAGACCTACTCTCTATTGTTGTGTGTAACAAGATATTGGTGTTGTACAGCAAGAATTAGACCTACTGTCTATTGTTGTATGTAACAGGATATTGGTGTTGTACAGCAAGAATTAGACCTACTGTCTATTGTTGTATGTAACAAGATATTGGTGTTGTACAGCAAGAATTAGACCTACTCTCTATTGTTGTGTGTAACAAGATATTGGTGTTGTACAGCAAGAATTAGACCTACTGTCTATTGTTGTATGTAACAAGATATTGGTGTTGTACAGCAAGAATTAGACCTACTGTCTATTGTTGTATGTAACAAGATGTTGGTGTTGTACAGCAAGAATTAGACCTACTGTCTGTTGTTGTGTTTAACAAGATATTGGTGTTGTACAGCAAGAATTAGACCTACTGTCTATTGTTGTATGTAACAAGATATTGGTGTTGTACAGCGAGAATTAGACCTACTGTCTGTTGTTGTGTGTAACAAGATATTGGTGTTGTACAGCAAGAATTAGACCTACTGTCTGTTGTTGTGTGTAACAAGATATTGGTGTTGTACAGCAAGATTTAGACCTACTGTCTATTGTTGTATGTAACAGGATATTGGTGTCGTACAGCAAGAATTAGACCTACTGTCTATTGTTGTATGTAACAAGATATTGGTGTTGTATAGCAAGAATAAGACCTACTGTCTGTTGTTGTGTGTAACAAGATATTGGTGTTGTACAGCAAATATTAGACCTACTGTCTATTGTTGTATGTAAAAAGATATTGGTGTTGTACAGCAAGAATTAGACCTACTGTCTGTTGTTGTGTGTAACAAGATATTGGTGTTGTACTGCAAGAATTAGACCTACTGTCTGTTGTTGTGTGTAACAAGATATTGGTGTTGTACAGCACGAATTAGACCCACTGTCTATTGTTGTATGTAACAGGATATTGGTGTTGTACAGCAAGTATTAGACCTACTGTCTATTGTTGTATGTAACAAGATATTGGTGTTGTACAGCAAGAATTAGGCCTACTGTCTATAGTTGTAATTAGACATTCGTGTTGTACAGCAAGAATTAGATCTACTGTCTATTGTTGTATGTAACAAGATATTGGTGTTGTACAGCAAGAATTAGATCTACTGTCTATTGTTGTGTTTAACAAGACATTGGTGTTGTACAGCAAGAATTCGATCTACTGTCTATTGTTGTATGTAACAAGATGTTGGTGTTGTACAGCAAGAATTAGACCTACTGTCTGTTGTTGTGTGTAACAAGATATTGGTGTTGTACAGCAAGAATTAGACCTACTGTCTATTGTTGTATGTAACAAGATATTGGTGTTGTACAGCAAGAATTAGACCTACTGTCTATTGTTGTATGTAACAGGATATTGGTTTGTACAGCAAGAATTAGACCTACTGTCTATTGTTGTATGTAACAAGATATTGGTGTTGTACAGCAAGAATTAGACCTACTGTCTGTTGTTGTGTGTAACAAGATATTGGTGTTGTACAGCAAATATTAGACCTACTGTCTATTGTTGTATGTAAAAAGATATTGGTGTTGTACAGCAAGAATTAGACCTACTGTCTGTTGTTGTGTGTAACAAGATATTGGTGTTGTACTGCAAGAATTAGACCTACTGTCTGTTGTTGTGTGTAACAAGATATTGGTGTTGTACAGCAAGAATTAGACCTATTGTCTATTGTTGTATGTAACAGGATATTGGTGTTGTACAGCAAGAATTAGACCTACTGTCTATTGTTGTATGTAACAAGATATTGGTGTTGTACAGCAAGAAGTAGGCCTACTGTCTATAGTTGTAATTAGACATTCGTGTTGTACAGCAAGAATTAGATCTACTGTCTATTGTTGTATGTAACAAGATATTGGTGTTGTACAGCAAGAATTATACCTACTGTCTATCGTTGTATGTAACAAGATATTGGTGTTGTAGAGCAAGAATTAGACCTACTGTCTGTTGTTGTGTGTAACAATATATTGGTGTTGTACAGCAAGAATTAGACCTACTGTCTATTGTTGTATGTAACAAGATATTGGTGTTGTACAGCAAGAATTAGGCCTACTGTCTATTGTTGTATGTAACAAGATATTGGTGTTGTACAGCAAGAATTAGATCTACTGTCTATTGTTGTATGTAACAAGATATTGGTGTTGTACAGCAAGAATTAGACCTACTGTCTATTGTTGTATGTAACAAGATATTGGTGTTGTACAGCAAGAATTAGACCTACTCTCTATTGTTGTGTGTAACAAGATATTGGTGTTGTACAGCAAGAATTAGACCTACTGTCTATTGTTGTATGTAACAGGATATTGGTGTTGTACAGCAAGAATTAGACCTACTGTCTATTGTTGTATGTAACAAGATATTGGTGTTGTACAGCAAGAATTAGGCCTACTGTCTATAGTTGTAATTAGACATTCGTGTTGTACAGCAAGAATTAGATCTACTGTCTATTGTTGTATGTAACAAGATATTGGTGTTGTACAGCAAGAATTAGATCTACTGTCTATTGTTGTATGTAACAAGATATTGGTGTTGTACAGCAAGAATTATACCTACTGTCTATCGTTGTATGTAACAAGATATTGGTGTTGTACAGCCAGAATTAGACCTACTGTCTGTTGTTGTGTGTAACAAGATATTGGTGTTGTACAGCAAGAATTAGACATACTGTCTATTGTTGTATGTAACAAGATATTGGTGTTGTACAACAAGAATTAGACCTACTGTCTATTGTTGTATGTAACAAGATAATGGTGTTGTACAGCAAGAATTAGACCTACTGTCTATTGTTGTATGTAAAAAGATATTGGTGTTGTTCAGCAAGAATTAGACCTACTGTCTATTGTTGTGTGTAACAAGACATTGGTGTTGTACAGCAAGAATTAGATCTACTGTCTATTGTTGTGTGTAACAAGATATTGGTGTTGTACAGCAAGAATTAGGCCTACTGTCGATTGTTGTAATTAGACATTCGTGTTGTACAGCAAGAATTAGATCTACTGTCTATTGTTGTATGTAACAAGACATTGGTGTTGTACAGCAAGAATTAGATCTACTGTCTATTGTTGTGTGTAACAAGACATTGGTGTTGTACAACAAGAATTAGATCTACTGTCTATTGTTGTATGTAACAAGACATTGGTGTTGTACAGCAAGAATTAGAGCTACTGTCTATTGTCGTATGTAACAAGACATTGGTGTTGTACAGCAAGAATTAGGCCTACTGTCTATTGTTGTAATTAGACATTCGTGTTGTACAGCAAGAATTAGATCTACTGTCTATTGTTGTATGTAACAAGATATTGGTGTTGTACAGCAAGAATTAGATCTACTGTCTATTGTTGTTTGTAACAAGACATTGGTGTTGTGCAGCAAGAATTAGATCTACTGTCTATTGTTGTGTGTAACAAGACATTGGTGTTGTACAGCAAGAATTAGGCCTACTGTCTATTGTCGTGTGTCACAAGACATTGGTGTTGTACAGCAAGAATTAGATCTATTGTCTATTGTTGTATGTATCAAGATATTGGTGTTGTACAGCAAGAATTAGGCCTACTGTCTATTGTTGTGTGTAACAAGATATTGGTGTTGTACAGCAAGAATTAGGCCTACTGTCTATTGTTGTGTGTAACAAGACATTGGTGTTGTACAGCAAGAATTAGGCTTACTGTCTATTGTTGTAATTAGACATTCGTGTTGTACAGCAAGAATTAGATCTATTGTCTATTGTTGTGTGTAACAAGATATTGGTTTTGTACAGCAAGAATTAGATCTACCCTCTATTGTTGTATGTAACAAGACATTGGTGTTGTACAGAAAGAATTAGGTCTACTGTCTATTGTTGTAATTAGACATTCGTGTTGTACAGCAAGAATTAGATCTACTGTCTATTGTTGTGTGTAACAAGACATTGGTGTTGTGCAGCAAGAATTAGATCTACAGTCTATTGTTGTGTGTAACAAGACATTGGTGTTGTACAGCAAGAATTCGATCTACTGTCTATTGTTGTATGTAACAGGATGTTGGTGTTGTACAGCAAGAATTAGACCTACTGTCTGTTGTTGTGTGTAACAAGATATTGGTGTTGTACAGCAAGAATTAGACCTACTGTCTATTTTTGTATGTAACAAGATATTGGTGTTGTACAGCAAGAATTAGACCTACTGTCTGTTGTTGTGTGTAACAAGATATTGGTGTTGTACAGCAAGAATTAGACCTACTGTCTGTTGTTGTGTGTAACAAGATATTGGTATTGTACAGCAAGAATTAGACCTACTGTCTATTGTTGTATGTAACAGGATATTGGTGTCGTACAGCAAGAATTAGACCTACTGTCTATTGTTGTATGTAACAAGATATTGGTGTTGTACAGCAAGAATTAGACCTACTGTCTGTTGTTGTGTGTAACAAGATATTGGTATTGTACAGCAAATATTAGACCTACTGTCTATTGTTGTATGTAAAAAGATATTGGTGTTGTACAGCAAGAATTAGACCTACTGTCTGTTGTTGTGTGTAACAAGATATTGGTGTTGTACAGCAAGAATTAGACCTACTGTCTATTGTTGTATGTAACAGGATATTGGTGTTGTACAGCAAGAATTAGACCTAATGTCTATTGTTGTATGTGACAAGATATTGGTGTTGTACAGCAAGAATTAGGCCTACTGTCTATAGTTGTAATTAGACATTCGTGTTGTACAGCAAGAATTAGATCTACTGTCTATTGTTGTATGTAACAAGATATTGGTGTTGTACAGCAAGAATTAGATCTACTGTCTATTGTTGTATGTAACAAGATATTGGTGTTGTACAGCAAGAATTATACCTACTGTCTATCGTTGTATGTAACAAGATATTGGTGTTGTACAGCAAGAATTAGACCTACTGTCTGTTGTTGTGTGTAATAAGATATTGGTGTTGTACAGCAAGAATTAGACCTACTGTCTATTGTTGTATGTAACAAGATATTGGTGTTGTACAGCAAGAATTAGACCTACTGTCTATTGTTGTATGTAACAAGATATTGGTGTTGTACAGCAAGAATTAGACCTACTGTCTATTGTTGTATGTAACAAGATATTGGTGTTGTACAGCAAGAATTAGACCTACTGTCTATTGTTGTGTGTAACAAGACATTGGCGTTGTACAGCAAGAATTAGATCTACTGTCTATTGTTGTGTGTAACAAGATATTGGTGTTGTACAGCAAGAATTAGGCCTACTGTCTATTGTTGTAATTAGACATTCGTGTTGTACAGCAAGAATTAGATCTACTGTCTATTGTTGTATGTAACAAGACATTGGTGTTGTACAGCAAGAATTAGATCTACTGTCTATTGTTGTATGTAACAAGACATTGGTGTTGTACAGCAAGAATTAGATCTACTGTCTATTGTTGTATGTAACAAGACATTGGTGTTGTACAGCAAGAATTAGATCTACTGTCTATTGTTGTATGTAACAAGACATTGGTGTTGTACAGTAAGAATTAGGCCTACTGTCTACTGTTGTAATTAGACATTCGTGCTGTACAGCAAGAATTAGATCTACTGTCTATTGTTGTATGTAACAAGATATTGGTGTTGTACAGCAAGAATTCGATCTACTGTCTATTGTTGTATGTAACAAGACATTGGTGTTGTGCAGCAAGAATTAGATCTACTGTCTATTGTTGTGTGTAACAAAACATTGGTGTTGTACAGCAAGAATTCGATCTACTGTTTATTGTTGTATGTAAAAAGATATTGGTGTTGTACAGCAAGAATTAGGCCTACTGTCTATTGTTGTGTGCAACAAGACATTGGTTTTGTACAGCAAGAATTAGATGTATTGTCTATTGTTGTATGTAACAAGATATTGGTGTTGTACAGCAAGAATTAGGCCTACTGTCTATTGTTATGTGTAACAAGACATTGGTGTTGTACAGCAAGAACTAGGCTTACTGTCTATTGTTGTAATTAGACATTCGTGTTGTACAGCAAGATTTAGATCTACTGTCTATTGTTGTATGTAACAAGACATTGGTGTTGTACAGCAAGTATTAGATCTACTGTCTATTGTTGTATGTAACAAGACATTGGTGTTGTACAGCAAGAATTAGGCCTACTGTCTATTGTTGTAATTAGACATTCGTGTTGTACAGCAAGAATTAGATCTACTGTCTATTGTTGTATGTAACAAGATATTGGTGTTGTACAGCAAGAATTATACCTACTGTCTATTGTTGTATGTAACAAGACATTGGTGTTGTGCAGCAAGAATTAGATCTACTGTCTATTGTTGTGTGTAACAAGATATTGGTGTTGTACAGCAAGAATTAGACCTACTGTCTATTGTTGTATGTAACAGGATATTGGTGTCGTACAGCAAGAATTAGACCTACTGTCTATTGTTGTATGTAACAAGATATTGGTGTTGTACAGCAAGAATTAGACCTACTGTCTGTTGTTGTGTGTAACAAGATATTGGTATTGTACAGCAAATATTAGACCTACTGTCTATTGTTGTATGTAAAAAGATATTGGTGTTGTACAGCAAGAATTAGACCTACTGTCTGTTGTTGTGTGTAACAAGATATTGGTGTTGTACAGCAAGAATTAGACCTTCTGTCTATTGTTGTATGTGACAAGATATTGGTGTTGTACAGCAAGAATTAGGCCTACTGTCTATAGTTGTAATTAGACATTCGTGTTGTACAGCAAGAATTAGATCTACTGTCTATTGTTGTATGTAACAAGATATTGGTGTTGTACAGCAAGAATTAGATCTACTGTCTATTGTTGTATGTAACAAGATATTGGTGTTGTACAGCAAGAATTATACCTACTGTCTATCGTTGTATGTAACAAGATATTGGTGTTGTACAGCAAGAATTAGACCTACTGTCTGTTGTTGTGTGTAACAAGATTTTGGTGTTGTACAGCAAGAATTAGACCTACTGTCTATTGTTGTATGTAACAAGATATTGGTGTTGTACAGCAAGAATTAGACCTACTGTCTATTGTTGTATGTAACAAGATATTGGTGTTGTACAGCAAGAATTAGACCTACTGTCTATTGTTGCATGTAACAAGATATTGTTGTTGTACAGCAAGAATTAGACCTACTGTCTATTGTCGTGTGTAACAAGACATTGGCGTTGTACAGCAAGAATTAGATCTACTGTCTATTGTTGTGTGTAACAAGATATTGGTGTTGTACTGCAAGAATTAGGCCTACTGTCTATTGTTGTAATTAGACATTCGTGTTGTACAGCAAGAATTAGATCTACTGTCTATTGTTGTATGTAACAAGACATTGGTGCTGTACAGCAAGAATTAGATCTACTGTCTATTGTTGTATGTAACAAGACATTGGTGTTGTACAGCAAGAATTAGATCTACTGTCTATTGTTGTATGTAACAAGACATTGGTGTTGTACAGCAAGAATTAGATCTACTGTCTATTGTTGTATGTAACAAGACATTGGTGTTGTACAGTAAGAATTAGGCCTACTGTCTATTGTTGTAATTAGACATTCATGCTGTACAGCAAGAATTAGATCTACTGTCTATTGTTGTATGTAACAAGATATTGGTGTTGTACAGCAAGAATTCGATCTACTGTCTATTGTTGTATGTAACAAGACATTGGTGTTGTGCAGCAAGAATTAGATCTACTGTCTATTGTTGTGTGTAACAAGACATTGGTGTTGTACAGCAAGAATTCGATCTACTGTTTATTGTTGTATGTAAAAAGATATTGGTGTTGTACAGCAAGAATTAGGCCTACTGTCTATTGTTGTGTGTCACAAGACATTGGTTTTGTACAGCAAGAATTAGATCTATTGTCTATTTTTGTATGTAACAAGATATTGGTGTTGTACAGCAAGAATTAGGCCTACTGTCTATTGTTATGTGTAACAAGACATTGGTGTTGTACAGCAAGAACTAGGCTTACTGTCTATTGTTGTAATTAGACATTCGTGTTGTACAGCAAGATTTAGATCTACTGTCTATTGTTGTATGTAACAAGACATTGGTGTTGTACAGCAAGTATTAGATCTACTGTCTATTGTTGTATGTAACAAGACATTGGTGTTGTACAGCAAGAATTAGGCCTACTGTCTATTGTTGTAATTAGACATTCGTGTTGTACAGCAAGAATTAGATCTACTGTCTATTGTTGTATGTAACAAGATATTGGTGTTGTACAGCAAGAATTATACCTACTGTCTATTGTTGTATGTAACAAGACATTGGTGTTGTGCAGCAAGAATTAGATCTACTGTCTATTGTTGTGTGTAACAAGATATTGGTGTTGTACAGCAAGAATTAGACCTACTGTCTATTGTTGTATGTAACAAGATGTTGGTGTTGTACAGCAAGAATTAGACCTACTGTCTGTTGTTGTATGTAACAAGATATTGGTGTTGTACAGCAAGAATTAGATGTATTGTCTATTGTTGTATGTAACAAGACATTGGTGTTGTACAGCACGAATTAGATCTACTGTCTATTGTTGTATGTAACAAGACATTGGTGTTGTACAGCAAGAATTAGATCTACTGTCTATTGTTGTATGTAACAAGATACTGGTGTTGTACAGCAAGAATTAGATCTACTGTCTATTGTTGTGTGTAACAAGACATTGGTTTTGTACAGCAAGAATTAGATCTACTGTCTATTGTTGTGTGTAACAAGATATTGGTGTTGTACAGCAAGAATTAGGCCTACTGTCTATTGTTGTAATTAGACATTCGTGTTGTACTGCAAGAATTAGATCTACTATCTATTGTTGTGTGTAACAAGACATTGGTTTTGTACAGCAAGAATTAGATCTACTGTCTATTGTTGTGTGTAACAAGACATTGGTGTTGTACAGCAAGAATTAGATCTACTGACTATTGTTGTATGTAACAAGACATTGTTGTTGTACAGCAAGAATTAGGCCTACTGTCTATTGTTGTAATTAGACATTCGTGTTGTACAGCAAGAATTAGATCTACTGTCTATTGTTGTATGTAACAAGATATTGGCGTTGTACAGCAAGAATTAGATCTACTGTCTATTGTTGTGTGTAACAAGACATTGGTGTTGTGCAGCAAGAATTAGATCTACTGTCTATTGTTGCGTGTAACAAGACATTGGTGTGGTACAGCAAGAATTAGACCTACTGTCTATTGTGGTATGTAACAAGATATTGGTGTTGTACAGCAAGAATTAGACCTACTGTCTGTTGTTGTATGTAACAAGATATTGGTGTTGTACAGCAAGAATTAGATGTATTGTCTATTGTTGTATGTAACAAGACATTGGTGTTGTACAGCAAGAATTAGATCTACTGTCTCTTGTTGTATGTAACAAGACATTGGTTTTGTACAGCAAGAATTAGGCCTACTTTCTATTGTTGTAATTAGACATTCGTGTTGTACAGCAAGAATTAGATCTACTGTCTATTGTTGTATGTGACAAGATATTGGTGTTGTACAGCAAGAATTAGAACTATTGTCTATTGTTGTATGTAACAAGACATTGGTGTTGTTCAGCAAGAATTAGATCTACTGTCTATTGTTGTATGTAACAAGACATTGGTGTTGTACAGCAAGAATTAGATCTACTGTCTATTGTTGTATGTAACAAGATATTGGTGTTGTACAGCAAGAATTAGACCTACTGTCTATTGTTGTATGTAACAAGATGTTGGTGTTGTACAGCAAGAATTAGACCTACTGTCTGTTGTTGTATGTAACAAGATATTGGTGTTGTACAGCAAGAATTAGATGTATTGTCTATTGTTGTATGTAACAAGACATTGGTGTTGTACAGCAAGAATTAGATCTACTGTCTATTGTTGTATGTAACAAGACATTGGTGTTGTACAGCAAGAATTAGATCTACTGTCTATTGTTGTATGTAACAAGATATTGGTGTTGTACAGCAAGAATTAGATCTACTGTCTATTGTTGTGTGTAACAAGATATTGGTGTTGTACTGCAAGAATTAGATCTACTATCTATTGTTGTGTGTAACAAGACATTGGTTTTGTACAGCAAGAATTAGATCTACTGTCTATTGTTGTGTGTAACAAGACATTGGTGTTGTACAGCAAGAATTAGATCTACTGTCTATTGTTGTATGTGACAAGATATTGGTGTTGTACAGCAAGAATTAGAACTATTGTCTATTGTTGTATGTAACAAGACATTGGTGTTGTTCAGCAAGAATTAGATCTACTGTCTATTGTTGTATGTAACAAGACATTGGTGTTGTACAGCAAGAATTAGATCTACTGTCTATTGTTGTATGTAACAAGATATTGGTGTTGTACAGCAAGAATTAGACCTACTGTCTATTGTTGTATGTAACAAGATATTGGTGTTGTACAGCAAGAATTAGACCTACTGTCTGTTGTTGTATGTAACAAGGTATTGGTGTTGTACAGCAAGAATTAGATGTATTGTCTATTGTTATATGTAACAAGACATTGGTTTTGTACAGCAAGAATTAGGCCTACTTTCTATTGTTGTAATTAGACATTCGTGTTGTACAGCAAGAATTAGACCTACTGTCTATTGTTGTATGTGACAAGATATTGGTGTTGTACAGCAAGAATTAGATCTACTGTCTATTGTTGTATGTAACAAGACATTGTTGTTGTACAGCAAGAATTAGGCCTACTGTCTATTGTTGTAATTAGACATTCGTGTTGTACAGCAAGAATTAGATCTACTGTCTATTGTTGTACGTAACAAGATATTGGCGTTGTACAGCAAGAATTAGATCTACTGTCTATTGTTGTGTGTAACAAGACATTGGTGTTGTGCAGCAAGAATTAGATCTACTGTCTATTGTTGCGTGTAACAAGACATTGGTGTGGTACAGCAAGAATTAGACCTACTGTCTATTGTGGTATGTAACAAGATATTGGTGTTGTACAGCAAGAATTAGACCTACTGCCTGTTGTTGTATGTAACAAGATATTGGTGTTGTACAGCAAGAATTAGATGTATTGTCTATTGTTGTATGTAACAAGACATTGGTGTTGTACAGCAAGAATTAGATCTACTGTCTATTGTTGTGTGTGACAAGACATTGGTGTTGTACACCAAGAATTAGATCTACTGTCTATTGTTGTATGTAACAAGACATTGGTTTTGTACAGCAAGAATTAGGCCTACTTTCTATTGTTGTAATTAGACATTCGTGTTGTACAGCAAGAATTATATCTACTGTCTATTGTTGTATGTGACAAGATATTGGTGTTGTACAGCAAGAATTAGAACTATTGTCTATTGTTGTATGTAACAAGACATTGGTGTTGTTCAGCAAGAATTAGATCTACTGTCTATTGTTGTATGTAACAAGACATTGGTGTTGTACAGCAAGAATTAGATCTACTGTCTATTGTTGTATGTAACAAGATATTGGTGTTGTACAGCAAGAATTAGACCTACTGTCTATTGTTGTATGTAACAAGATATTGGTGTTGTACAGCAAGAATTAGACCTACTGTCTGTTGTTGTATGTAACAAGATATTGGTGTTGTACAGCAAGAATTAGATGTATTGTCTATTGTTATATGTAACAAGACATTGGTGTTGTACAGCAAGAATTAGATCTACTGTGTCCTGTTGTATGTAACAAGACATTGGTTTTGTACAGCAAGAATTAGGCCTACTTTCTATTGTTGTAATTAGACATTCGTGTCGTACAGCAAGAATTAGACCTACTGTCTATTGTTGTATGTGACAAGATATTGGTGTTGTACAGCAAGAATTAGATCTACTGTCTATTGTTGTATGTGACAAGATATTGGTGTTGTACAGCAAGAATTAGAACTATTGTCTATTGTTGTATGTAACAAGACATTGGTGTTGTTCAGCAAGAATTAGATCTACTGTCTATTGTTGTATGTAACAAGATGTTGGTGTTGTACAGAAAGAATTAGACCTACTGTCTGTTGTTGTGTGTAACAAGATATTGGTGTTGTACAGCAAGAATTAGACCTACTCTCTGTTGTTGTGTGTTACAAGATATTGGTGTTGTACAGCAAGAATTAGACCTACTGTCTATTGTTGTATGTAACAAGATATTGGTGTTGTACAGCAAGTATTAGACCTACTGTCTATTGTTGTATGTAACAAGATATTGGTGTTGTACTGCAAGAATTAGACCTACTGTCTATTGTTGTGTGTAACAAGACATTGGTGTTGTACAGCAAGAATTATATCTACTGTCTATTGTTTTTTGTAACAAGATATTGTTGTACAGGAAGAATTAGGCCTACTGTCTATTGTTGTAATTAGACATTCGTGTTGTACAGCAAGAATTAGATCTATTGTCTATTGTTGTATGTAACAAGACATTGGTGTTGTACAGCAAGAATTAGATCTACTGTTTATTGTTGTATGTAACAAGACATTGGTGTTGTACAACAAGAATTAGATCTACTGTCTATTGTCGTATGTAACAAGACATTGGTGTTGTACAGCAAGAATTAGATCTACTGTCTATTGTTGTATGTAACAAGACATTGGTGTTGTACAGCAAGAATTAGATCTACTGTCTATTGTTGTATGTAACAAGATATTGGTGTTGTACAGCAAGAATTAGACCTACTGTCTATTGTTGTATGTAACAAGATATTGGTGTTGTACAGCAAGAATTACACCTACTGTCTGTTGTTGTATGTAACAAGATATTGGTGTTGTACAGCAAGAATTAGATGTATTGTCTATTGTTATATGTAACAAGACATTGGTGTTGTACAGCAAGAATTAGATCTACTGTCTCTTGTTGTATGTAACAAGACATTGGTTTTGTACAGCAAGAATTAGGCCTACTTTCTATTGTTGTAATTAGACATTCGTGTTGTACAGCACGAATTAGATCTACTGTCTATTGTTGTATGTGACAAGATATTGGTGTTGTACAGCAAGAATTAGAACTATTGTCTATTGTTGTATGTAACAAGACATTGGTGTTGTTCAGCAAGAATTAGATCTACTGTCTATTGTTGTATGTAACAAGATGTTGGTGTTGTACAGAAAGAATTAGACCTACTGTCTGTTGTTGTGTGTAACAAGATATTGGTGTTGTACAGCAAGAATTAGACCTACTCTCTGTTGTTGTGTGTAACAAGATATTGGTGTTGTACAGCAAGAATTAGACCTACTGTCTATTGTTGTATGTAACAAGATATTGGTGTTGTACAGCAAGTATTAGACCTACTGTCTATTGTTGTATGTAACAAGATATTGGTGTTGTACAGCAAGAATTAGACCTACTGTCTATTGTTGTATGTAACAAGATATTGGTGTTGTACAGCAAGAATTAGACCTACTGTCTATTGTTGTGTGTAACAAGACATTGGTGTTGTACAGAAAGAATTATATCTACTGTCTATTGTTGTATGTAACAAGATATTGGTGTTGTACAGCAAGAATTATATCTACTGTCTATTGTTTTTTGTAACAAGATATTGGTGTTGTACAGGAAGAATTAGGCCTACTGTCTATTGTTGTAATTAGACATTCGTGTTGTAACAGCAAGAATTGGATCTACTGTCTATTGTTGTATGTAACAAGATATAGGTGTTGTACAGCAAGAATTAGATCTACTGTCTATTGTTGTGTGTAACAAGACATTGGTGTTGTGCAGCAAGAATTAGATCTACTGTCTATTGTTGTGTGTAACAAGACATTGGTGTTGTACAGCAAGAATTAGATCTATTGTCTATTGTTGTATGTAACAAGATATTGGTGTTGTACAGCAAGAATTAGGCCTACTGTCTATTGTTGTGTGTAACAAGACATTGGTGTTGTACAGCAAGAATTAGGCTTACTGTCTATTGTTGTAATTAGAGATTCGTGTTGTACAGTAAGAATTAGATCTATTGTCTATTGTTGTGTGTAACAAGATATTGGTTTTGTACAGCAAGAATTTGATCTACCCTCTATTGTTGTATGTAACAAGACATTGGTGTTGTACAGAAAGAATTAGGCCTACTGTCTATTGTTGTAATTAGACATTCGTGTTGTACAGCAAGAATTAGATCTACTGTCTATTGTTGTGTGTAACAAGACATTGGTGTTGTGCAGCAAGAATTAGATCTACTGTCTATTGTTGTGTGTAACAAGACATTGGTGTTGTACAGCAAGAATTAGGCCTACTGTCTATTGTTATGTGTAACAAGACATTGGTGTTGTACAGCAAGAACTAGGCTTACTGTCTATTGTTGTAATTAGACATTCGTGTTGTACAGCAAGATTTAGATCTACTGTCTATTGTTGTATGTAACAAGACATTGGTGTTGTACAGCAAGTATTAGATCTACTGTCTATTGTTGTATGTAACAAGACATTGGTGTTGTACAGCAAGAATTAGGCCTACTGTCTATTGTTGTAATTAGACATTCGTGTTGTACAGCAAGAATTATACCTACTGTCTATTGTTGTATGTAACAAGACATTGGTGTTGTGCAGCAAGAATTAGATCTACTGTCTATTGTTGTGTGTAACAAGATATTGGTGTTGTACAGCAAGAATTAGACCTACTGTCTATTGTTGTATGTAACAAGATGTTGGTGTTGTACAGCAAGAATTAGACCTACTGTCTGTTGTTGTATGTAACAAGATATTGGTGTTGTACAGCAAGAATTAGATGTATTGTCTATTGTTGTATGTAACAAGACATTGGTGTTGTACAGCAAGAATTAGATCTACTGTCTATTGTTGTATGTAACAAGACATTGGTGTTGTACAGCAAGAATTAGATCTACTGTCTATTGTTGTATGTAACAAGATATTGGTGTTGTACAGCAAGAATTAGATCTACTGTCTATTGTTGTGTGTAACAAGATATTGGTGTTGTACTGCAAGAATTAGATCTACTGTCTATTGTTGTGTGTAACAAGACATTGGTTTTGTACAGCAAGAATTAGATCTACTGTCTATTGTTGTGTGTAACAAGACATTGGTGTTGCACAGCAAGAATTAGATCTACTGTCTATTGTTGTATGTAACAAGACATTGTTGTTGTACAGCAAGAATTAGGCCTACTGTCTATTGTTGTAATTAGACATTCGTGTTGTACAGCAAGAATTAGATCTACTGTCTATTGTTGTATGTAACAAGATATTGGCGTTGTACAGCAAGAATTAGATCTACTGTCTATTGTTGTTGTGTAACAAGACATTGGTGTTGTGCAGCAAGAATTAGATCTACTGTCTATTGTTGTGTGTAACAAGACATTGGTGTGGTACAGCAAGAATTAGACCTACTGTCTATTGTGGTATGTAACAAGATATTGGTGTTGTACAGCAAGAATTAGACCTACTGTCTGTTGTTGTATGTAACAAGATATTGGTGTTGTACAGCAAGAATTAGATGTATTGTCTATTGTTGTATGTAACAAGACATTGGTGTTGTACAGCAAGAATTAGATCTACTGTCTCTTGTTGTATGTAACAAGACATTGGTTTTGTACAGCAAGAATTAGGCCTACTTTCTATTGTTGTAATTAGACATTCGTGTTGTACAGCACGAATTAGATCTACTGTCTATTGTTGTATGTGACAAGATATTGGTGTTGGACAGCAAGAATTAGAACTATTGTCTATTGTTGTATGTAACAAGATATTGGTGTTGTTCAGCAAGAATTAGACCTACTGTCTGTTGTTGTATGTAACAAGATATTGGTGTTGTACAGCAAGAATTAGATGTATTGTCTATTGTTGTATGTAACAAGACATTGGTGTTGTACAGCAAGAATTAGATCTACTGTCTCTTGTTGTATGTAACAAGACATTGGTTTTGTACAGCAAGAATTAGGCCTACTTTCTATTGTTGTAATTAGACATTCGTGTTGTACAGCAAGAATTAGATCTACTGTCTATTGTTGTATGTGACAAGATATTGGTGTTGTACAGCAAGAATTAGAACTATTGTCTATTGTAGTATGTAACAAGACATTGGTGTTGTTCAGCAAGAATTAGATCTACTGTCTATTGTTGTATGTAACAAGATATTGGTGTTGTACAGCAAGAATTAGACCTACTGTCTATTGTTGTATGTAACAAGATATTGGTGTTGTACAGCAAGAATTAGACCTACTGTCTGTTGTTGTATGTAACAAGATATTGGTGTTGTACAGCAAGAATTAGATGTATTGTCTATTGTTATATGTAACAAGACATTGGTGTTGTACAGCAAGAATTAGATCTACTGTCTCCTGTTGTATGTAACAAGACATTGGTTTTGTACAGCAAGAATTAGGCCTACTTTCTATTGTTGTAATTAGACATTCGTGTCGTACAGCAAGAATTAGACCTACTGTCTATTGTTGTATGTGACAAGATATTGGTGTTGTACAGCAAGAATTAGATCTACTGTCTATTGTTGTATGTGACAAGATATTGGTGTTGTACAGCAAGAATTAGAACTATTGTCTATTGTTGTATGTAACAAGACATTGGTGTTGTTCAGCAAGAATTAGATCTACTGTCTATTGTTGTATGTAACAAGATGTTGGTGTTGTACAGAAAGAATTAGACCTACTGTCTGTTGTTGTGTGTAACAAGATATTGGTGTTGTACAGCAAGAATTAGACCTACTCTCTGTTGTTGTGTGTTACAAGATATTGGTGTTGTACAGCAAGAATTAGACCTACTGTCTATTGTTGTATGTAACAAGATATTGGTGTTGTACAGCAAGTATTAGACCTACTGTCTATTGTTGTATGTAACAAGATATTGGTGTTGTACTGCAAGAATTAGACCTACTGTCTATTGTTGTGTGTAACAAGACATTGGTGTTGTACAGCAAGAATTATATCTACTGTCTATTGTTTTTTGTAACAAGATATTGTTGTACAGGAAGAATTAGGCCTACTGTCTATTGTTGTAATTAGACATTCGTGTTGTACAGCAAGAATTAGATCTATTGTCTATTGTTGTATGTAACAAGACATTGGTGTTGTACAGCAAGAATTAGATCTACTGTTTATTGTTGTATGTAACAAGACATTGGTGTTGTACAACAAGAATTAGATCTACTGTCTATTGTCGTATGTAACAAGACATTGGTGTTGTACAGCAAGAATTAGATCTACTGTCTATTGTTGTATGTAACAAGACATTGGTGTTGTACAGCAAGAATTAGATCTACTGTCTATTGTTGTATGTAACAAGATATTGGTGTTGTACAGCAAGAATTAGACCTACTGTCTATTGTTGTATGTAACAAGATATTGGTGTTGTACAGCAAGAATTACACCTACTGTCTGTTGTTGTATGTAACAAGATATTGGTGTTGTACAGCAAGAATTAGATGTATTGTCTATTGTTATATGTAACAAGACATTGGTGTTGTACAGCAAGAATTAGATCTACTGTCTCTTGTTGTATGTAACAAGACATTGGTTTTGTACAGCAAGAATTAGGCCTACTTTCTATTGTTGTAATTAGACATTCGTGTTGTACAGCACGAATTAGATCTACTGTCTATTGTTGTATGTGACAAGATATTGGTGTTGTACAGCAAGAATTAGAACTATTGTCTATTGTTGTATGTAACAAGACATTGGTGTTGTTCAGCAAGAATTAGATCTACTGTCTATTGTTGTATGTAACAAGATGTTGGTGTTGTACAGAAAGAATTAGACCTACTGTCTGTTGTTGTGTGTAACAAGATATTGGTGTTGTACAGCAAGAATTAGACCTACTCTCTGTTGTTGTGTGTAACAAGATATTGGTGTTGTACAGCAAGAATTAGACCTACTGTCTATTGTTGTATGTAACAAGATATTGGTGTTGTACAGCAAGTATTAGACCTACTGTCTATTGTTGTATGTAACAAGATATTGGTGTTGTACAGCAAGAATTAGACCTACTGTCTATTGTTGTATGTAACAAGATATTGGTGTTGTACAGCAAGAATTAGACCTACTGTCTATTGTTGTGTGTAACAAGACATTGGTGTTGTACAGAAAGAATTATATCTACTGTCTATTGTTGTATGTAACAAGATATTGGTGTTGTACAGCAAGAATTATATCTACTGTCTATTGTTTTTTGTAACAAGATATTGGTGTTGTACAGGAAGAATTAGGCCTACTGTCTATTGTTGTAATTAGACATTCGTGTTGTAACAGCAAGAATTGGATCTACTGTCTATTGTTGTATGTAACAAGATATAGGTGTTGTACAGCAAGAATTAGATCTACTGTCTATTGTTGTGTGTAACAAGACATTGGTGTTGTGCAGCAAGAATTAGATCTACTGTCTATTGTTGTGTGTAACAAGACATTGGTGTTGTACAGCAAGAATTAGATCTATTGTCTATTGTTGTATGTAACAAGATATTGGTGTTGTACAGCAAGAATTAGGCCTACTGTCTATTGTTGTGTGTAACAAGACATTGGTGTTGTACAGCAAGAATTAGGCTTACTGTCTATTGTTGTAATTAGAGATTCGTGTTGTACAGTAAGAATTAGATCTATTGTCTATTGTTGTGTGTAACAAGATATTGGTTTTGTACAGCAAGAATTAGATCTACCCTCTATTGTTGTATGTAACAAGACATTGGTGTTGTACAGAAAGAATTAGGCCTACTGTCTATTGTTGTAATTAGACATTCGTGTTGTACAGCAAGAATTAGATCTACTGTCTATTGTTGTGTGTAACAAGACATTGGTGTTGTGCAGCAAGAATTAGATCTACTGTCTATTGTTGTGTGTAACAAGACATTGGTGTTGTACAGCAAGAATTAGGCCTACTGTCTATTGTTATGTGTAACAAGACATTGGTGTTGTACAGCAAGAACTAGGCTTACTGTCTATTGTTGTAATTAGACATTCGTGTTGTACAGCAAGATTTAGATCTACTGTCTATTGTTGTATGTAACAAGACATTGGTGTTGTACAGCAAGTATTAGATCTACTGTCTATTGTTGTATGTAACAAGACATTGGTGTTGTACAGCAAGAATTAGGCCTACTGTCTATTGTTGTAATTAGACATTCGTGTTGTACAGCAAGAATTATACCTACTGTCTATTGTTGTATGTAACAAGACATTGGTGTTGTGCAGCAAGAATTAGATCTACTGTCTATTGTTGTGTGTAACAAGATATTGGTGTTGTACAGCAAGAATTAGACCTACTGTCTATTGTTGTATGTAACAAGATGTTGGTGTTGTACAGCAAGAATTAGACCTACTGTCTGTTGTTGTATGTAACAAGATATTGGTGTTGTACAGCAAGAATTAGATGTATTGTCTATTGTTGTATGTAACAAGACATTGGTGTTGTACAGCAAGAATTAGATCTACTGTCTATTGTTGTATGTAACAAGACATTGGTGTTGTACAGCAAGAATTAGATCTACTGTCTATTGTTGTATGTAACAAGATATTGGTGTTGTACAGCAAGAATTAGATCTACTGTCTATTGTTGTGTGTAACAAGATATTGGTGTTGTACTGCAAGAATTAGATCTACTATCTATTGTTGTGTGTAACAAGACATTGGTTTTGTACAGCAAGAATTAGATCTACTGTCTATTGTTGTGTGTAACAAGACATTGGTGTTGCACAGCAAGAATTAGATCTACTGTCTATTGTTGTATGTAACAAGACATTGTTGTTGTACAGCAAGAATTAGGCCTACTGTCTATTGTTGTAATTAGACATTCGTGTTGTACAGCAAGAATTAGATCTACTGTCTATTGTTGTATGTAACAAGATATTGGCGTTGTACAGCAAGAATTAGATCTACTGTCTATTGTTGTTGTGTAACAAGACATTGGTGTTGTGCAGCAAGAATTAGATCTACTGTCTATTGTTGTGTGTAACAAGACATTGGTGTGGTACAGCAAGAATTAGACCTACTGTCTATTGTGGTATGTAACAAGATATTGGTGTTGTACAGCAAGAATTAGACCTACTGTCTGTTGTTGTATGTAACAAGATATTGGTGTTGTACAGCAAGAATTAGATGTATTGTCTATTGTTGTATGTAACAAGACATTGGTGTTGTACAGCAAGAATTAGATCTACTGTCTCTTGTTGTATGTAACAAGACATTGGTTTTGTACAGCAAGAATTAGGCCTACTTTCTATTGTTGTAATTAGACATTCGTGTTGTACAGCACGAATTAGATCTACTGTCTATTGTTGTATGTGACAAGATATTGGTGTTGGACAGCAAGAATTAGAACTATTGTCTATTGTTGTATGTAACAAGATATTGGTGTTGTTCAGCAAGAATTAGACCTACTGTCTGTTGTTGTATGTAACAAGATATTGGTGTTGTACAGCAAGAATTAGATGTATTGTCTATTGTTGTATGTAACAAGACATTGGTGTTGTACAGCAAGAATTAGATCTACTGTCTCTTGTTGTATGTAACAAGACATTGGTTTTGTACAGCAAGAATTAGGCCTACTTTCTATTGTTGTAATTAGACATTCGTGTTGTACAGCAAGAATTAGATCTACTGTCTATTGTTGTATGTGACAAGATATTGGTGTTGTACAGCAAGAATTAGAACTATTGTCTATTGTAGTATGTAACAAGACATTGGTGTTGTTCAGCAAGAATTAGATCTACTGTCTATTGTTGTATTTAACAAGACATTGGTGTTGTACAGCAAGAATTAGATCTACTGTCTATTGTTGTATGTAACAAGATATTGGTGTTGTACAGCAAGAATTAGACCTACCGTCTATTGTTGTATGTAACAAGATATTGGTGTTGTACAGCAAGAATTAGACCTACTGTCTGTTGTTGTATGTAACAAGATATTGGTGTTGTACAGCAAGAATTAGATGTATTGTCTATTGTTGTATATAAGAAGACATTGGTGTTGTGCAGCAAGAATTAGATCTACTGTCTATTGTTGTATGTGACAAGATATTGGTGTTGTACAGCAAGAATTAGAACTATTGTCTATTGTTGTATGTAACAAGACATTGGTGTTGTACAGCAAGAATTAGAACTATTGTCTATTGTTGTATGTAACAAGACATTCGTGTTGTACAGCAAGAATTAGATCTACTGTCTATTGTTGTATGTGACAAGATATTGGTGTTGTACAGCAAGAATTAGAACTATTGTCTATTGTTGTATGTAACAAGACATTGGTGTTGTTCAGCAAGAATTAGATCTACTGTCTATTGTTGTATGTAACAAGATGTTGGTGTTGTACAGAAAGAATTAGACCTACTGTCTGTTGTTGTGTGTAACAAGATATTGGTGTTGTACAGCAAGAATTAGACCTACTCTCTGTTGTTGTGTGTAACAAGATATTGGTGTTGTACAGCAAGAATTAGACCTACTGTCTATTGTTGTATGTAACAAGATATTGGTGTTGTACAGCAAGTATTAGACCTACTGTCTATTGTTGTATGTAACAAGATATTGGTGTTGTACAGCAAGAATTAGACCTACTGTCTATTGTTGTGTGTAACAAGACATTGGTGTTGTACAGCAAGAATTATATCTACTGTCTATTGTTTTTTGTAACAAGATATTGGTGTTGTACAGGAAGAATTAGGCCTACTGTCTATTGTTTTAATTAGACATTCGTGTTGTACAGCAAGAATTAGATCTACTGTCTATTGTTGTATGTAACAAGACATTGCTGTTGTACAACAAGAATTAGATCTACTGTCTATTGTCGTATGTAACAAGACATTGGTGTTGTACAGCAAGAATTAGATCTACTGTCTATTGTTGTATGTAACAAGACATTGGTGTTGTACAGCAAGAATTAGATCTACTGTCTATTGTTGTATGTAACAAGATATTGGTGTTGTACAGCAAGAATTAGACCTACTGTCTATTGTTGTATGTAACAAGATATTGGTGTTGTACAGCAAGAATTAGACCTACTGTCTGTTGTTGTATGTAACAAGATATTGGTGTTGTACAGCAAGAATTAGATGTATTGTCTATTGTTATATGTAACAAGACATTGGTGTTGTACAGCAAGAATTATATCTACTGTCTCTTGTTGTATGTAACAAGACATTGGTTTTGTACAGCAAGAATTAGGCCTACTTTCTATTGTTGTAATTAGACATTCGTGTTGTACAGCACGAATTAGATCTACTGTCTATTGTTGTATGTGACAAGATATTGGTGTTGTACAGCAAGAATTAGAACTATTGTCTATTGTTGTATGTAACAAGACATTGGTGTTGTTCAGCAAGAATTAGATCTACTGTCTATTGTTGTATGTAACAAGATGTTGGTGTTGTACAGAAAGAATTAGACCTACTGTCTGTTGTTGTGTGTAACAAGATATTGGTGTTGTACAGCAAGAATTAGACCTACTCTCTGTTGTTGTGTGTAACAAGATATTGGTGTTGTACAGCAAGAATTAGACCTACTGTCTATTGTTGTATGTAACAAGATATTGGTGTTGTACAGCAAGTATTAGACCTACTGTCTATTGTTGTATGTAACAAGATATTAGTGTTGTACAGCAAGAATTAGACCTACTGTCTATTGTTGTATGTAACAAGATATTGGTGTTGTACAGCAAGAATTAGACCTACTGTCTATTGTTTTTTGTAACAAGATATTGGTGTTGTACAGGAAGAATTAGGCCTACTGTCTATTGTTGTAATTAGACATTCGTGTTGTAACAGCAAGAATTAGATCTACTGTCTATTGTTGTATGTAACAAGATATAGGTGTTGTACAGCAAGAATTAGATCTACTGTCTATTGTTGTGTGTAACAAGACATTGGTGTTGTGCAGCAAGAATTAGATCTACTGTCTATTGTTGTGTGTAACAAGACATTGGTGTTGTACAGCAAGAATTCGATCTACTGTCTATTGTCGTGTGTCACAAGACATTGGTATTGTACAGCAAGAATTAGATCTATTGTCTATTGTTGTATGTAACAAGATATTGGTTGTTGTACAGCAAGAATTAGGCCTACTGTCTATTGTTGTGTGTAACAAGACATTGGTGTTGTACAGCAAGAATTAGGCTTACTGTCTATTGTTGTAATTAGAGATTCGTGTTGTACAGTAAGAATTAGATCTATTGTCTATTGTTGTGTGTAACAAGATATTGGTTTTGTACAGCAAGAATTAGATCTACCCTCTATTGTTGTATGTAACAAGACATTGGTGTTGTACAGAAAGAATTAGGCCTACTGTCTATTGTTGTAATTAGACATTCGTGTTGTACAGCAAGAATTAGATCTACTGTCTATTGTTGTGTGTAACAAGACATTGGTGTTGTGCAGCAAGAATTAGATCTACTGTCTATTGTTGTGTGTAACAAGACATTGGTGTTGTACAGCAAGAATTAGGCCTACTGTCTATTGTTATGTGTAACAAGACATTGGTGTTGTACAGCAAGAACTAGGCTTACTGTCTATTGTTGTAATTAGACATTCGTGTTGTACAGCAAGATTTAGATCTACTGTCTATTGTTGTATGTGACAAGACATTGGTGTTGTACAGCAAGTATTAGATCTACTGTCTATTGTTGTATGTAACAAGACATTGGTGTTGTACAGCAAGAATTAGGCCTACTGTCTATTGTTGTAATTAGACATTCGTGTTGTACAGCAAGAATTAGATCTACTGTCTATTGTTGTATGTAACAAGATATTGGTGTTGTACAGCAAGAATTATACCTACTGTCTATTGTTGTATGTAACAAGACATTGGTGTTGTGCAGCAAGAATTAGATCTACTGTCTATTGTTGTGTGTAACAAGATATTGGTGTTGTACAGCAAGAATTAGACCTACTGTCTATTGTTGTATGTAACAAGATGTTGGTGTTGTACAGCAAGAATTAGACCTACTGTCTGTTGTTGTATGTAACAAGATATTGGTGTTGTACAGCAAGAATTAGATGTATTGTCTATTGTTGTATGTAACAAGACATTGGTGTTGTACAGCAAGAATTAGATCTACTGTCTATTGTTGTATGTAACAAGATATTGGTGTTGTACAGCAAGAATTAGATCTACTGTCTATTGTTGTGTGTAACAAGATATTGGTGTTGTACTGCAAGAATTAGATCTACTATCTATTGTTGTGTGTAACAAGACATTGGTTTTGTACAGCAAGAATTAGATCTACTGTCTATTGTTGTGTGTAACAAGACATTGGTGTTGCACAGCAAGAATTAGATCTACTGTCTATTGTTGTATGTAACAAGACATTGTTGTTGTACAGCAAGAATTAGGCCTACTGTCTATTGTTGTAATTAGACATTCGTGTTGTACAGCAAGAATTAGATCTACTGTCTATTGTTGTATGTAACAAGATATTGGCGTTGTACAGCAAGAATTAGATCTACTGTCTATTGTTGTTGTGTAACAAGACATTGGTGTTGTGCAGCAAGAATTAGATCTACTGTCTATTGTTGTGTGTAACAAGACATTGGTGTGGTACAGCAAGAATTAGACCTACTGTCTATTGTGGTATGTAACAAGATATTGGTGTTGTACAGCAAGAATTAGACCTACTGTCTGTTGTTGTATGTAACAAGATATTGGTGTTGTACAGCAAGAATTAGATGTATTGTCTATTGTTGTATGTAACAAGACATTGGTGTTGTACAGCAAGAATTAGATCTACTGTCTCTTGTTGTATGTAACAAGACATTGGTTTTGTACAGCAAGAATTAGGCCTACTTTCTATTGTTGTAATTAGACATTCGTGTTGTACAGCACGAATTAGATCTACTGTCTATTGTTGTATGTGACAAGATATTGGTGTTGGACAGCAAGAATTAGAACTATTGTCTATTGTTGTATGTAACAAGATATTGGTGTTGTTCAGCAAGAATTAGACCTACTGTCTGTTGTTGTATGTAACAAGATATTGGTGTTGTACAGCAAGAATTAGATGTATTGTCTATTGTTGTATGTAACAAGACATTGGTGTTGTACAGCAAGAATTAGATCTACTGTCTCTTGTTGTATGTAACAAGACATTGGTTTTGTACAGCAAGAATTAGGCCTACTTTCTATTGTTGTAATTAGACATTCGTGTTGTACAGCAAGAATTAGATCTACTGTCTATTGTTGTATGTGACAAGATATTGGTGTTGTACAGCAAGAATTAGAACTATTGTCTATTGTAGTATGTAACAAGACATTGGTGTTGTTCAGCAAGAATTAGATCTACTGTCTATTGTTGTATGTAACAAGACATTGGTGTTGTACAGCAAGAATTAGATCTACTGTCTATTGTTGTATGTAACAAGATATTGGTGTTGTACAGCAAGAATTAGACCTACCGTCTATTGTTGTATGTAACAAGATATTGGTGTTGTACAGCAAGAATTAGACCTACTGTCTGTTGTTGTATGTAACAAGATATTGGTGTTGTACAGCAAGAATTAGATGTATTGTCTATTGTTGTATATAAGAAGACATTGGTGTTGTGCAGCAAGAATTAGATCTACTGTCTATTGTTGTATGTGACAAGATATTGGTGTTGTACAGCAAGAATTAGAACTATTGTCTATTGTTGTATGTAACAAGACATTGGTTTTGTACAGCAAGAATTAGGCCTACTTTCTATTGTTGTAATTAGACATTCGTGTTGTACAGCACGAATTAGATCTACTGTCTATTGTTGTATGTGACAAGATATTGGTGTTGTACAGCAAGAATTAGAACTATTGTCTATTGTTGTATGTAACAAGACATTGGTGTTGTTCAGCAAGAATTAGATCTACTGTCTATTGTTGTATGTAACAAGATGTTGGTGTTGTACAGAAAGAATTAGACCTACTGTCTGTTGTTGTGTGTAACAAGATATTGGTGTTGTACAGCAAGAATTAGACCTACTCTCTGTTGTTGTGTGTAACAAGATATTGGTGTTGTACAGCAAGAAATAGACCTACTGTCTATTGTTGTATGTAACAAGATATTGGTGTTGTACAGCAAGTATTAGACCTACTGTCTATTGTTGTATGTAACAAGATATTAGTGTTGTACAGCAAGAATTAGACCTACTGTCTATTGTTGTATGTAACAAGATATTGGTGTTGTACAGCAAGAATTAGACCTACTGTCTATTGTTGTGTGTAACAAGACATTGGTGTTGTACAGCAAGAATTATATCTACTGTCTATTGTTTTTTGTAACAAGATATTGGTGTTGTACAGGAAGAATTAGGCCTACTGTCTATTGTTGTAATTAGACATTCGTGTTGTAACAGCAAGAATTAGATCTACTGTCTATTGTTGTATGTAACAAGATATAGGTGTTGTACAGCAAGAATTAGATCTACTGTCTATTGTTGTGTGTAACAAGACATTGGTGTTGTGCAGCAAGAATTAGATCTACTGTCTATTGTTGTGTGTAACAAGACATTGGTGTTGTACAGCAAGAATTCGATCTACTGTCTATTGTCGTGTGTCACAAGACATTGGTGTTGTACAGCAAGAATTAGATCTATTGTCTATTGTTGTATGTAACAAGATATTGGTTGTTGTACAGCAAGAATTAGGCCTACTGTCTATTGTTGTGTGTAACAAGACATTGGTGTTGTACAGCAAGAATTAGGCTTACTGTCTATTGTTGTAATTAGAGATTCGTGTTGTACAGTAAGAATTAGATCTATTGTCTATTGTTGTGTGTAACAAGATATTGGTTTTGTACAGCAAGAATTAGATCTACCCTCTATTGTTGTATGTAACAAGACATTGGTGTTGTACAGAAAGAATTAGGCCTACTGTCTATTGTTGTAATTAGACATTCGTGTTGTACAGCAAGAATTAGATCTACTGTCTATTGTTGTGTGTAACAAGACATTGGTGTTGTGCAGCAAGAATTAGATCTACTGTCTATTGTTGTGTGTAACAAGACATTGGTGTTGTACAGCAAGAATTAGGCCTACTGTCTATTGTTATGTGTAACAAGACATTGGTGTTGTACAGCAAGAACTAGGCTTACTGTCTATTGTTGTAATTAGACATTCGTGTTGTACAGCAAGATTTAGATCTACTGTCTATTGTTGTATGTGACAAGACATTGGTGTTGTACAGCAAGTATTAGATCTACTGTCTATTGTTGTATGTAACAAGACATTGGTGTTGTACAGCAAGAATTAGGCCTACTGTCTATTGTTGTAATTAGACATTCGTGTTGTACAGCAAGAATTAGATCTACTGTCTATTGTTGTATGTAACAAGATATTGGTGTTGTACAGCAAGAATTATACCTACTGTCTATTGTTGTATGTAACAAGACATTGGTGTTGTGCAGCAAGAATTAGATCTACTGTCTATTGTTGTGTGTAACAAGATATTGGTGTTGTACAGCAAGAATTAGACCTACTGTCTATTGTTGTATGTAACAAGATGTTGGTGTTGTACAGCAAGAATTAGACCTACTGTCTGTTGTTGTATGTAACAAGATATTGGTGTTGTACAGCAAGAATTAGATGTATTGTCTATTGTTGTATGTAACAAGACATTGGTGTTGTACAGCAAGAATTAGATCTACTGTCTATTGTTGTATGTAACAAGATATTGGTGTTGTACAGCAAGAATTAGATCTACTGTCTATTGTCGTGTGTAACAAGATATTGGTGTTGTACTGCAAGAATTAGATCTACTATCTATTGTTGTGTGTAACAAGACATTGGTTTTGTACAGCAAGAATTAGATCTACTGTCTATTGTTGTGTGTAACAAGACATTGGTGTTGCACAGCAAGAATTAGATCTACTGTCTATTGTTGTATGTAACAAGACATTGTTGTTGTACAGCAAGAATTAGGCCTACTGTCTATTGTTGTAATTAGACATTCGTGTTGTACAGCAAGAATTAGATCTACTGTCTATTGTTGTATGTAACAAGATATTGGCGTTGTACAGCAAGAATTAGATCTACTGTCTATTGTTGTTGTGTAACAAGACATTGGTGTTGTGCAGCAAGAATTAGATCTACTGTCTATTGTTGTGTGTAACAAGACATTGGTGTGGTACAGCAAGAATTAGACCTACTGTCTATTGTGGTATGTAACAAGATATTGGTGTTGTACAGCAAGAATTAGACCTACTGTCTGTTGTTGTATGTAACAAGATATTGGTGTTGTACAGCAAGAATTAGATGTATTGTCTATTGTTGTATGTAACAAGACATTGGTGTTGTACAGCAAGAATTAGATCTACTGTCTCTTGTTGTATGTAACAAGACATTGGTTTTGTACAGCAAGAATTAGGCCTACTTTCTATTGTTGTAATTAGACATTCGTGTTGTACAGCACGAATTAGATCTACTGTCTATTGTTGTATGTGACAAGATATTGGTGTTGGACAGCAAGAATTAGAACTATTGTCTATTGTTGTATGTAACAAGATATTGGTGTTGTTCAGCAAGAATTAGACCTACTGTCTGTTGTTGTATGTAACAAGATATTGGTGTTGTACAGCAAGAATTAGATGTATTGTCTATTGTTGTATGTAACAAGACATTGGTGTTGTACAGCAAGAATTAGATCTACTGTCTCTTGTTGTATGTAACAAGACATTGGTTTTGTACAGCAAGAATTAGGCCTACTTTCTATTGTTGTAATTAGACATTCGTGTTGTACAGCAAGAATTAGATCTACTGTCTATTGTTGTATGTGACAAGATATTGGTGTTGTACAGCAAGAATTAGAACTATTGTCTATTGTAGTATGTAACAAGACATTGGTGTTGTTCAGCAAGAATTAGATCTACTGTCTATTGTTGTATGTAACAAGACATTGGTGTTGTACAGCAAGAATTAGATCTACTGTCTATTGTTGTATGTAACAAGATATTGGTGTTGTACAGCAAGAATTAGACCTACCGTCTATTGTTGTATGTAACAAGATATTGGTGTTGTACAGCAAGAATTAGACCTACTGTCTGTTGTTGTATGTAACAAGATATTGGTGTTGTACAGCAAGAATTAGATGTATTGTCTATTGTTGTATATAAGAAGACATTGGTGTTGTGCAGCAAGAATTAGATCTACTGTCTATTGTTGTATGTGACAAGATATTGGTGTTGTACAGCAAGAATTAGAACTATTGTCTATTGTTGTATGTAACAAGACATTGGTTTTGTACAGCAAGAATTAGGCCTACTTTCTATTGTTGTAATTAGACATTCGTGTTGTACAGCACGAATTAGATCTACTGTCTATTGTTGTATGTGACAAGATATTGGTGTTGTACAGCAAGAATTAGAACTATTGTCTATTGTTGTATGTAACAAGACATTGGTGTTGTTCAGCAAGAATTAGATCTACTGTCTATTGTTGTATGTAACAAGATGTTGGTGTTGTACAGAAAGAATTAGACCTACTGTCTGTTGTTGTGTGTAACAAGATATTGGTGTTGTACAGCAAGAATTAGACCTACTCTCTGTTGTTGTGTGTAACAAGATATTGGTGTTGTACAGCAAGAATTAGACCTACTGTCTATTGTTGTATGTAACAAGATATTGGTGTTGTACAGCAAGTATTAGACCTACTGTCTATTGTTGTATGTAACAAGATATTAGTGTTGTACAGCAAGAATTAGACCTACTGTCTATTGTTGTATGTAACAAGATATTGGTGTTGTACAGCAAGAATTAGACCTACTGTCTATTGTTGTGTGTAACAAGACATTGGTGTTGTACAGCAAGAATTATATCTACTGTCTATTGTTTTTTGTAACAAGATATTGGTGTTGTACAGGAAGAATTAGGCCTACTGTCTATTGTTGTAATTAGACATTCGTGTTGTAACAGCAAGAATTAGATCTACTGTCTATTGTTGTATGTAACAAGATATAGGTGTTGTACAGCAAGAATTAGATCTACTGTCTATTGTTGTGTGTAACAAGACATTGGTGTTGTGCAGCAAGAATTAGATCTACTGTCTATTGTTGTGTGTAACAAGACATTGGTGTTGTACAGCAAGAATTCGATCTACTGTCTATTGTCGTGTGTCACAAGACATTGGTGTTGTACAGCAAGAATTAGATCTATTGTCTATTGTTGTATGTAACAAGATATTGGTTGTTGTACAGCAAGAATTAGGCCTACTGTCTATTGTTGTGTGTAACAAGACATTGGTGTTGTACAGCAAGAATTAGGCTTACTGTCTATTGTTGTAATTAGAGATTCGTGTTGTACAGTAAGAATTAGATCTATTGTCTATTGTTGTGTGTAACAAGATATTGGTTTTGTACAGCAAGAATTAGATCTACCCTCTATTGTTGTATGTAACAAGACATTGGTGTTGTACAGAAAGAATTAGGCCTACTGTCTATTGTTGTAATTAGACATTCGTGTTGTACAGCAAGAATTAGATCTACTGTCTATTGTTGTGTGTAACAAGACATTGGTGTTGTGCAGCAAGAATTAGATCTACTGTCTATTGTTGTGTGTAACAAGACATTGGTGTTGTACAGCAAGAATTAGGCCTACTGTCTATTGTTATGTGTAACAAGACATTGGTGTTGTACAGCAAGAACTAGGCTTACTGTCTATTGTTGTAATTAGACATTCGTGTTGTACAGCAAGATTTAGATCTACTGTCTATTGTTGTATGTGACAAGACATTGGTGTTGTACAGCAAGTATTAGATCTACTGTCTATTGTTGTATGTAACAAGACATTGGTGTTGTACAGCAAGAATTAGGCCTACTGTCTATTGTTGTAATTAGACATTCGTGTTGTACAGCAAGAATTAGATCTACTGTCTATTGTTGTATGTAACAAGATATTGGTGTTGTACAGCAAGAATTATACCTACTGTCTATTGTTGTATGTAACAAGACATTGGTGTTGTGCAGCAAGAATTAGATCTACTGTCTATTGTTGTGTGTAACAAGATATTGGTGTTGTACAGCAAGAATTAGACCTACTGTCTATTGTTGTATGTAACAAGATGTTGGTGTTGTACAGCAAGAATTAGACCTACTGTCTGTTGTTGTATGTAACAAGATATTGGTGTTGTACAGCAAGAATTAGATGTATTGTCTATTGTTGTATGTAACAAGACATTGGTGTTGTACAGCAAGAATTAGATCTACTGTCTATTGTTGTATGTAACAAGATATTGGTGTTGTACAGCAAGAATTAGATCTACTGTCTATTGTTGTGTGTAACAAGATATTGGTGTTGTACTGCAAGAATTAGATCTACTATCTATTGTTGTGTGTAACAAGACATTGGTTTTGTACAGCAAGAATTAGATCTACTGTCTATTGTTGTGTGTAACAAGACATTGGTGTTGCACAGCAAGAATTAGATCTACTGTCTATTGTTGTATGTAACAAGACATTGTTGTTGTACAGCAAGAATTAGGCCTACTGTCTATTGTTGTAATTAGACATTCGTGTTGTACAGCAAGAATTAGATCTACTGTCTATTGTTGTATGTAACAAGATATTGGCGTTGTACAGCAAGAATTAGATCTACTGTCTATTGTTGTTGTGTAACAAGACATTGGTGTTGTGCAGCAAGAATTAGATCTACTGTCTATTGTTGTGTGTAACAAGACATTGGTGTGGTACAGCAAGAATTAGACCTACTGTCTATTGTGGTATGTAACAAGATATTGGTGTTGTACAGCAAGAATTAGACCTACTGTCTGTTGTTGTATGTAACAAGATATTGGTGTTGTACAGCAAGAATTAGATGTATTGTCTATTGTTGTATGTAACAAGACATTGGTGTTGTACAGCAAGAATTAGATCTACTGTCTCTTGTTGTATGTAACAAGACATTGGTTTTGTACAGCAAGAATTAGGCCTACTTTCTATTGTTGTAATTAGACATTCGTGTTGTACAGCACGAATTAGATCTACTGTCTATTGTTGTATGTGACAAGATATTGGTGTTGGACAGCAAGAATTAGAACTATTGTCTATTGTTGTATGTAACAAGATATTGGTGTTGTTCAGCAAGAATTAGACCTACTGTCTGTTGTTGTATGTAACAAGATATTGGTGTTGTACAGCAAGAATTAGATGTATTGTCTATTGTTGTATGTAACAAGACATTGGTGTTGTACAGCAAGAATTAGATCTACTGTCTCTTGTTGTATGTAACAAGACATTGGTTTTGTACAGCAAGAATTAGGCCTACTTTCTATTGTTGTAATTAGACATTCGTGTTGTACAGCAAGAATTAGATCTACTGTCTATTGTTGTATGTGACAAGATATTGGTGTTGTACAGCAAGAATTAGAACTATTGTCTATTGTAGTATGTAACAAGACATTGGTGTTGTTCAGCAAGAATTAGATCTACTGTCTATTGTTGTATGTAACAAGACATTGGTGTTGTACAGCAAGAATTAGATCTACTGTCTATTGTTGTATGTAACAAGATATTGGTGTTGTACAGCAAGAATTAGACCTACCGTCTATTGTTGTATGTAACAAGATATTGGTGTTGTACAGCAAGAATTAGACCTACTGTCTGTTGTTGTATGTAACAAGATATTGGTGTTGTACAGCAAGAATTAGATGTATTGTCTATTGTTGTATATAAGAAGACATTGGTGTTGTGCAGCAAGAATTAGATCTACTGTCTATTGTTGTATGTGACAAGATATTGGTGTTGTACAGCAAGAATTAGAACTATTGTCTATTGTTGTATGTAACAAGACATTGGTTTTGTACAGCAAGAATTAGGCCTACTTTCTATTGTTGTAATTAGACATTCGTGTTGTACAGCACGAATTAGATCTACTGTCTATTGTTGTATGTGACAAGATATTGGTGTTGTACAGCAAGAATTAGAACTATTGTCTATTGTTGTATGTAACAAGACATTGGTGTTGTTCAGCAAGAATTAGATCTACTGTCTATTGTTGTATGTAACAAGATGTTGGTGTTGTACAGAAAGAATTAGACCTACTGTCTGTTGTTGTGTGTAACAAGATATTGGTGTTGTACAGCAAGAATTAGACCTACTCTCTGTTGTTGTGTGTAACAAGATATTGGTGTTGTACAGCAAGAATTAGACCTACTGTCTATTGTTGTATGTAACAAGATATTGGTGTTGTACAGCAAGTATTAGACCTACTGTCTATTGTTGTATGTAACAAGATATTAGTGTTGTACAGCAAGAATTAGACCTACTGTCTATTGTTGTATGTAACAAGATATTGGTGTTGTACAGCAAGAATTAGACCTACTGTCTATTGTTGTGTGTAACAAGACATTGGTGTTGTACAGCAAGAATTATATCTACTGTCTATTGTTTTTTGTAACAAGATATTGGTGTTGTACAGGAAGAATTAGGCCTACTGTCTATTGTTGTAATTAGACATTCGTGTTGTAACAGCAAGAATTAGATCTACTGTCTATTGTTGTATGTAACAAGATATAGGTGTTGTACAGCAAGAATTAGATCTACTGTCTATTGTTGTGTGTAACAAGACATTGGTGTTGTGCAGCAAGAATTAGATCTACTGTCTATTGTTGTGTGTAACAAGACATTGGTGTTGTACAGCAAGAATTCGATCTACTGTCTATTGTCGTGTGTCACAAGACATTGGTGTTGTACAGCAAGAATTAGATCTATTGTCTATTGTTGTATGTAACAAGATATTGGTTGTTGTACAGCAAGAATTAGGCCTACTGTCTATTGTTGTGTGTAACAAGACATTGGTGTTGTACAGCAAGAATTAGGCTTACTGTCTATTGTTGTAATTAGAGATTCGTGTTGTACAGTAAGAATTAGATCTATTGTCTATTGTTGTGTGTAACAAGATATTGGTTTTGTACAGCAAGAATTAGATCTACCCTCTATTGTTGTATGTAACAAGACATTGGTGTTGTACAGAAAGAATTAGGCCTACTGTCTATTGTTGTAATTAGACATTCGTGTTGTACAGCAAGAATTAGATCTACTGTCTATTGTTGTGTGTAACAAGACATTGGTGTTGTGCAGCAAGAATTAGATCTACTGTCTATTGTTGTGTGTAACAAGACATTGGTGTTGTACAGCAAGAATTAGGCCTACTGTCTATTGTTATGTGTAACAAGACATTGGTGTTGTACAGCAAGAACTAGGCTTACTGTCTATTGTTGTAATTAGACATTCGTGTTGTACAGCAAGATTTAGATCTACTGTCTATTGTTGTATGTGACAAGACATTGGTGTTGTACAGCAAGTATTAGATCTACTGTCTATTGTTGTATGTAACAAGACATTGGTGTTGTACAGCAAGAATTAGGCCTACTGTCTATTGTTGTAATTAGACATTCGTGTTGTACAGCAAGAATTAGATCTACTGTCTATTGTTGTATGTAACAAGATATTGGTGTTGTACAGCAAGAATTATACCTACTGTCTATTGTTGTATGTAACAAGACATTGGTGTTGTGCAGCAAGAATTAGATCTACTGTCTATTGTTGTGTGTAACAAGATATTGGTGTTGTACAGCAAGAATTAGACCTACTGTCTATTGTTGTATGTAACAAGATGTTGGTGTTGTACAGCAAGAATTAGACCTACTGTCTGTTGTTGTATGTAACAAGATATTGGTGTTGTACAGCAAGAATTAGATGTATTGTCTATTGTTGTATGTAACAAGACATTGGTGTTGTACAGCAAGAATTAGATCTACTGTCTATTGTTGTATGTAACAAGATATTGGTGTTGTACAGCAAGAATTAGATCTACTGTCTATTGTTGTGTGTAACAAGATATTGGTGTTGTACTGCAAGAATTAGATCTACTATCTATTGTTGTGTGTAACAAGACATTGGTTTTGTACAGCAAGAATTAGATCTACTGTCTATTGTTGTGTGTAACAAGACATTGGTGTTGCACAGCAAGAATTAGATCTACTGTCTATTGTTGTATGTAACAAGACATTGTTGTTGTACAGCAAGAATTAGGCCTACTGTCTATTGTTGTAATTAGACATTCGTGTTGTACAGCAAGAATTAGATCTACTGTCTATTGTTGTATGTAACAAGATATTGGCGTTGTACAGCAAGAATTAGATCTACTGTCTATTGTTGTTGTGTAACAAGACATTGGTGTTGTGCAGCAAGAATTAGATCTACTGTCTATTGTTGTGTGTAACAAGACATTGGTGTGGTACAGCAAGAATTAGACCTACTGTCTATTGTGGTATGTAACAAGATATTGGTGTTGTACAGCAAGAATTAGACCTACTGTCTGTTGTTGTATGTAACAAGATATTGGTGTTGTACAGCAAGAATTAGATGTATTGTCTATTGTTGTATGTAACAAGACATTGGTGTTGTACAGCAAGAATTAGATCTACTGTCTCTTGTTGTATGTAACAAGACATTGGTTTTGTACAGCAAGAATTAGGCCTACTTTCTATTGTTGTAATTAGACATTCGTGTTGTACAGCACGAATTAGATCTACTGTCTATTGTTGTATGTGACAAGATATTGGTGTTGGACAGCAAGAATTAGAACTATTGTCTATTGTTGTATGTAACAAGATATTGGTGTTGTTCAGCAAGAATTAGACCTACTGTCTGTTGTTGTATGTAACAAGATATTGGTGTTGTACAGCAAGAATTAGATGTATTGTCTATTGTTGTATGTAACAAGACATTGGTGTTGTACAGCAAGAATTAGATCTACTGTCTCTTGTTGTATGTAACAAGACATTGGTTTTGTACAGCAAGAATTAGGCCTACTTTCTATTGTTGTAATTAGACATTCGTGTTGTACAGCAAGAATTAGATCTACTGTCTATTGTTGTATGTGACAAGATATTGGTGTTGTACAGCAAGAATTAGAACTATTGTCTATTGTAGTATGTAACAAGACATTGGTGTTGTTCAGCAAGAATTAGATCTACTGTCTATTGTTGTATGTAACAAGACATTGGTGTTGTACAGCAAGAATTAGATCTACTGTCTATTGTTGTATGTAACAAGATATTGGTGTTGTACAGCAAGAATTAGACCTACCGTCTATTGTTGTATGTAACAAGATATTGGTGTTGTACAGCAAGAATTAGACCTACTGTCTGTTGTTGTATGTAACAAGATATTGGTGTTGTACAGCAAGAATTAGATGTATTGTCTATTGTTGTATATAAGAAGACATTGGTGTTGTGCAGCAAGAATTAGATCTACTGTCTATTGTTGTATGTGACAAGATATTGGTGTTGTACAGCAAGAATTAGAACTATTGTCTATTGTTGTATGTAACAAGACATTGGTGTTGTACAGCAAGAATTAGAACTATTGTCTATTGTTGTATGTAACAAGACATTCGTGTTGTACAGCAAGAATTAGATCTACTGTCTATTGTTGTATGTGACAAGATATTGGTGTTGTACAGCAAGAATTAGAACTATTGTCTATTGTTGTATGTAACAAGACATTGGTGTTGTTCAGCAAGAATTAGATCTACTGTCTATTGTTGTATGTAACAAGATGTTGGTGTTGTACAGAAAGAATTAGACCTACTGTCTGTTGTTGTGTGTAACAAGATATTGGTGTTGTACAGCAAGAATTAGACCTACTCTCTGTTGTTGTGTGTAACAAGATATTGGTGTTGTACAGCAAGAATTAGACCTACTGTCTATTGTTGTATGTAACAAGATATTGGTGTTGTACAGCAAGTATTAGACCTACTGTCTATTGTTGTATGTAACAAGATATTGGTGTTGTACAGCAAGAATTAGACCTACTGTCTATTGTTGTGTGTAACAAGACATTGGTGTTGTACAGCAAGAATTATATCTACTGTCTATTGTTTTTTGTAACAAGATATTGGTGTTGTACAGGAAGAATTAGGCCTACTGTCTATTGTTTTAATTAGACATTCGTGTTGTACAGCAAGAATTAGATCTACTGTCTATTGTTGTATGTAACAAGACATTGGTGTTGTACAACAAGAATTAGATCTACTGTCTATTGTCGTATGTAACAAGACATTGGTGTTGTACAGCAAGAATTAGATCTACTGTCTATTGTTGTATGTAACAAGACATTGGTGTTGTACAGCAAGAATTAGATCTACTGTCTATTGTTGTATGTAACAAGATATTGGTGTTGTACAGCAAGAATTAGACCTACTGTCTATTGTTGTATGTAACAAGATATTGGTGTTGTACAGCAAGAATTAGACCTACTGTCTGTTGTTGTATGTAACAAGATATTGGTGTTGTACAGCAAGAATTAGATGTATTGTCTATTGTTATATGTAACAAGACATTGGTGTTGTACAGCAAGAATTAGATCTACTGTCTCTTGTTGTATGTAACAAGACATTGGTTTTGTACAGCAAGAATTAGGCCTACTTTCTATTGTTGTAATTAGACATTCGTGTTGTACAGCACGAATTAGATCTACTGTCTATTGTTGTATGTGACAAGATATTGGTGTTGTACAGCAAGAATTAGAACTATTGTCTATTGTTGTATGTAACAAGACATTGGTGTTGTTCAGCAAGAATTAGATCTACTGTCTATTGTTGTATGTAACAAGATGTTGGTGTTGTACAGAAAGAATTAGACCTACTGTCTGTTGTTGTGTGTAACAAGATATTGGTGTTGTACAGCAAGAATTAGACCTACTCTCTGTTGTTGTGTGTAACAAGATATTGGTGTTGTACAGCAAGAATTAGACCTACTGTCTATTGTTGTATGTAACAAGATATTGGTGTTGTACAGCAAGTATTAGACCTACTGTCTATTGTTGTATGTAACAAGATATTGGTGTTGTACAGCAAGAATTAGACCTACTGTCTATTGTTGTATGTAACAAGATATTGGTGTTGTACAGCAAGAATTAGACCTACTGTCTATTGTTGTGTGTAACAAGACATTGGTGTTGTACAGCAAGAATTATATCTACTGTCTATTGTTTTTTGTAACAAGATATTGGTGTTGTACAGGAAGAATTAGGCCTACTGTCTATTGTTGTAATTAGACATTCGTGTTGTAACAGCAAGAATTAGATCTACTGTCTATTGTTGTATGTAACAAGATATAGGTGTTGTACAGCAAGAATTAGATCTACTGTCTATTGTTGTGTGTAACAAGACATTGGTGTTGTGCAGCAAGAATTAGATCTACTGTCTATTGTTGTGTGTAACAAGACATTGGTGTTGTACAGCAAGAATTCGATCTACTGTCTATTGTCGTGTGTCACAAGACATTGGTGTTGTACAGCAAGAATTAGATCTATTGTCTATTGTTGTATGTAACAAGATATTGGTTGTTGTACAGCAAGAATTAGGCCTACTGTCTATTGTTGTGTGTAACAAGACATTGGTGTTGTACAGCAAGAATTAGGCTTACTGTCTATTGTTGTAATTAGAGATTCGTGTTGTACAGTAAGAATTAGATCTATTGTCTATTGTTGTGTGTAACAAGATATTGGTTTTGTACAGCAAGAATTAGATCTACCCTCTATTGTTGTATGTAACAAGACATTGGTGTTGTACAGAAAGAATTAGGCCTACTGTCTATTGTTGTAATTAGACATTCGTGTTGTACAGCAAGAATTAGATCTACTGTCTATTGTTGTGTGTAACAAGACATTGGTGTTGTGCAGCAAGAATTAGATCTACTGTCTATTGTTGTGTGTAACAAGACATTGGTGTTGTACAGCAAGAATTAGGCCTACTGTCTATTGTTATGTGTAACAAGACATTGGTGTTGTACAGCAAGAACTAGGCTTACTGTCTATTGTTGTAATTAGACATTCGTGTTGTACAGCAAGATTTAGATCTACTGTCTATTGTTGTATGTGACAAGACATTGGTGTTGTACAGCAAGTATTAGATCTACTGTCTATTGTTGTATGTAACAAGACATTGGTGTTGTACAGCAAGAATTAGGCCTACTGTCTATTGTTGTAATTAGACATTCGTGTTGTACAGCAAGAATTAGATCTACTGTCTATTGTTGTATGTAACAAGATATTGGTGTTGTACAGCAAGAATTATACCTACTGTCTATTGTTGTATGTAACAAGACATTGGTGTTGTGCAGCAAGAATTAGATCTACTGTCTATTGTTGTGTGTAACAAGATATTGGTGTTGTACAGCAAGAATTAGACCTACTGTCTATTGTTGTATGTAACAAGATGTTGGTGTTGTACAGCAAGAATTAGACCTACTGTCTGTTGTTGTATGTAACAAGATATTGGTGTTGTACAGCAAGAATTAGATGTATTGTCTATTGTTGTATGTAACAAGACATTGGTGTTGTACAGCAAGAATTAGATCTACTGTCTATTGTTGTATGTAACAAGACATTGGTGTTGTACAGCAAGAATTAGATCTACTGTCTATTGTTGTATGTAACAAGATATTGGTGTTGTACAGCAAGAATTAGATCTACTGTCTATTGTTGTGTGTAACAAGATATTCGTGTTGTACTGCAAGAATTAGATCTACTATCTATTGTTGTGTGTAACAAGACATTGGTTTTGTACAGCAAGAATTAGATCTACTGTCTATTGTTGTGTGTAACAAGACATTGGTGTTGTACAGCAAGAATTAGATCTACTGTCTATTGTTGTATGTAACAGGACATTGCTGTTGTACAGCAAGAATTAGGCCTACTGTCTATTGTTGTAATTAGACATTCGTGTTGTACAGCAAGAATTAGATCTACTGTCTATTGTTGTATGTAACAAGATATTGGCGTTGTACAGCAAGAATTAGATCTACTGTCTATTGTTGTTGTGTAACAAGACATTGGTATTGTGCAGCAAGAATTAGATCTACTGTCTATTGTTGTGTGTAACAAGACATTGGTGTGGTACAGCAAGAATTAGACCTACTGTCTATTGTGGTATGTAACAAGATATTGGTGTTGTACAGCAAGAATTAGACCTACTGTCTGTTGTTGTATGTAACAAGATATTGGTGTTGTACAGCAAGAATTAGATGTATTGTCTATTGTTGTATGTAACAAGACATTGGTGTTGTGCAGCAAGAATTAGATCTACTGTCTATTGTTGTATGTGACAAGATATTGGTGTTGTACAGCAAGAATTAGAACTATTGTCTATTGTTGTATGTAACAAGACATTGGTGTTGTTCAGCAAGAATTAGATCTACTGTCTATTGTTGTATGTAACAAGACATTGGTGTTGTACAGCAAGAATTAGATCTACTGTCTATTGTTGTATGTAACAAGATATTGGTGTTGTACAGCAAGAATTAGACCTACTGTCTATTGTTGTATGTAACAAGATATTGGTGTTGTACAGCAAGAATTAGACCTACTGTCTGTTGTTGTATGTAACAAGATATTGGTGTTGTACAGCAAGAATTAGATGTATTGTCTATTGTTATATGTAACAATACATTGGTGTTGTACAGCAAGAATTAGATCTACTGTCTCTTGTTGTATGTAACAAGACATTGGTTTTGTACAGCAAGAATTAGGCCTACTTTCTATTGTTGTAATTAGACATTCGTGTTGTACAGCACGAATTAGATCTACTGTCTATTGTTGTATGTGACAAGATATTGGTGTTGTACAGCAAGAATTAGAACTATTGTCTATTGTTGTATGTAACAAGACATTGGTGTTGTTCAGCAAGAATTAGATCTACTGTCTATTGTTGTATGTAACAAGATGTTGGTGTTGTACAGAAAGAATTAGACCTACTGTCTGTTGTTGTGTGTAACAAGATATTGGTGTTGTACAGCAAGAATTAGACCTACTGTCTGTTGTTGTATGTAACAAGATATTGGTGTTGTACAGCAAGAATTAGATGTATTGTCTATTGTTGTATGTAAGAAGACATTGGTGTTGTGCAGCAAGAATTAGATCTACTGTCTATTGTTGTATGTGACAAGATATTGGTGTTGTACAGCAAGAATTAGAACTATTGTCTATTGTTGTATGTAACAAGACATTGGTGTTGTTCAGCAAGAATTACATCTACTGTCTATTGTTGTATGTAACAAGATGTTGGTGTTGTACAGAAAGAATTAGACCTACTGTCTGTTGTTGTGTGTAACAAGATATTGGTGTTGTACAGCAAGAATTAGACCTACTCTCTGTTGTTGTGTGTAACAAGATATTGGTGTTGTACAGCAAGAATTAGACCTACTGTCTATTGTTGTATGTAACAAGATATTGGTGTTGTACAGCAAGTATTAGACCTACTGTCTATTGTTGTATGTAACAAGATATTGGTGTTGTACAGCAAGAATTAGACCTACTGTCTATTGTTGTGTGTAACAAGACATTGGTGTTGTACAGCAAGAATTATATCTACTGTCTATTGTTTTTTGTAACAAGATATTGGTGTTGTACAGGAAGAATTAGGCCTACTGTCTATTGTTGTAATTAGACATTCGTGTTGTACAGCAAGAATTAGATCTACTGTCTATTGTTGTATGTAACAAGACATTGGTGTTGTACAGCAAGAATTAGATCTACTGTTTATTGTTGTATGTAACAAGACATTGGTGTTGTACAACAAGAATTAGATCTACTGTCTATTGTCGTATGTAACAAGACATTGGTGTTGTACAGCAAGAATTAGATCTACTGTCTATTGTTGTATGTAACAAGACATTGGTGTTGTACAGCAAGAATTAGATCTACTGTCTATTGTTGTATGTAACAAGATATTGGTGTTGTACAGCAAGAATTAGACCTACTGTCTATTGTTGTATGTAACAAGATATTGGTGTTGTACAGCAAGAATTAGACCTACTGTCTGTTGTTGTATGTAACAAGATATTGGTGTTGTACAGCAAGAATTAGATGTATTGTCTATTGTTATATGTAACAAGACATTGGTGTTGTACAGCAAGAATTAGATCTACTGTCTCTTGTTGTATGTAACAAGACATTGGTTTTGTACAGCAAGAATTAGGCCTACTTTCTATTGTTGTAATTAGACATTCGTGTTGTACAGCACGAATTAGATCTACTGTCTATTGTTGTATGTGACAAGATATTGGTGTTGTACAGCAAGAATTAGAACTATTGTCTGTTGTTGTATGTAACAAGACATTGGTGTTGTTCAGCAAGAAATAGATCTACTGTCTATTGTTGTATGTAACAAGATGTTGGTGTTGTACAGAAAGAATTAGACCTACTGTCTGTTGTTGTGTTTAACAAGATATTGGTGTTGTACAGCAAGAATTAGACCTACTCTCTGTTGTTGTGTGTAACAAGATATTGGTGTTGTACAGCAAGAATTAGACCTACTGTCTATTGTTGTATGTAACAAGATATTGGTGTTGTACAGCAAGAATTAGACCTACTGTCTATTGTTGTGTGTAACAAGACATTGGTGTTGTACAGCAAGAATTATATCTACTGTCTATTGTTGTATGTAACAAGATATTGGTGTTGTACAGCAAGAATTATATCTACTGTCTATTGTTTTTTGTAACAAGATATTGGTGTTGTACAGGAAGAATTAGGCCTACTGTCTATTGTTGTAATTAGACATTCGTGTTGTAACAGCAAGAATTAGATCTACTGTCTATTGTTGTATGTAACAAGATATAGGTGTTGTACAGCAAGAATTAGATCTACTGTCTGTTGTTGTATGTAACAAGATATTGGTGTTGTACAGCAAGAATTAGATGTATTGTCTATTGTTATATGTAACAAGACATTGGTGTTGTACAGCAAGAATTAGATCTACTGTCTCTTGTTGTATGTAACAAGACATTGGTTTTGTACAGCAAGAATTAGGTCTACTTTCTATTGTTGTAATTAGACATTCGTGTTGTACAGCACGAATTAGATCTACTGTCTATTGTTGTATGTGACAAGATATTGGTGTTGTACAGCAAGAATTAGAACTATTGTCTGTTGTTGTATGTAACAAGACATTGGTGTTGTTCAGCAAGAAATAGATCTACTGTCTATTGTTGTATGTAACAAGATGTTGGTGTTGTACAGAAAGAATTAGACCTACTGTCTGTTGTTGTGTTTAACAAGATATTGGTGTTGTACAGCAAGAATTAGACCTACTCTCTGTTGTTGTGTGTAACAAGATATTGGTGTTGTACAGCAAGAATTAGACCTACTGTCTATTGTTGTATGTAACAAGATATTGGTGTTGTACAGCAAGAATTAGACCTACTGTCTATTGTTGTGTGTAACAAGACATTGGTGTTGTACAGCAAGAATTATATCTACTGTCTATTGTTGTATGTAACAAGATATTGGTGTTGTACAGCAAGAATTATATCTACTGTCTATTGTTTTTTGTAACAAGATATTGGTGTTGTACAGGAAGAATTAGGCCTACTGTCTATTGTTGTAATTAGACATTCGTGTTGTAACAGCAAGAATTAGATCTACTGTCTATTGTTGTATGTAACAAGATATAGGTGTTGTACAGCAAGAATTAGATCTACTGTCTATTGTTGTGTGTAACAAGACATTGGTGTTGTACAGCAAGAATTCGATCTACTGTCTATTGTCGTGTGTCACAAGACATTGGTGTTGTACAGCAAGAAATAGATCTATTGTCTATTGTTGTATGTAACAAGATATTGGTGTTGTACAGCAAGAATTAGGCCTACTGTCTATTGTTGTGTGTAACAAGACATTGGTGTTGTACAGCAAGAATTAGGCTTACTGTCTATTGTTGTAATTAGAGATTCGTGTTGTACAGTAAGAATTAGATCTATTGTCTATTGTTGTGTGTAACAAGATATTGGTTTTGTACAGCAAGAATTAGATCTACCCTCTATTGTTGTATGTAACAAGACATTGGTGTTGTACAGAAAGAATTAGGCCTACTGTCTATTGTTGTAATTAGACATTCGTGTTGTACAGCAAGAATTAGATCTACTGTCTATTGTTGTGTGTAACAAGACATTGGTGTTGTGCAGCAAGAATTAGATCTACTGTCTATTGTTGTGTGTAACAAGACATTGGTGTTGTACAGCAAGAATTAGGCCTACTGTCTATTGTTATGTGTAACAAGACATTGGTGTTGTACAGCAAGAACTAGGCTTACTGTCTATTGGTGTAATTAGACATTCGTGTTGTACAGCAAGATTTAGATCTACTGTCTATTGTTGTATGTAACAAGACATTGGTGTTGTACAGCAAGTATTAGATCTACTGTCTATTGTTGTATGTAACAAGACATTGGTGTTGTACAGCAAGAATTAGGCCTACTGCCTATTGTTGTAATTAGACATTCGTGTTGTACAGCAAGAATTAGATCTACTGTCTATTGTTGTATGTAACAAGATATTGGTGTTGTACAGCAAGAATTATACCTACTGTCTATTGTTGTATGTAACAAGACATTGGTGTTGTGCAGCAAGAATTAGATCTACTGTCTATTGTTGTGTGTAACAAGATATTGGTGTTGTACAGCAAGAATTAGACCTACTGTCTATTGTTGTATGTAACAAGATGTTGGTGTTGTACAGCAAGAATTAGACCTACTGTCTGTTGTTGTATGTAACAAGATATTGGTGTTGTACAGCAAGAATTAGATATATTGTCTATTGTTGTATGTAACAAGACATTGGTGTTGTACAGCAAGAATTAGATCTACTGTCTATTGTTGTATGTAACAAGACATTGGTGTTGTACAGCAAGAATTAGATCTACTGTCTATTGTTGTATGTAACAAGATATTGGTGTTGTACAGCAAGAATTAGATCTACTGTCTATTGTTGTGTGTAACAAGATATTGGTGTTGTACTGCAAGAATTAGATCTACTATCTATTGTTGTGTGTAACAAGAGATTGGTTTTGTACAGCAAGAATTAGATCTACTGTCTATTGTTGTGTGTAACAAAACATTGGTGTTGTACAGCAAGAATTAGATCTACTGTCTATTGTTGTATGTAACAAGACATTGTTGTTGTACAGCAAGAATTAGGCCTACTGTCTATTGTTGTAATTAGACATTCGTGTTGTACAGCAAGAATTAGATCTACTGTCTATTGTTGTATGTAACAAGATATTGGCGTTGTACAGCAAGAATTAGATCTACTGTCTATTGTTGTTGTGTAACAAGACATTGGTGTTGTGCAGCAAGAATTAGATCTACTGTCTATTGTTGTGTGTAACAAGACATTGGTGTGGTACAGCAAGAATTAGACCTACTGTCTATTGTTGTATGTAACAAGATATTGGTGTTGTACAGCAAGAATTAGACCTACTGTCTATTGTTGTATGTAACAAGATATTGGTGTTGTACAGCAAGAATTAGATGTATTGTCTATTGTTATATGTAACAAGACATTGGTGTTGTACAGCAAGAATTAGATCTACTGTCTCTTGTTGTATGTAACAAGACATTGGTTTTGTACAGCAAGAATTAGGCCTACTTTCTATTGTTGTAATTAGACATTCGTGTTGTACAGCACGAATTAGATCTACTGTCTATTGTTGTATGTGACAAGATATTGGTGTTGTACAGCAAGAATTAGAACTATTGTCTGTTGTTGTATGTAACAAGACATTGGTGTTGTTCAGCAAGAAATAGATCTACTGTCTATTGTTGTATGTAACAAGATGTTGGTGTTGTACAGAAAGAATTAGACATACTGTCTGTTGTTGTGTTTAACAAGATATTGGTGTTGTACAGCAAGAATTAGACCTACTCTCTGTTGTTGTGTGTAACAAGATATTGGTGTTGTACAGCAAGAATTAGACCTACTGTCTCTTGTTGTATGTAACAAGATATTGGTGTTGTACAGCAAGAATTAGACCTACTGTCTATTGTTGTGTGTAACAAGACATTGGTGTTGTACAGCAAGAATTATATCTACTGTCTATTGTTGTATGTAACAAGATATTGGTGTTGTACAGCAAGAATTATATCTACTGTCTATTGTTTTTTGTAACAAGATATTGGTGTTGTACAGGAAGAATTAGGCCTACTGTCTATTGTTGTAATTAGACATTCGTGTTGTAACAGCAAGAATTAGATCTACTGTCTATTGTTGTATGTAACAAGATATAGGTGTTGTACAGCAAGAATTAGATCTACTGTCTATTGTTGTGTGTAACAAGACATTGGTGTTGTACAGCAAGAATTCGATCTACTGTCTATTGTCGTGTGTCACAAGACATTGGTGTTGTACAGCAAGAAATAGATCTATTGTCTATTGTTGTATGTAACAAGATATTGGTGTTGTACAGCAAGAATTAGGCCTACTGTCTATTGTTGTGTGTAACAAGACATTGGTGTTGTACAGCAAGAATTAGGCTTACTGTCTATTGTTGTAATTAGAGATTCGTGTTGTACAGTAAGAATTAGATCTATTGTCTATTGTTGTGTGTAACAAGATATTGGTTTTGTACAGCAAGAATTAGATCTACCCTCTATTGTTGTATGTAACAAGACATTGGTGTTGTACAGAAAGAATTAGGCCTACTGTCTATTGTTATGTGTAACAAGACATTGGTGTTGTACAGCAAGAACTAGGCTTACTGTCTATTGGTGTAATTAGACATTCGTGTTGTACAGCAAGATTTAGATCTACTGTCTATTGTTGTATGTAACAAGACATTGGTGTTGTACAGCAAGTATTAGATCTACTGTCTATTGTTGTATGTAACAAGACATTGGTGTTGTGCAGCAAGAATTAGATCTACTGTCTATTGTTGTGTGTAACAAGATATTGGTGTTGTACAGCAAGAATTAGACCTACTGTCTATTGTTGTATGTAACAAGATGTTGGTGTTGTACAGCAAGAATTAGACCTACTGTCTGTTGTTGTATGTAACAAGATATTGGTGTTGTACAGCAAGAATTAGATATATTGTCTATTGTTGTATGTAACAAGACATTGGTGTTGTACAGCAAGAATTAGATCTACTGTCTATTGTTGTATGTAACAAGACATTGGTGTTGTACAGCAAGAATTAGATCTACTGTCTATTGTTGTATGTAACAAGATATTGGTGTTGTACAGCAAGAATTAGATCTACTGTCTATTGTTGTGTGTAACAAGATATTGGTGTTGTACTGCAAGAATTAGATCTACTATCTATTGTTGTGTGTAACAAGACATTGGTTTTGTACAGCAAGAATTAGATCTACTGTCTATTGTTGTGTGTAACAAGACATTGGTGTTGTACAGCAAGAATTAGATCTACTGTCTATTGTTGTATGTAACAAGACATTGTTGTTGTACAGCAAGAATTAGGCCTACTGTCTATTGTTGTAATTAGACATTCGTGTTGTACAGCAAGAATTAGATCTACTGTCTATTGTTGTATGTAACAAGATATTGGCGTTGTACAGCAAGAATTAGATCTACTGTCTATTGTTGTTGTGTAACAAGACATTGGTGTTGTGCAGCAAGAATTAGATCTACTGTCTATTGTTGTGTGTAACAAGACATTGGTGTGGTACAGCAAGAATTAGACCTACTGTCTATTGTGGTATGTAACAAGATATTGGTGTTGTACAGCAAGAATTAGACCTACTGTCTGTTGTTGTATGTAACAAGATATTGGTGTTGTACAGCAAGAATTAGATGTATTGTCTATTGTTGTATGTAACAAGACATTGGTGTTGTACAGCAAGAATTAGATCTACTGTCTCTTGTTGTATGTAACAAGACATTGGTTTTGTACAGCAAGAATTAGGCCTACTTTCTATTGTTGTAATTAGACATTCGTGTTGTACAGCAAGAATTAGATCTACTGTCTATTGTTGTATGTGACAAGATATTGGTGTTGTACAGCAAGAATTAGAACTATTGTCTATTGTTGTATGTAACAAGACATTGGTGCTGTACAGCAAGAATTAGAACTATTGTCTATTGTTGTATGTAACAAGACATTCGTGTTGTACAGCAAGAATTAGATCTACTGTCTATTGTTGTATGTGACAAGATATTGGTGTTGTACAGCAAGAATTAGAACTATTGTCTATTGTTGTATGTAACAAGACATTGGTGTTGTTCAGCAAGAATTAGATCTACTGTCTATTGTTGTATGTAACAAGATGTTGGTGTTGTACAGAAAGAATTAGACCTACTGTCTGTTGTTGTGTGTAACAAGATATTGGTGTTGTACAGCAAGAATTAGACCTACTCTCTGTTGTTGTGTGTAACAAGATATTGGTGTTGTACAGCAAGAATTAGACCTACTGTCTATTGTTGTATGTGACAAGATATTGGTGTTGTACAGCAAGAATTAGAACTATTGTCTTTTGTTGTATGTAACAAGACATTGGTGTTGTTCAGCAAGAATTAGATCTACTGTCTATTGTTGTATGTAACAAGATGTTGGTGTTGTACAGAAAGAATTAGACCTACTGTCTGTTGTTGTGTTTAACAAGATATTGGTGTTGTACAGCAAGAATTAGACCTACTCTCTGTTGTTGTGTGTAACAAGATATTGGTGTTGTACAGCAAGAATTAGACCTACTCTCTATTGTTGTATGTAAAAAGATATTGGTGTTGTACAGCAAGTATTAGACCTACTGTCTATTGTTGTATGTAACAAGATATTGGTGTTGTACAGCAAGAATTAGACCAACTGTCTATTGTTGTATGTAACAAGATATTGGTGTTGTACAGCAAGAATTAGACCTACTGTCTATTGTTGTGTGTAACAAGACATTGGTGTTGTACAGCAAGAATTATATCTACTGTCTATTGTTGTATGTAACAAGATATTGGTGTTGTACAGCAAGAATTATATCTACTGTCTATTGTTTTTTGTAACAAGATATTGGTGTTGTACAGGAAGAATTAGGCCTACTGTCTATTGTTGTAATTAGACATTCGTGTTGTAACAGCAAGAATTAGATCTACTGTCTATTGTTGTATGTAACAAGATATAGGTGTTGTACAGCAAGAATTAGATCTACTGTCTATTGTTGTGTGTAACAAGACATTGGTGTTGTGCAGCAAGAATTAGATCTACTGTCTATTGTTGTGTGTAACAAGACATTGGTGTTGTACAGCAAGAATTCGATCTACTGTCTATTGTCGTGTGTCACAAGACATTGGTGTTGTACAGCAAGAATTAGATCTATTGTCTATTGTTGTATGTAACAAGATATTGGTGTTGTACAGCAAGAATTAGGCCTACTGTCTATTGTTGTGTGTAACAAGACATTGGTGTTGTACTGCAAGAATTAGGCTTACTGTCTATTGTTGTAATTAGAGATTCGTGTTGTACAGTAAGAATTAGATCTATTGTCTATTGTTGTGTGTAACAAGATATTGGTTTTGTACAGCAAGAATTAGATCTACCCTCTATTGTTGTATGTAACAAGACATTGGTGTTGTACAGAAAGAATTAGGCCTACTGTCTATTGTTGTAATTAGACATTCGTGTTGTACAGCAAGAATTAGATCTACTGTCTATTGTTGTGTGTAACAAGACATTGGTGTTGTGCAGCAAGAATTAGATCTACTGTCTATTGTTGTGTGTAACAAGACATTGGTGTGGTACAGCAAGAATTAGGCCTACTGTCTATTGTTATGTGTAACAAGACATTGGTGTTGTACAGCATGAACTAGGCTTACTGTCTATTGTTGTAATTAGACATTCGTGTTGTACAGCAAGATTTAGATCTACTGTCTATTGTTGTATGTAACAAGACATTGGTGTTGTACAGCAAGTATTAGATCTACTGTCTATTGTTGTATGTAACAAGACATTGGTGTTGTACAGCAAGAATTAGGCCTACTGTCTATTGTTGTAATTAGACATTCGTGTTGTACAGCAAGAATTCGATCTACTGTCTATTGTTGTATGTAACAAGATATTGGTGTTGTACAGCAAGAATTATACCTACTGTCTATTGTTGTATGTAACAAGACATTCGTGTTGTGCAGCAAGAATTAGATCTACTGTCTATTGTTGTGTGTAACAAGATATTGGTGTTGTACAGCAAGAATTAGACCTACTGTCTATTGTTGTATGTAACAAGATGTTGGTGTTGTACAGCAAGAATTAGACCTACTGTCTGTTGTTGTATGTAACAAGATATTGGTGTTGTACAGCAAGAATTAGATATATTGTCTATTGTTGTATGTAACAAGACATTGGTGTTGTACAGCAAGAATTAGATCTACTGTCTATTGTTGTATGTAACAAGATATTGGTGTTGTACAGCAAGAATTAGATCTACTGTCTATTGTTGTGTGTAACAAGATATTGGTGTTGTACTGCAAGAATTAGATCTACTATCTATTGTTGTGTGTAACAAGACATTGGTTTTGTACAGCAAGAATTAGATCTACTGTCTATTGTTGTGTGTAACAAGACATTGGTGTTGTACAGCAAGAATTAGATCTACTGTCTATTGTTGTATGTAACAAGACATTGTTGTTGTACAGCAAGAATTAGGCCTACTGTCTATTGTTGTAATTAGACATTCGTGTTGTACAGCAAGAATTAGATCTACTGTTTATTGTTGTATGTAACAAGATATTGGCGTTGTACAGCAAGAATTAGATCTACTGTCTATTGTTGTTGTGTAACAAGACATTGGTGTTGTGCAGCAAGAATTAGATCTACTGTCTATTGTTGTGTGTAACAAGACATTGGTGTGGTACAGCAAGAATTAGACCTACTGTCTATTGTGGTATGTAACAAGATATTGGTGTTGTACAGCAAGAATTAGACCTACTGTCTGTTGTTGTATGTAACAAGATATTGGTGTTGTACAGCAAGAATTAGATGTATTGTCTATTGTTGTATGTAACAAGACATTGGTGTTGTACAGCAAGAATTAGATCTACTGTCTCTTGTTGTATGTAACAAGACATTGGTTTTGTACAGCAAGAATTAGGCCTACTTTCTATTGTTGTAATTAGACATTCGTGTTGTACAGCAAGAATTAGATCTACTGTCTATTGTTGTATGTGACAAGATATTGGTGTTGTACAGCAAGAATTAGAACTATTGTCTATTGTTGTATGTAACAAGACATTGGTGTTGTACAGCAAGAATTAGAACTATTGTCTATTGTTGTATGTAACAAGACATTCGTGTTGTACAGCAAGAATTAGATCTACTGTCTATTGTTGTATGTGACAAGATATTGGTGTTGTACAGCAAGAATTAGAACTATTGTCTATTGTTGTATGTAACAAGACATTGGTGTTGTTCAGCAAGAATTAGACCTACTGTCTATTGTTGTGTGTAACAAGACATTGGTGTTGTACAGCAAGAATTATATCTACTGTCTATTGTTTTTTGTAACAAGATATTGGTGTTGTACAGGAAGAATTAGGCCTACTGTCTATTGTTGTAATTAGACATTCGTGTTGTACAGCAAGAATTAGATCTACTGTCTATTGTTGTATGTAACAAGACATTGGTGTTGTACAGCAAGAATTAGATCTACTGTTTATTGTTGTATGTAACAAGACATTGGTGTTGTACAACAAGAATTAGATCTACTGTCTATTGTCGTATGTAACAAGACATTGGTGTTGTACAGCAAGAATTAGATCTACTGTCTATTGTTGTATGTAACAAGACATTGGTGTTGTACAGCAAGAATTAGATCTACTGTCTATTGTTGTATGTAACAAGATATTGGTGTTGTACAGCAAGAATTAGACCTACTGTCTATTGTTGTATGTAACAAGATATTGGTGTTGTACAGCAAGAATTAGACCTACTGTCTGTTGTTGTATGTAACAAGATATTGGTGTTGTACAGCAAGAATTAGATGTATTGTCTATTGTTATATGTAATAAGACATTGGTGTTGTACAGCAAGAATTAGATCTACTGTCTCTTGTTGTATGTAACAAGACATTGGTTTTGTACAGCAAGAATTAGGCCTACTTTCTATTGTTGTAATTAGACATTCGTGTTGTACAGCACGAATTAGATCTACTGTCTATTGTTGTATGTGACAAGATATTGGTGTTGTACAGCAAGAATTAGAACTATTGTCTATTGTTGTATGTAACAAGACATTGGTGTTGTTCAGCAAGAATTGGATCTACTGTCTATTGTTGTATGTAACAAGATGTTGGTGTTGTACAGAAAGAATTAGACCTACTGTCTGTTGTTGTGTGTAACAAGATATTGGTGTTGTACAGCAAGAATTAGACCTACTCTCTGTTGTTGTGTGTAACAAGATATTGGTGTTGTACAGCAAGAATTAGACCTACTGTCTATTGTTGTATGTAACAAGATATTGGTGTTGTACAGCAAGTATTAGACCTACTGTCTACTGTTGTATGTAACAAGATATTGGTGTTGTACAGCAAGAATTAGATCAACTGTCTATTGTTGTATGTAACAAGATATTGGTGTTGTACAGCAAGAATTAGACCTACTGTCTATTGTTGTGTGTAACAAGACATTGGTGTTGTACAGCAAGAATTATATCTACTGTCTATTGTTGTATGTAACAAGATATTGGTGTTGTACAGCAAGAATTATATCTACTGTCTATTGTTTTTTGTAACAAGATATTGGTGTTGTACAGGAAGAATTAGGCCTACTGTCTATTGTTGTAATTAGACATTCGTCTTGTAACAGCAAGAATTAGATCTACTGTCTATTGTTGTATGTAACAAGATATAGGTGTTGTACAGCAAGAATTAGATCTACTGTCTATTGTTGTGTGTAACAAGACATTGGTGTTGTGCAGCAAGAATTAGATCTACTGTCTATTGTTGTGTGTAACAAGACATTGGTGTTGTACAGCAAGAATTCGATCTACTGTCTATTGTCGTGTGTCACAAGACATTGGTGTTGTACAGCAAGAATTAGATCTATTGTCTATTGTTGTATGTAACAAGATATTGGTGTTGTACAGCAAGAATTAGGCCTACTGTCTATTGTTGTGTGTAACAAGACATTGGTGTTGTACAGCAAGAATTAGGCTTACTGTCTATTGTTGTAATTAGAGATTCGTGTTGTACAGTAAGAATTAGATCTATTGTCTATTGTTGTGTGTAACAAGATATTGGTTTTGTACAGCAAGAATTAGATCTACCCTCTATTGTTGTATGTAACAAGACATTGGTGTTGTACAGAAAGAATTAGGCCTACTGTCTATTGTTGTAATTAGACATTCGTGTTGTACAGCAAGAATTAGATCTACTGTCTATTGTTGTGTGTAACAAGACATTGGTGTTGTACAGCAAGAATTAGGCCTACTGTCTATTGTTGTGTGTAACAAGACATTGGTGTTGTACAGCAAGAATTAGGCCTACTGTCTATTGTTATGTGTAACAAGACATTGGTGTTGTATAGCAAGAACTAGGCTTACTGTCTATTGTTGTAATTAGACATTCGTGTTGTACAGCAAGATTTAGATCTACTGTCTATTGTTGTATGTAACAAGACATTGGTGTTGTACAGCAAGTATTAGATCTACTGTCTATTGTTGTATGTAACAAGACATTGGTGTTGTACAGCAAGAATTAGGCCTACTGTCTATTGATGTAATTAGACATTCGTGTTGTACAGCAAGAATTAGATCTACTGTCTATTGTTGTATGTAACAAGATATTGGTGTTGTACAGCAAGAATTATACCTACTGTCTATTGTTGTATGTAACAAGACATTGGTGTTGTGCAGCAAGAATTAGATCTACTGTCTATTGTTGTGTGTAACAAGATATTAGTGTTGTACAGCAAGAATTAGACCTACTGTCTATTGTTGTATGTAACAAGATGTTGGTGTTGTACTGCAAGAATTAGACCTACTGTCTGTTGTTGTATGTAACAAGATATTGGTGTTGTACAGCAAGAATTAGATGTATTGTCTATCGTTGTATGTAACAAGACATTGGTGTTGTACAGCAAGAATTAGATCTACTGTCTATTGTTGTATGTAACAAGACATTGGTGTTGTACAGCAAGAATTAGATCTACTGTCTATTGTTGTATGTGACAAGATATTGGTGTTGTACAGCAAGAATTAGACCTACTGTCTATTGTTGTATGTAACAAGATATTGGTGTTGTACAGCAAGAATTAGACCTACTGTCTATTGTTGTGTGTAACAAGACATTGGTGTTGTACAGCAAGAATTATATCTACTGTCTATTGTTGTATGTAACAAGATATTGGTGTTGTACAGCAAGAATTATATCTACTGTCTATTGTTTTTTATAACAAGATATTGGTGTTGTACAGCAAGAATTGGACCTACTGTCTATTGTGGTATGTAACAAGATATTGGTGTTGTACAGCAAGAATTAGACCTACTGTCTGTTGTTGTATGTAACAAGATATTGGTGTTGTACAGCAAGAATTAGATGTATTGTCTATTGTTGTATGTAACAAGACATTGGTGTTGTACAGCAAGAATTAGATCTACTGTCTATTGTTGTATGTAACAAGACATTGGTGTTGTACAGCAAGCATTAGATCTACTGTCTATTGTTGTATGTAACAAGACATTGGTGTTGTACAACAAGAATTAGATCTACTGTCTATTGTCGTATGTAACAAGACATTGGTGTTGTACAGCAAGAATTCGATCTACTGTCTATTGTTGTATGTAACAAGATATTGGTGTTGTACAGCAAGAATTAGGCCTACTGTCAATTGTCGTGTGTCACAAGACATTGGTGTTGTACAGCAAGAATTAGATCTACTGTCTATTGTTGTATGTAACAAGATATTGGTGTTGTACAGCAAGAATTATACCTACTGTCTATTGTTGTATGTAACAAGACATTGGTGTTGTGCAGCAAGAATTAGATCTACTGTCTATTGTGTGTAACAAGATATTGGTGTTGTACAGCAAGAATTAGACCTACTGTCTATTGTTGTATGTAACAAGATGTTGGTGTTGTACAGCAAGAATTAGACCTACTGTCTATTGTTGTATGTAACAAGATGTTGGTGTTGTACAGCAAGAATTAGACCTACTGTCTGTTGTTGTATGTAACAAGATATTGGTGTTGTACAGCAAGAATTAGATGTATTGTCTATTGTTGTATGTAACAAGACATTGGTGTTGTACAGCAAGAATTAGATCTACTGACTATTGTTGTATGTAACAAGACATTGGTGTTGTACAGCAAGCATTAGATCTACTGTCTATTGTTGTATGTAACAAGATGTTGGTGTTGTACAGCAAGAATTAAACCTACTGTCTGTTGTTGTATGTAACAAGATATTGGTGTTGTACAGCAAGAATTAGATGTTTTTGTCTATTGTCGTATGTAACAAGACATTGGTGTTGTACAGCAAGAATTCGATCTACTGTCTATTGTTGTATGTAACAAGATATTGGTGTTGTACAGCAAGAATTAGGCCTACTGTCAATTGTCGTGTGTCACAAGACATTGGTGTTGTACAGCAAGAATTAGATCTACTGTCTATTGTTGTATGTAACAAGATATTGGTGTTGTACAGCAAGAATTATACCTACTGTCTATTGTTGTATGTAACAAGACATTGGTGTTGTGCAGCAAGAATTAGATCTACTGTCTATTGTGTGTAACAAGATATTGGTGTTGTACAGCAAGAATTAGACCTACTGTCTATTGTTGTATGTAACAAGATGTTGGTGTTGTACAGCAAGAATTAGACCTACTGTCTGTTGTTGTATGTAACAAGATATTGGTGTTGTACAGCAAGAATTAGATGTATTGTCTATTGTTGTATGTAACAAGACATTGGTGTTGTACAGCAAGAATTAGATCTACTGTCTATTGTTGTATGTAACAAGACATTGGTGTTGTACAGCAAGAATTAGATCTACTGTCTATTGTTGTATGTAACAAGATATTGGTGTTGTACAGCAAGAATTAGATCTACTGTCTATTGTTTTTTATAACAAGATATTGGTGTTGTACAGCAAGAATTAGACCTACTGTCTATTGTGGTATGTAACAAGATATTGGTGTTGTACAGCAAGAATTAAACCTACTGTCTGTTGTTGTATGTAACAAGATATTGGTGTTGTACAGCAAGAATTAGATGTATTGTCTATTGTTGTATGTAACAAGATATTGGTGTTGTACAGCAAGCATTAGATCTACTGTCTATTGTTGTATGTAACAAGACATTGGTGTTGTACAACAAGAATTAGATCTACTGTCTAGTGTCGTATGTAACAAGACATTGGTGTTGTACAGCAAGAATTCGATCTACTGTCTATTGTTGTATGTAACAAGATATTGGTGTTGTACAGCAAGAATTAGGCCTACTGTCTATTGTTGTATGTAACAAGACATTGGTGTTGTGCAGCAAGAATTAGATCTACTGTCTATTGTGTGTAACAAGATATTGGTGTTGTACAGCAAGAATTAGACCTACTGTCTATTGTTGTATGTAACAAGATGTTGGTGTTGTACAGCAAGAATTAGACCTAATGTCTGTTGTTGTATGTAACAAGATATTGGTGTTGTACAGCAAGAATTAGATGTATTGTCTATTGTTGTATGTAACAAGACATTGGTGTTGTACAGCAAGAATTAGATCTACTGTCTATTGTTGTATGTAACAAGACATTGGTGTTGTACAGCAAGAATTAGATCTACTGTCTATCGTTGTATGTAACAAGATATTGGTGTTGTACAGCAAGAGTTAGATCTACTGTCTATTGTTGTGTGTAACAAGATATTGGTGTTGTACTGCAAGAATTAGATCTACTATCTATTGTTGTGTGTAACAAGACATTGGTTTTGTACAGCAAGAATTAGATCTACTGTCTATTGTTGTGTGTAACAAGACATTCGTGTTGTACAGCAAGAATTACATCTACTCTCTATTGTTGTATGTAACAAGACATTGTTGTTGTACAGCAAGAATTAGGCCTACTGTCTATTGTTGTAATTAGACATTCGTGTTGTACAGCAAGAATTAGATCTACTGTCTATTGTTGTATGTAACAAGATATTGGCGTTGTACAGCAAGAATTAGATCTACTGTCTATTGTTGTGTAACAAGACATTGGTGTTGTGCAGCAAGAATTAGATCTACTGTCTATTGTTGTGTGTAACAAGACATTAGTGTGGTACAGCAAGAATTAGACCTACTGTCTATTGTGGTATGTAACAAGATATTGGTGTTGTACAGCAAGAATTAGACCTACTGTCTGTTGTTGTATGTAACAAGATATTGGTGTTGTACAGCAAGAATTAGATGTATTGTCTATTGTTGTATGTAACAAGACATTGGTGTTGTACAGCAAGAATTAGATCTACTGTCTCTTGTTGTACGTAACAAGACATTGGTTTTGTACAGCAAGAATTAGGCCTACTTTCTATTGTTGTAATTAGACATTCGTGTTGTACAGCAAGAATTAGATCTACTGTCTATTGTTGTATGTGACAAGATATTGGTGTTGTACAGCAAGAATTAGAACTATTGTCTATTGTTGTATGTAACAAGACATTGGTGTTGTTCAGCAAGAATTAGATCTACTGTCTATTGTTGTATGTAACAAGACATTGGTGTTGTACAGCAAGAATTAGATCTACTGTCTATTGTTGTATGTAACAAGATATTGGTGTTGTACAGCAAGAATTAGACCTACTGTCTATTGTTGTATGTAACAAGATATTGGTGTTGTACAGCAAGAATTAGACCTACTGTCTGTTGTTGTATGTAACAAGATATTGGTGTTGTACAGCAAGAATTAGATGTATTGTCTATTGTTATATGTAACAAGACATTGGTGTTGTACAGCAAGAATTAGATCTACTGTCTCTTGTTGTATGTAACAAGACATTGGTTTTGTACAGCAAGAATTAGGCCTACTTTCTATTGTTGTAATTAGACATTCGTGTTGTACAGCACGAATTAGATCTACTGTCTATTGTTGTATGTAACAAGACATTGGTGTTGTACAGCAAGAATTAGAACTATTGTCTATTGTTGTATGTAACAAGACATTGGTGTTGTTCAGCAAGAATTAGATCTACTGTCTATTGTTGTATGTAACAAGATGTTGGTGTTGTACAGAAAGAATTAGACCTACTGTCTGTTGTTGTGTGTAACAAGATATTGGTGTTGTACAGCAAGAATTAGACCTACTGTCTATTGTTGTATGTAACAAGATATTGGTGTTGTACAGCAAGTATTAGACCTACTGTATATTGTTGTATGTAACAAGATATTGGTGTTGTACAGCAAGAATTAGACCTACTGTCTATTGTTGTATGTAACAAGATATTGGTGTTGTACAGCAAGAATTAGACCTACTGTCTATTGTTGTGTGTAACAAGACATTGGTGTTGTACAGCAAGAATTATATCTACTGTCTATTGTTGTATGTAACAAGATATTGGTGTTGTACAGCAAGAATTATATCTACTGTCTATTGTTTTTTTGTAGCAAGATATTGGTGTTGTACAGGAAGAATTAGGCCTACTGTCTATTGTTGTAATTAGACATTCGTGTTGTAACAGCAAGAATTAGATCTACTGTCTATTGTTGTATGTAACAAGACATTGGTGTTGTACAGCAAGAATTAGATCTACTGTCTATTGTTGTATGTAACAAGACATTGGTGTTGTACAACAAGAATTAGATCTACTGTCTATTGTCGTATGTAACAAGACATTGGTGTTGTACAGCAAGAATTCGATCTACTGTCTATTGTTGTATGTAACAAGATATTGGTGTTGTACAGCAAGAATTAGGCCTACTGTCTATTGTTGTGTGTAACAAGATATTGGTGTTGTACAGCAAGAATTAGACCTACTGTCTATTGTTTATGTAACAAGATATTGGTGTTGTACAGCAAGAATTAGACCTACTGTCTTTTGTTGTGTGTAACAAGATATTGGTGTTGTACAGCAAGAATTAGACCTACTGTCTATTGTTGTATGTAACAAGATATTGGTGTTGTACAGCAAGAATTAGACCTACTGTCTGTTGTTGTGTGTAACAAGACATTGGTGTTGTACAGCAAGAATTAGGCTTACTGTCTATTGTTGTAATTAGAGATTCGTGTTGTACAGCAAGAATTAGATCTATTGGCTATTGTTGTGTGTAACAAGATATTGGTTTTGTACAGCAAGAATTAGATCTACTGTCTATTGTTGTTTGTAACAAGACATTGGTGTTGTACAGAAAGAATTAGGCCTACTGTCTATTGTTGTAATTAGACATTCGTGTTGTACAGCAAGAATTAGATCTACTGTCTATTGTTGTGTGTAACAAGACATTGGTGTTGTACAGCAAGAATTCGATCTACTGTCTATTGTTGTATGTAACAAGATGTTGGTGTTGTACAGCAAGAATTAGACCTACTGTCCGTTGTTGTGTGTAACAAGATATTGGTGTTGTACAGCAAGAATTAGACCTACTGTCTATTGTTGTATGTAACAAGATATTGGTGTTGTACAGCAAGAATTAGACCTACTGTCTGTTGTTGTGTGTAACAAGATATTGGTGTTGTACAGCAAGAATTAGACCTACTGTCTGTTGTTGTGTGTAACAAGATATTGGTGTTGTACAGCAAGAATTAGACCTACTGTCTATTGTTGTATGTAACAGGATATTGGTGTTGTACAGCAAGAATTAGACCTACTGTCTATTGTTGTATGTAACAAGATATTGGTGTTGTACAGCAAGAATTAGACCTACTGTCTGTTGTAGTATGTAACAAGATATTGGTGTTGTACAGCAAATATTAGAACTACTGTCTATTGTTGTATGTAAAAAGATATTGGTGTTGTACAGCAAGAATTAGACCTACTGTCTGTTGTTGTGTGTAACAAGATATTGGTGTTGTACTGCAAGAATTAGACCTACTGTCTGTTGTTGTGTGTAACAAGATATTGGTGTTGTACAGCAAGAATTAGACCTACTGTCTATCGTTGTATGTAACAGGATATTGGTGTTGTACAGCAAGAATTAGACCTACTGTCTATTGTTGTATGTAACAAGATATTGGTGTTGTACAGCAAGAATTAGACCTACTGTCTATTGTTGTATGTAACAAGATATTGGTGTTGTACAGCAAGAATTAGACCTACTGTCTATTGTTGTGTGTAACAAGACATTGGTGTTGTACAGCAAGAATTAGATCTACTGTCTATTGTTGTCTGTAACAAGATATTGGTGTTGTACAGCAAGAATTATACCTACTGTCTATTGTTGTATGTAACAAGATATTGGTGTTGTACAGCAAGAATTAGACCTACTGTCTGTTGTTGTGTGTAACAAGATATTGGTGTTGTACAGCAAGAATTAGACCTACTGTCTATTGTTGTATGTAACAAGATATTGGTGTTGTACAGCAAGAATTAGACCTACTGTCTATTGTTGTATGTAACAAGATATTGGTGTTGTACAGCAAGAATTAGACCTACTGTCTATTGTTGTATGTAACAAGATATTGGTGTTGTACAGCAAGAATTAGACCTACTGTCTATTGTTGTGTGTAACAAGACATTGGTGTTGTACAGCAAGAATTAGATCTACTGTCTATTGTTGTCTGTAATAAGATATTGGTGTTGTACAGCAAGAATTAGGCCTACTGTCTATTGTTGTAATTAGACATTCGTGTTGTACAGCAAGAATTAGATCTACTGTCTATTGTTGTATGTAACAAGACATTGGTGTTGTACAGCAAGAATTAGATCTACTGTCTATTGTTGTATGTAACAAGACATTGGTGTTGTACAGCAAGAAATAGATCTACTGTCTATTGTTGTATGTAACAAGACATTGGTTTTGTACAGCAAGAATTAGACCTACTGTCTGTTGTTGTGTGTAACAAGATATTGGTGTTGTACAGCAAGAATTAGACCTACTGTCTGTTGTTGTGTGTAACAAGATATTGGTGTTGTCCAGCTAGAATTAGACCTACTGTCTATTGTTGTATGTAACAAGATATTGGTGTTGTACAGCAAGAATTAGACCTACTGTCTATTGTTGTATGTAACAAGATATTGGTGTTGTACAGCAAGAATTAGACCTACTGTCTATTGTTGTATGTAACAAGATATTGGTGTTGTACAGCAAGTATTAGACCTACTGTCTATTGTTGTATGTAACAAGATATTGGTGTTGTACAGCAAGAATTAGATCTACTGTCTATTGTTGTATGTAACAAGACATTGGTGTTGTACAGCAAGAATTAGGCCTACTGTCTATTGTTGTAATTAGACATTCGTGTTGTGCAGCAAGAATTAGATCTACTGTGTATTGTTGTATGTAACAAGATATTGGTGTTGTACAGCAAGAATTAGATCTACTGTCTATTGTTGTGTGTAACAAGACATTGGTGTTGTGCAGCAAGAATTAGATCTAGTGTCTATTGTTGTGTGTAACAATACATTGGTGTTGTACAGCAAGAATTCGATCTACTGTCTATTGTTGTATGTAACAAGATATTGGTGTTGTACAGCAAGAATTAGGCCTACTGTCTATTGTTGTGTGTCACAAGATATTGGTGTTGTACAGCTAGAATTAGATCTATTGTCTATTGTTGTATGTAACAAGATATTGGTGTTGTACAGCAAGAATTAGGCCTACTGTCTATTGTTGTGTGTAACAAGACATTGGTGTTGTACAGCAAGAATTAGGCTTACTGTCTATTGTTGTAATTAGACATTCGTGTTGTACAGCAAGAATTAAATCTACTGTCTATTGTTGTATGTAACAAGACATTGGTGTTGTACAGCAAGAATTAGATCTACTGTCTATTGTTGTATGTAACAAGGCATTGGTGTTGTACAGCAAGAATTAGGCCTACTGTCTATTGTTGTAATTAGACATTCGTGTTGTACAGCAAGAATTAGATCTACTGTCTATTGTTGTATGTAACAAGATATTGGTGTTCTACAGCAAGAATTAGACCTACTGTCTATTGTTGTATGTAACAAGACATTGGTGTTGTGCAGCAAGAATTAGATCTACTGTCTATTGTTGTGTGTAAAAAGACATTGGTGTTGTACAGCAAGAATTCGATCTACTCTCTATTGTTGTATGTAACAAGATATTGGTGTTGTACAGCAAGAATTAGGCCTACTGTCTGTTGTTGTGTGTAACAACATATTGGTGTTGTACAACAAGAATTAGACCTACTGTCTGTTGTTGTGTGTAACAAGATATTGGTGTTGTACAGCAAGAATTCGATCTACTCTCTATTGTTGTATGTAACAAGATATTGGTGTTGTACAGCAAGAATTAGGCCTACTGTCTATTGTTGTGTGTCACAAGAGATTGGTGTTGTACAGCAAGAATTAGACCTACTGTCTATTGTTGTATGTAACAAGATATTGGTCTTGTACAGCAAGAATTATACCTACTGTCTGTTGTTGTGTGTAACAAGATATTGGTGTTGTACAACAAGAATTAGACCTACTGTCTGTTGTTGTATGTAACAAGATATTGGTGTTGTACAGCAAGAATTAGATCTACTGTCTATTGTTGTGTGTAACAAGACATTGGTGTTGTGGAGCAAAAATTAGATCTACTGTCTATTGTTGTGTGTAACAATACATTGGTGTTGTACAGCAAGAATTCGATCTACTGTCTATTGTTGTATGTAACAAGATATTGGTGTTGTACAGCAAGAATTAGGCCTACTGTCTGTTGTTGTGTGTAACAAGATATTGGTGTTGTACTGCAAGAATTAGACCTACTGTCTGTTGTTGTGTGTAACAAGATATTGGTGTTGTACAGCAAGAATTAGACCTACTGTCTATTGTTGTATGTAACAGGATATTGGTATTGTACAGCAAGAATTAGACCTACTGTCTATTGTTGTATGTAACAAGATATTGGTGTTGTACAGCAAGAATTAGGCCTACTGTCTATAGTTGTAATTAGACATTCGTGTTGTACAGCAAGAATTAGATCTACTGTCTATTGTTGTATGTAACAAGATATTGGTGTTGTACAGCAAGAATTAGACCTACTGTCTGTTGTTGTGTGTAACAAGATATTGGTGTTGTACAGCAAGAATTAGATCTACTGTCTATTGTTGTGTGTAACAAGATATTGGTGTTGTACAGCAAGAATGAGATCTACTGTCTATTGTTGTGTGTAACAAGACATTGGTGTTGTACAGCAAGAATTAGATATACTCTCTATTGTTGTGTGTAACAAGACATTGGTGTGGTACAGCAAGAATTAGATCTACTGTCTATTGTTGTGTGTAACAAGATATTCGTGTTGTACAGCAAGAATTAGGCCTACTGTCTATTGTTGTGTGTAACAAGACATTGGTGTTGTACAGCAAGAATTAGGCCTACTGTCTATTGTTGTAATTAGACATTCGTGTTGTACAGCAAGAATTAGATCTACTGTCTATTGTTGTATGTAACAAGATATTGGTGTTGTACAGCAAGAATTAGACCTACTGTCTATTGTTGTATGTAACAAGATATTGGTGTTGTACAGCAAGAATTAGACCTACTGTCTGTTGTTGTGTGTAACAAGACACTGGTGTTGTACAGCTAGAATTAGATCTAATGTCTATTGTTGTATGTAACAAGACATCGGTGTTGTACAGCAAGAATTAGACCTACAGTCTATTGTTGTGTGTAACAAGACATTGGTGTTGTACAGCAAGAATTAGATCTACTGTCTATTGTTGTGTGTAACAATACATTGGTGTTGTACAGCAAGAATTAGGCCTACTGTCTATTGTTGTGTGTAACAAGACATTGGTGTTGTACAGCAAGAATTAGGCCTACTTTCTATTGTTATAATTAGACATTTGTGTTGTACAGCAAGAATTAGATCTACTGTCTATTGTTGTATGTAACAAGACATTGGTGTTGTACAGCAAGAATTAGGCTTACTGTCTATTGTTGTAATTAGACATTCGTGTTGTGCAGCAAGAATTAGATCTACTGACTATTGTTGTATGTAACAAGATATTGGTGTTGTACAGCAAGAATTAGATCTACTGTCTATTGTTGTGTGTAACAAGACATTGGTGTTGTGCAGCAAGAATTAGATCTAGTGTCAATTGTTGTATGTAACAAGATATTGGTGTTTTACAGCAAGAATTAGGCCTACTGTCTATTGTTGTGTGTCACAAGATATTGGTGTTGTACAGCTAGAATTAGATCTATTGTCTATTGTTGTATGTAACAAGATATTGGTGTTATACAGCAAGAATTAGGCCTACTGTCTGTTGTTGTGTGTAACGAGATATTGGTGTTGTACAACAAGAATTAGACCTACTGTCTGTTGTTGTGTGTAATAAGATATTGGTGTTGTACAGCAAGAATTCGATCTACTGTCTATTGTTGTATGTAACAAGATATTGGTGTTGTACAGCAAGAATTAGGCCTACTGTCTATTGTTGTAATTAGACATTCGTGTTGTACAGCAAGAATTAGATCTACTGTCTATTGTTGTATGTAACAAGATATTGTTTTTCTACAGCAAGAATTAGACCTACTGTCTATTGTTGTATGTAACAAGACATTGGTGTTGTGCAGCAAGAATTAGATCTACTGTCTATTGTTGTGTGTAAAAAGACATTGGTGTTGTACAGCAACAATTCGATCTACTGTCTATTGTTGTATGTAACAAGATATTGGTGTTGTACAGCAAGAATTAGGCCTACTGTCTATTGTTGTGTGTCACAAGAGATTGGTGTTGTACAGCAAGAATTCGATCTACTCTCTATTGTTGTATGTAACAAGATATTGGTGTTGTACAGCAAGAATTAGGCCTACTGTCTGTTGTTGTGTGTAACAAGATATTGGTGTTGTACAACAAGAATTAGACCTACTGTCTGTTGTTGTGTGTAACAAGATATTGGTGTTGTACAGCAAGAATTAGGCCTACTGTCTATTGTTGTGTGTCACAAGAGATTGGTGTTGTACAGCAAGAATTAGACCTACTGTCTATTGTTGTATGTAACAGGATATTGGTGTTGTACAGCAAGAATTAGACCTACTGTCTATTGTTGTATGTAACAAGATATTGGTGTTGTACAGCAAGAATTAGACCTACTGTCTATTGTTGTATGTAACAAGATATTGGTGTTGTACAGCAAGAATTAGACCTACTGTCTATTGTTGTATGTAACAAGATATTGGTGTTGTACAGCAAGAATTAGATCTACTGTCTATTGTTGTCTGTAACAAGATATTGGTGTTGTACAGCAAGAATTAGGCCTACTGTCTATTGTTGTAATTAGACATTCGTGTTGTACAGCAAGAATTAGATCTACTGTCTATTGTTGTATGTAACAAGACATTGGTGTTGTACAGCAAGAATTAGATCTACTGTCTATTGTTGTATGTAACAAGACATTGGTGTTGTACAGCAAGAATTAGACCTACTGTCTATTGTTGTATGTAACAAGATATTGGTGTTGTACAGCAAGAATTAGATCTACTGTCTATTGTTGTATGTAACAAGACATTGGTGTTGTACAGCAAGAATTAGGCCTACTGTCTATTGTTGTAATTAGACATTCGTGTTGTGCAGCAAGAATTAGATCTACTGTGTATTGTTGTATGTAACAAGATATTGGTGTTGTACAGCAAGAATTAGATCTACTGTCTATTGTTGTGTGTAACAAGACATTGTTGTTGTGCAGCAAGAATTAGATCTAGTGTCTATTGTTGTGTGTAACAATACATTGGTGTTGTACAGCAAGAATTCGATCTACTGTCTATTGTTGTATGTAACAAGATATTGGTGTTGTACAGCAAGAATTAGGCCTACTGTCTATTGTTGTGTGTCACAAGATATTGGTGTTGTACAGCTAGAATTAGATCTATTGTCTATTGTTGTATGTAACAAGATATTGGTGTTGTACAGCAAGAATTAGGCCTACTGTCTATTGTTGTGTGTAACAAGACATTGGTGTTGTACAGCAAGAATTAGGCTTACTGTCTATTGTTGTAATTAGACATTCGTGTTGTACAGCAAGAATTAAATCTACTGTCTATTGTTGTATGTAACAAGACATTGGTGTTGTACAGCAAGAATTAGATCTACTGTCTATTGTTGTATGTAACAAGACATTGGTGTTGTACAGCAAGAATTAGGCCTACTGTCTATTGTTGTAATTAGACATTCGTGTTGTACAGCAAGAATTAGATCTACTGTCTATTGTTGTATGTAACAAGATATTGGTGTTCTACAGCAAGAATTAGACCTACTGTCTATTGTTGTATGTAACAAGACATTGGTGTTGTGCAGCAAGAATTAGATCTACTGTCTATTGTTGTGTGTAAAAAGACATTGGTGTTGTACAGCAAGAATTCGATCTACTCTCTATTGTTGTATGTAACAAGATATTGGTGTTGTACAGCAAGAATTAGGCCTACTGTCTGTTGTTGTGTGTAACAAGATATTGGTGTTGTACAACAAGAATTAGACCTACTGTCTGTTGTTGTGTGTAACAAGATATTGGTGTTGTACAGCAAGAATTCGATCTACTCTCTATTGTTGTATGTAACAAGATATTGGTGTTGTACAGCAAGAATTAGGCCTACTGTCTATTGTTGTGTGTCACAAGAGATTGGTGTTGTACAGCAAGAATTAGACCTACTGTCTATTGTTGTATGTAACAAGATATTGGTCTTGTACAGCAAGAATTATACCTACTGTCTGTTGTTGTGTGTAACAAGATATTGGTGTTGTACAACAAGAATTAGACCTACTGTCTGTTGTTGTATGTAACAAGATATTGGTGTTGTACAGCAAGAATTAGATCTACTGTCTATTGTTGTGTGTAACAAGACATTGGTGTTGTGGAGCAAAAATTAGATCTACTGTCTATTGTTGTGTGTAACAATACATTGGTGTTGTACAGCAAGAATTCGATCTACTGTCTATTGTTGTATGTAACAAGATATTGGTGTTGTACAGCAAGAATTAGGCCTACTGTCTGTTGTTGTGTGTAACAAGATATTGGTGTTGTACAGCAAGAATTAGACCTACTGTCTATTGTTGTATGTAACAAGATATTGGTGTTGTACAGCAAGAATTAGGCCTACTGTCTATAGTTGTAATTAGACATTCGTGTTGTACAGCAAGAATTAGATCTACTGTCTATTGTTGTATGTAACAAGATATTGGTGTTGTACAGCAAGAATTAGACCTACTGTCTGTTGTTGTGTGTAACAAGATATTGGTGTTGTACAGCAAGAATTAGATCTACTGTCTATTGTTGTGTGTAACAAGATATTGGTGTTGTACAGCAAGAATGAGATCTACTGTCTATTGTTGTGTGTAACAAGACATTGGTGTTGTACAGCAAGAATTAGATATACTCTCTATTGTTGTGTGTAACAAGACATTGGTGTGGTACAGCAAGAATTAGATCTACTGTCTATTGTTGTGTGTAACAAGATATTCGTGTTGTACAGCAAGAATTAGGCCTACTGTCTATTGTTGTGTGTAACAAGACATTGGTGTTGTACAGCAAGAATTAGGCCTACTGTCTATTGTTGTAATTAGACATTCGTGTTGTACAGCAAGAATTAGATCTACTGTCTATTGTTGTATGTAACAAGATATTGGTGTTGTACAGCAAGAATTAGACCTACTGTCTATTGTTGTATGTAACAAGATATTGGTGTTGTACAGCAAGAATTAGACCTACTGTCTGTTGTTGTGTGTAACAAGACACTGGTGTTGTACAGCTAGAATTAGATCTAATGTCTATTGTTGTATGTAACAAGACATCGGTGTTGTACAGCAAGAATTAGACCTACAGTCTATTGTTGTGTGTAACAAGACATTGGTGTTGTACAGCAAGAATTAGATCTACTGTCTATTGTTGTGTGTAACAAGACATTGGTGTTGTACAGCAAGAATTAGGCCTACTGTCTATTGTTGTGTGTAACAAGACATTGGTGTTGTACAGCAAGAATTAGGCCTACTTTCTATTGTTATAATTAGACATTTGTGTTGTACAGCAAGAATTAGATCTACTGTCTATTGTTGTATGTAACAAGACATTGGTGTTGTACAGCAAGAATTAGGCTTACTGTCTATTGTTGTAATTAGACATTCGTGTTGTGCAGCAAGAATTAGATCTACTGTCTATTGTTGTATGTAACAAGATATTGGTGTTGTACAGCAAGAATTAGATCTACTGTCTATTGTTGTGTGTAACAAGACATTGGTGTTGTGCAGCAAGAATTAGATCTAGTGTCAATTGTTGTATGTAACAAGATATTGGTGTTGTACAGCAAGAATTAGGCCTACTGTCTATTGTTGTGTGTCACAAGATATTGGTGTTGTACAGCTAGAATTAGATCTATTGTCTATTGTTGTATGTAACAAGATATTGGTGTTATACAGCAAGAATTAGGCCTACTGTCTGTTGTTGTGTGTAACAAGATATTGGTGTTGTACAACAAGAATTAGACCTACTGTCTGTTGTTGTGTGTAACAAGATATTGGTGTTGTACAGCAAGAATTCGATCTACTGTCTATTGTTGTATGTAACAAGATATTGGTGTTGTACAGCAAGAATTAGGCCTACTGTCTATTGTTGTAATTAGACATTCGTGTTGTACACCAAGAATTAGATCTACTGTCTATTGTTGTATGTAACAAGATATTGGTTTTCTACAGCAAGAATTAGACCTACTGTCTATTGTTGTATGTAACAAGACATTGGTGTTGTGCAGCAAGAATTAGATCTACTGTCTATTGTTGTGTGTAACAAGATATTGGTGTTGTACAGCAAGAATTAGGCCTACTGTCTATTGTTGTGTGTCACAAGAGATTGGTGTTGTACAGCAAGAATTCGATCTACTCTCTATTGTTGTATGTAACAAGATATTGGTGTTGTACAGCAAGAATTAGGCCTACTGTCTGTTGTTGTGTGTAACAAGATATTGGTGTTGTACAACAAGAATTAGACCTACTGTCTGTTGTTGTATGTAACAAGATATTGGTGTTGTACAGCAAGAATTAGGCCTACTGTCTATTGTTGTGTGTCACAAGAGATTGGTGTTGTACAGCAAGAATTAGACCTACTGTCTATTGTTGTATGTAACAGGATATTGGTGTTGTACAGCAAGAATTAGACCTACTGTCTATTGTTGTATGTAACAAGATATTGGTGTTGTACAGCAAGAATTAGGCCTACTTTCTATAGTTGTAATTAGACATTCGTGTTGTACAGCAAGAATTAGATCTACTGTCTATTGTTGTATGTAACAAGATATTGGTGTTGTACAGCAAGAATTAGACCTACTGTCTGTTGTTGTGTGTAACAAGATATTGGTGTTGTACAGCAAGAATTAGATCTACTGTCTATTGTTGTGTGTAACAAGATATTGGTGTTGTACAGCAAGAATGAGATCTACTGTCTATTGTTGTGTGTAACAAGACATTGGTGTTGTACAGCAAGAATTAGATATACTCTCTATTGTTGTGTGTAACAAGACATTGGTGTGGTACAGCAAGAATTAGGCCTACTGTCTATTGTTGTGTGTAACAAGACATTGGTGTTGTACAGCAAGAATTAGGCCTACTGTCTATTGTTGTAATTAGACATTCGTGTTGTACAGCAAGAATTAGATCTACTGTCTATTGTTGTATGTAACAAGATATTGGTGTTGTACAGCAAGAATTAGACCTACTGTCTGTTGTTGTATGTAAGAAGATATTGGTGTTGTACAGCAAGAATTAGACCTACTGTCTGTTGTTGTGTGTAACAAGACACTGGTGTTGTACAGCTAGAATTAGATCTAATGTCTATTATTGTACGTAACAAGACATCGGTGTTGTACAGCAAGAATTAGACCTACAGTCTATTGTTGTGTGTAACAAGACATTGGTGTTGTACAGCAAGAATTAGATCTACTGTCTATTGTTGTGTGTAACAAGACATTGGTGTTGTACAGCAAGAATTAGGCCTACTGTCTATTGTTGTGTGTAACAAGACATTGGTGTTGTACAGCAAGAATTAGGCCTACTTTCTATTGTTATAATCAGACATTTGTGTTGTACAGCAAGAATTAGATCTACTGTCCATTGTTGTATGTAACAAGACATTGGTGTTGTACAGCAAGAATTAGGCTTACTGTCTATTGTTGTAATTAGACATTCGTGTTGTGCAGCAAGAATTAGATCTACTGTCTATTGTTGTATGTAACAAGATATTGGTGTTGTACAGCAAGAATTAGATCTACTGTCTATTGTTGTGTGTAACAAGACATTGGTGTTGTGCAGCAAGAATTAGATCTAGTGTCAATTGTTGTATGTAACAAGATATTGGTGTTGTACAGCAAGAATTAGGCCTACTGTCTATTGTTGTGTGTCACAAGATATTGGTGTTGTACAGCTAGAATTAGATCTATTGTCTATTGTTGTATGTAACAAGATATTGGTGTTGTACAGCAAGAATTAGGCCTACTGTCTGTTGTTGTGTGTAACAAGATATTGGTGTTGTACAACAAGAATTAGACCTACTGTCTGTTGTTGTGTGTAACAAGATATTGGTGTTGTACAGCAAGAATTCGATCTACTGTCTATTGTTGTATGTAACAAGATATTGGTGTTGTACAGCAAGAATTAGGCCTACTGTCTATTGTTGTAATTAGACATTCGTGTTGTACAGCAAGAATTAGATCTACTGTCTATTGTTGTATGTAACAAGATATTGGTTTTCTACAGAAAGAATTAGACCTACTGTCTATTGTTGTATGTAACAAGACATTGGTGTTGTGCAGCAAGAATTAGATCTACTGTCTATTGTTGTGTGTAAAAAGACATTGGTGTTGTACAGCAAGAATTCGATCTACTGTCTATTGTTGTATGTAACAAGATATTGGTGTTGTACAGCAAGAATTCGATCTACTCTCTATTGTTGTATGTAACAAGATATTGGTGTTGTACAGCAAGAATTAGGCCTACTGTCTGTTGTTGTGTGTAACAAGATATTGGTGTTGTACAACAAGAATTAGACCTACTGTCTGTTGTTGTGTGTAACAAGATATTGGTGTTGTACAGCAAGAATTAGGCCTACTGTCTATTGTTGTGTGTCACAAGAGATTGGTGTTGTACAGCAAGAATTAGACCTACTGTCTATTGTTGTATGTAACAGGATATTGGTGTTGTACAGCAAGAATTAGACCTACTGTCTATTGTTGTATGTAACAAGATATTGGTGTTGTACAGCAAGAATTAGGCCTACTTTCTATAGTTGTAATTAGACATTCGTGTTGTACAGCAAGAATTAGATCTACTGTCTATTGTTGTATGTAACAAGATATTGGTGTTGTACAGCAAGAATTAGACCTACTGTCTGTTGTTGTGTGTAACAAGATATTGGTGTTGTACAGCAAGAATTAGATCTACTGTCTATTGTTGTGTGTAACAAGATATTGGTGTTGTACAGCAAGAATGAGATCTACTGTCTATTGTTGTGTGTAACAAGACATTGGTGTTGTACAGCAAGAATTAGATATACTCTCTATTGTTGTGTGTAACAAGACATTGGTGTGGTACAGCAAGAATTAGATCTACTGTCTATTGTTGTGTGTAACAAGATATTCGTGTTGTACAGCAAGAATTAGGCCTACTGTCTATTGTTGTGTGTAACAAGACATTGGTGTTGTACAGCAAGAATTAGGCCTACTGTCTATTGTTGTAATTAGACATTCGTGTTGTACAGCAAGAATTAGATCTACTGTCTATTGTTGTATGTAACAAGATATTGGTGTTGTACAGCAAGAATTAGACCTACTGTCTATTGTTGTATGTAAGAAGATATTGGTGTTGTACAGCAAGAATTAGACCTACTGTCTGTTGTTGTGTGTAACAAGACACTGGTGTTGTACAGCTAGAATTAGATCTAATGTCTATTATTGTACGTAACAAGACATCGGTGTTGTACAGCAAGAATTAGACCTACAGTCTATTGTTGTGTGTAACAAGACATTGGTGTTGTACAGCAAGAATTAGATCTACTGTCTATTGTTGTGTGTAACAAGACATTGGTGTTGTACAGCAAGAATTAGGCCTACTGTCTATTGTTGTGTGTAACAAGACATTGGTGTTGTACAGCAAGAATTAGGCCTACTTTCTATTGTTATAATTAGACATTTGTGTTGTACAGCAAGAATTAGATCTACTGTCCATTGTTGTATGTAACAAGACATTGGTGTTGTACAGCAAGAATTAGGCTTACTGTCTATTGTTGTAATTAGACATTCGTGTTGTGCAGCAAGAATTACATCTACTGTCTATTGTTGTATGTAACAAGATATTGGTGTTGTACAGCAAGAATTAGATCTACTGTCTATTGTTGTGTGTAACAAGACATTGGTGTTGTGCAGCAAGAATTAGATCTAGTGTCAATTGTTGTATGTAACAAGATATTGGTGTTGTACAGCAAGAATTAGGCCTACTGTCTATTGTTGTGTGTCACAAGATATTGGTGTTGTACAGCTAGAATTAGATCTATTGTCTATTGTTGTATGTAACAAGATATTGGTGTTGTACAGCAAGAATTAGGCCTACTGTCTGTTGTTGTGTGTAACAAGATATTGGTGTTGTACAACAAGAATTAGACCTACTGTCTGTTGTTGTGTGTAACAAGATATTGGTGTTGTACAGCAAGAATTCGATCTACTGTCTATTGTTGTATGTAACAAGATATTGGTGTTGTACAGCAAGAATTAGGCCTACTGTCTATTGTTGTAATTAGACATTCGTGTTGTACAGCAAGAATTAGATCTACTGTCTATTGTTGTATGTAACAAGATATTGGTTTTCTACAGAAAGAATTAGACCTACTGTCTATTGTTGTATGTAACAAGACATTGGTGTTGTGCAGCAAGAATTAGATCTACTGTCTATTGTTGTGTGTAAAAAGACATTGGTGTTGTACAGCAAGAATTCGATCTACTGTCTATTGTTGTATGTAACAAGATATTGGTGTTGTACAGCAAGAATTAGGCCTACTGTCTATTGTTGTGTGTCACAAGAGATTGGTGTTGTACAGCAAGAATTCGATCTACTCTCTATTGTTGTATGTATCAAGATATTGGTGTTGTACAGCAAGAATTAGGCCTACTGTCTGTTGTTGTGTGTAACAAGATATTGGTGTTGTACAACAAGAATTAGACCTACTGTCTGTTGTTGTGTGTAACAAGATATTGGTGTTGTACAGCAAGAATTCGATCTACTCTCTATTGTTGTATGTAACAAGATATTGGTGTTGTACAGCAAGAATTAGGCCTACTGTCTATTGTTGTGTGTCACAAGAGATTGGTGGTTGTACAGCAAGAATTAGACCTACTGTCTATCGTTGTATGTAACAGGATATTGGTGATGTACAGCAAGAATTAGACCTACTGTCTATTGTTGTATGTAACAAGATATTGGTCTTGTACAGCCAGAATTATACCTACTGTCTGTTGTTGTGTGTAACAAGATATTGGTGTTGTACAACAAGAATTAGACCTACTGTCTGTTGTTGTATGTAACAAGATATTGGTGTTGTACAGCAAGAATTAGATCTACTGTCTATTGTTGTGTGTAACAAGACATTGGTGTTGTGGAGCAAGAATTAGATCTACTGTTTATTGTTGTGTGTAACAATACATTGGTGTTGTACAGCAAGAATTCGATCTACTGTCTATTGTTGTATGTAACAAGATATTGGTGTTGTACAGCAAGAATTAGGCCTACTGTCTGTTGTTGTGTGTAACAGGATATTGGTGTTGTACAGCAAGAATTAGACCTACTGTCTATTGTTGTATGTAACAAGATATTGGTGTTGTGCAGCAAGAATTAGGCCTAATGTCTATAGTTGTAATTAGACATTCGTGTTGTACAGCAAGAATTAGATCTACTGTCTATTGTTGTATGTAACAAGATATTGGTGTTGTACAGCAAAAATTATATCTACTGTCTATTGTTGTATGTAACAAGATATTGGTGTTGTACAGCAAGAATTATACCTACTGTCTATTGTTGTATGTAACAAAATATTGGTGTTGTACAGCAAGAATTAGACCTACTGTCTGTTGTTGTGTGTAACAAGATATTGGTGTTGTACAGCAAGAATTAGACCTACTGTCTATTGTTGTATGTAACAAGATATTGGTGTTGTACAGCAAGAATTAGACCTGCTGTCTATTGTTGTGTGTAACAAGACATTGGTGTTGAACAGCAAGAATTAGATCTACTGTCTATTGTTGTCTGTAACAAGATATTGGTGTTGTACAGCAAGAATTAGGCCTACTGTCTATTGTTGTAATTAGACATTCGTGTTGTACAGCAAGAATTAGATCTACTGTCTATTGTTGTATGTAACAAGACATTGGTGTTGTACAGCAAGAATTAGATGTACTGTCTATAGTTGTATGTAACAAGACATTGGTGTTGTACAGCAAGAATTAGATCTACTGTCTATTGTTGTATGTAACAAGACATTGGTGTTGTACAGCAAGAATTAGGCCTACTGTCTATTGTTGTAATTAGACATTCGTGTTGTACAGCAAGAATTAGATCTACTGTCTATTGTTGTATGTAACAAGATATTGGTGTTGTACAGCAAGAATTAGATCTACTGTCTATTGTTGTGTGTAACAAGACATTGGTGTTGTGCAGCAAGAATTAGATCTACTGTCTATTGTTGTGTGTCACAAGACATTAGTGTTGTACAGCAAGAATTAGATCTATTGTCTATGTTTGTATGTAACAAGATATTGGTGTTGTATAGCAAGAATTAGGCCTACTGTCTATTGTTGTGTGTAACAAGACATTGGTGTTGTACAGCAAGAACTAGGCTTACTGTCTATTGTTGTAATTAGACATTCGTGTTGTACAGCAAGATTTAGATCTACTGTCTATTGTTGTATGTAACAAGACATTGGTGTTGTACAGCAAGTATTAGATCTACTGTCTATTGTTGTATGTAACAAGACATTGGTGTTGTACAGCAAGATTAGGCCTACTGTCTATTGTTGTAATTAGACATTCGTGTTGTACAGCAAGAATTAGATCTACTGTCTATTGTTGTATGTAACAAGACATTGGTGTTGTACAGCAAGAATTAGGCCTACTGTCTATAGTTGTAATTAGACATTCGTGTTGTACAGCAAGAATTAGGCCTACTGTCTGTTGTTGTGTGTAACAAGATATTGGTGTTGTACTGCAAGAATTAGACCTACTGTCTGTTGTTGTGTGTAACAGGATATTGGTGTTGTACAGCAAGAATTAGACCTACTGTCTATTGTTGTATGTAACAAGATATTGGTGTTGTACAGCAAGAATTAGGCCTACTGTCTATAGTTGTAATTAGACATTCGTGTTGTACAGCAAGAATTAGATCTACTGTCTATTGTTGTATGTAACAAGATATTGGTGTTGTACAGCAAGAATTAGACCTACTGTCTGTTGTTGTGTGTAACAAGATATTGGTGTTGTACAGCAAGAATTAGATCTACTGTCTATTGTTGTGTGTAACAAGATATTGGTGTTGTACAGCAAGAATGAGATCTACTGTCTATTGTTGTGTGTAACAAGATATTCGTGTTTTACAGCAAGAATTAGGCCTACTGTCTATTGTTGTGTGTAACAAGACATTGGTGTTGTACAGCAAGAATTAGGCCTACTGTCTATTGTTGTAATTAGACATTCGTGTTGTACAGCAAGAATTAGATCTACTGTCTATTGTTGTATGTAACAAGATATTGGTGTTGTACAGCAAGAATTAGACCTACTGTCTATTGTTGTATGTAACAAGATATTGGTGTTGTACAGCAAGAATTAGACCTACTGTCTGTTGTTGTGTGTAACAAGACACTGGTGTTGTACAGCTAGAATTAGATCTAATGTCTATTGTTGTATGTAACAAGACATCGGTGTTGTACAGCAAGAATTAGACCTACAGTCTATTGTTGTGTGTTACAAGACATTGGTGTTGTACAGCAAGAATTAGATCTACTGTCTATTGTTGTGTGTAACAAGACATTGGTGTTGTACAGCAAGAATTAGGCCTACTGTCTATTGTTGTGTGTAACAAGACATTGGTGTTGTACAGCAAGAATTAGGCCTACTTTCTATTGTTATAATTAGACATTTGTGTTGTACAGCAAGAATTAGATCTACTGTCTATTGTTGTATGTAACAAGACATTGGTGTTGTACAGCAAGAATTAGGCTTACTGTCTATTGTTGTAATTAGACATTCGTGTTGTGCAGCAAGAATTAGATCTACTGTCTATTGTTGTATGTAACAAGATATTGGTGTTGTACAGCAAGAATTAGATCTACTGTCTATTGTTGTGTGTAACAAGACATTGGTGTTGTGCAGCAAGAATTAGATCTAGTGTCAATTGTTGTATGTAACAAGATATTGGTGTTGTACAGCAAGAATTAGGCCTACTGTCTATTGTTGTGTGTCACAAGATATTGGTGTTGTACAGCTAGAATTAGATCTATTGTCTATTGTTGTATGTAACAAGATATTGGTGTTGTACAGCAAGAATTAGGCCTACTGTCTGTTGTTGTGTGTAACAAGATATTGGTGTTGTACAACAAGAATTAGACCTACTGTCTGTTGTTGTGTGTAACAAGATATTGGTGTTGTACAGCAAGAATTCGATCTAGTGTCTATTGTTGTATGTAACAAGATATTGGTGTTGTACAGCAAGAATTAGGCCTACTGTCTATTGTTGTAATTAGACATTCGTGTTGTACAGCAAGAATTAGATCTACTGTCTATTGTTGTATGTAACAAGATATTGGTTTTCTACAGAAAGAATTAGACCTACTGTCTATTGTTGTATGTAACAAGACATTGGTGTTGTGCAGCAAGAATTAGATCTACTGTCTATTGTTGTGTGTAAAAAGACATTGGTGTTGTACAGCAAGAATTAGGCCTACTGTCTGCTGTTGTGTGTAACAAGATATTGGTGTTGTACAACAAGAATTAGACCTACTGTCTGTTGTTGTGTGTAACAAGAGATTGGTGTTGTACAGCAAGAATTCGATCTACTCTCTATTGTTGTATGTAACAAGATATTGGTGTTGTACAGCAAGAATTAGGCCTACTGTCTATTGTTGTGTGTCACAAGAGATTGGTGTTGTACAGCAAGAATTAGACCTACTGTCTATCGTTGTATGTAACAGGATATTGGTGTTGTACAGCAAGAATTAGACCTACTGTCTATTGTTGTATGTAACAAGATATTGGTCTTGTACAGCAAGAATTATACCTACTGTCTGTTGTTGTGTGTAACAAGATATTGGTGTTGTACAACAAGAATTAGACCTACTGTCTGTTCTTGTATGTAACAAGATATTGGTGTTGTACAGCAAGAATTAGATCTACTGTCTATTGTTGTGTGTAACAAGACATTGGTGTTGTGGAGCAAGAATTAGATCTACTGTTTATTGTTGTGTGTAACAATACATTGGTGTTGTACAGCAAGAATTCGATCTACTCTCTATTGTTGTATGTAACAAGATATTGGTGTTGTACAGCAAGAATTAGGCCTACTGTCTGTTGTTGTGTGTAGCAAGATATTGGTGTTGTACTGCAAGTATTAGACCTACTGTCTGTTGTTGTGTGTAACAAGATATTGGTGTTGTACAGCAAGAATTAGACCTACTGTCTATTGTTGTATGTAACAGGATATTGGTGTTGTACAGCAAGAATTAGACCTACTGTCTATTGTTGTATGTAACAAGATATTGGTGTTGTACAGCAAGAATTAGGCCTACTGTCTATAATTGTAATTAGACATTCGTGTTGTACAGCAAGAATTAGATCTACTGTCTATTGTTGTATGTAACAAGATATTGGTGTTGTACAGCAAGAATTAGACCTACTGTCTATTGTTGTGTGTAACAAGATATTGGTGTTGTACAGCAAGAATTAGATCTACTGTCTATAGTTGTATGTAACAAGACATTGGTGTTGTACAGCAAGAATTAGATCTACTGTCTATTGTTGTATGTAACAAGATATTGGTGTTGTACAGCAAGAATTAGATCTACTGTCTATTGTTGTGTGTAACAAGACATTGGTGTTGTGCAGCAAGAATTAGATCTACTGTCTATTGTTGTGTGTCACAAGACATTGGTGTTGTACAGCAAGAATTAGATCTATTGTCTATTTTTGTATGTAACAAGATATTGGTGTTGTATAGCAAGAATTAGGCCTACTGTCTATTGTTGTGTGTAACAAGACATTGGTGTTGTACAGCAAGAACTAGGCTTACTGTCTATTGTTGTAATTAGACATTCGTGTTGTACAGCAAGATTTAGATCTACTGTCTATTGTTGGATGTAACAAGACATTGGTGTTGTACAGCAAGTATTAGATCTACTGTCTATTGTTGTATGTAACAAGACATTGGTGTTGTACAGCAAGATTAGGCCTACAGTCTATTGTTGTAATTAGACATTCGTGTTGTACAGCAAGAATTAGATCTACTGTCTATTGTTGTATGTAACAAGACATTGGTGTTGTACAGCAAGAATTAGGCCTACTGTCTATAGTTGTAATTAGACATTCGTGTTGTACAGCAAGAATTAGATCTACTGTCTATTGTTGTATGTAACAAGATATTGGTGTTGTACAGAAAGAATTAGATCTACTGTCTATTGTTGTGTGTAACAAGACATTGGTGTTGTGCAGCAAGAATTAGATCTACTGTCTATTGTTGTGTGTAAAAAGACATTGGTGTTGTACAGCAAGAATTCGATCTACTGTCTATTGTTGTATGTAACAAGATATTGGTGTTGTACAGCAAGAATTAGGCCTACTGTCTATTGTTGTGTGTCACAAGAGATTGGTGTTGTACAGCAAGAATTCGATCTACTCTCTATTGTTGTATGTATCAAGATATTGGTGTTGTACAGCAAGAATTAGGCCTACTGTCTGTTGTTGTGTGTAACAAGATATTGGTGTTGTACAACAAGAATTAGACCTACTGTCTGTTGTTGTGTGTAACAAGATATTGGTGTTGTACAGCAAGAATTCGATCTACTCTCTATTGTTGTATGTAACAAGATATTGGTGTTGTACAGCAAGAATTAGGCCTACTGTCTATTGTTGTGTGTCACAAGAGATTGGTGGTTGTACAGCAAGAATTAGACCTACTGTCTATCGTTGTATGTAACAGGATATTGGTGATGTACAGCAAGAATTAGACCTACTGTCTATTGTTGTATGTAACAAGATATTGGTCTTGTACAGCCAGAATTATACCTACTGTCTGTTGTTGTGTGTAACAAGATATTGGTGTTGTACAACAAGAATTAGACCTACTGTCTGTTGTTGTATGTAACAAGATATTGGTGTTGTACAGCAAGAATTAGATCTACTGTCTATTGTTGTGTGTAACAAGACATTGGTGTTGTGGAGCAAGAATTAGATCTACTGTTTATTGTTGTGTGTAACAATACATTGGTGTTGTACAGCAAGAATTCGATCTACTGTCTATTGTTGTATGTAACAAGATATTGGTGTTGTACAGCAAGAATTAGGCCTACTGTCTGTTGTTGTGTGTAACAGGATATTGGTGTTGTACAGCAAGAATTAGACCTACTGTCTATTGTTGTATGTAACAAGATATTGGTGTTGTGCAGCAAGAATTAGGCCTAATGTCTATAGTTGTAATTAGACATTCGTGTTGTACAGCAAGAATTAGATCTACTGTCTATTGTTGTATGTAACAAGATATTGGTGTTGTACAGCAAAAATTATATCTACTGTCTATTGTTGTATGTAACAAGATATTGGTGTTGTACAGCAAGAATTATACCTACTGTCTATTGTTGTATGTAACAAAATATTGGTGTTGTACAGCAAGAATTAGACCTACTGTCTGTTGTTGTGTGTAACAAGATATTGGTGTTGTACAGCAAGAATTAGACCTACTGTCTATTGTTGTATGTAACAAGATATTGGTGTTGTACAGCAAGAATTAGACCTGCTGTCTATTGTTGTGTGTAACAAGACATTGGTGTTGAACAGCAAGAATTAGATCTACTGTCTATTGTTGTCTGTAACAAGATATTGGTGTTGTACAGCAAGAATTAGGCCTACTGTCTATTGTTGTAATTAGACATTCGTGTTGTACAGCAAGAATTAGATCTACTGTCTATTGTTGTATGTAACAAGACATTGGTGTTGTACAGCAAGAATTAGATGTACTGTCTATAGTTGTATGTAACAAGACATTGGTGTTGTACAGCAAGAATTAGATCTACTGTCTATTGTTGTATGTAACAAGACATTGGTGTTGTACAGCAAGAATTAGGCCTACTGTCTATTGTTGTAATTAGACATTCGTGTTGTACAGCAAGAATTAGATCTACTGTCTATTGTTGTATGTAACAAGATATTGGTGTTGTACAGCAAGAATTAGATCTACTGTCTATTGTTGTGTGTAACAAGACATTGGTGTTGTGCAGCAAGAATTAGATCTACTGTCTATTGTTGTGTGTCACAAGACATTAGTGTTGTACAGCAAGAATTAGATCTATTGTCTATGTTTGTATGTAACAAGATATTGGTGTTGTATAGCAAGAATTAGGCCTACTGTCTATTGTTGTGTGTAACAAGACATTGGTGTTGTACAGCAAGAACTAGGCTTACTGTCTATTGTTGTAATTAGACATTCGTGTTGTACAGCAAGATTTAGATCTACTGTCTATTGTTGTATGTAACAAGACATTGGTGTTGTACAGCAAGTATTAGATCTACTGTCTATTGTTGTATGTAACAAGACATTGGTGTTGTACAGCAAGATTAGGCCTACTGTCTATTGTTGTAATTAGACATTCGTGTTGTACAGCAAGAATTAGATCTACTGTCTATTGTTGTATGTAACAAGACATTGGTGTTGTACAGCAAGAATTAGGCCTACTGTCTATAGTTGTAATTAGACATTCGTGTTGTACAGCAAGAATTAGGCCTACTGTCTGTTGTTGTGTGTAACAAGATATTGGTGTTGTACTGCAAGAATTAGACCTACTGTCTGTTGTTGTGTGTAACAGGATATTGGTGTTGTACAGCAAGAATTAGACCTACTGTCTATTGTTGTATGTAACAAGATATTGGTGTTGTACAGCAAGAATTAGGCCTACTGTCTATAGTTGTAATTAGACATTCGTGTTGTACAGCAAGAATTAGATCTACTGTCTATTGTTGTATGTAACAAGATATTGGTGTTGTACAGCAAGAATTAGACCTACTGTCTGTTGTTGTGTGTAACAAGATATTGGTGTTGTACAGCAAGAATTAGATCTACTGTCTATTGTTGTGTGTAACAAGATATTGGTGTTGTACAGCAAGAATGAGATCTACTGTCTATTGTTGTGTGTAACAAGATATTCGTGTTGTACAGCAAGAATTAGGCCTACTGTCTATTGTTGTGTGTAACAAGACATTGGTGTTGTACAGCAAGAATTAGGCCTACTGTCTATTGTTGTAATTAGACATTCGTGTTGTACAGCAAGAATTAGATCTACTGTCTATTGTTGTATGTAACAAGATATTGGTGTTGTACAGCAAGAATTAGACCTACTGTCTATTGTTGTATGTAACAAGATATTGGTGTTGTACAGCAAGAATTAGACCTACTGTCTGTTGTTGTGTGTAACAAGACACTGGTGTTGTACAGCTAGAATTAGATCTAATGTCTATTGTTGTATGTAACAAGACATCGGTGTTGTACAGCAAGAATTAGACCTACAGTCTATTGTTGTGTGTTACAAGACATTGGTGTTGTACAGCAAGAATTAGATCTACTGTCTATTGTTGTGTGTAACAAGACATTGGTGTTGTACAGCAAGAATTAGGCCTACTGTCTATTGTTGTGTGTAACAAGACATTGGTGTTGTACAGCAAGAATTAGGCCTACTTTCTATTGTTATAATTAGACATTTGTGTTGTACAGCAAGAATTAGATCTACTGTCTATTGTTGTATGTAACAAGACATTGGTGTTGTACAGCAAGAATTAGGCTTACTGTCTATTGTTGTAATTAGACATTCGTGTTGTGCAGCAAGAATTAGATCTACTGTCTATTGTTGTATGTAACAAGATATTGGTGTTGTACAGCAAGAATTAGATCTACTGTCTATTGTTGTGTGTAACAAGACATTGGTGTTGTGCAGCAAGAATTAGATCTAGTGTCAATTGTTGTATGTAACAAGATATTGGTGTTGTACAGCAAGAATTAGGCCTACTGTCTATTGTTGTGTGTCACAAGATATTGGTGTTGTACAGCTAGAATTAGATCTATTGTCTATTGTTGTATGTAACAAGATATTGGTGTTGTACAGCAAGAATTAGGCCTACTGTCTGTTGTTGTGTGTAACAAGATATTGGTGTTGTACAACAAGAATTAGACCTACTGTCTGTTGTTGTGTGTAACAAGATATTGGTGTTGTACAGCAAGAATTCGATCTAGTGTCTATTGTTGTATGTAACAAGATATTGGTGTTGTACAGCAAGAATTAGGCCTACTGTCTATTGTTGTAATTAGACATTCGTGTTGTACAGCAAGAATTAGATCTACTGTCTATTGTTGTATGTAACAAGATATTGGTTTTCTACAGAAAGAATTAGACCTACTGTCTATTGTTGTATGTAACAAGACATTGGTGTTGTGCAGCAAGAATTAGATCTACTGTCTATTGTTGTGTGTAAAAAGACATTGGTGTTGTACAGCAAGAATTAGGCCTACTGTCTGCTGTTGTGTGTAACAAGATATTGGTGTTGTACAACAAGAATTAGACCTACTGTCTGTTGTTGTGTGTAACAAGATATTGGTGTTGTACAACAAGAATTAGACCTACTGTCTGTTGTTGTGTGTAGCAAGATATTGGTGTTGTACTGCAAGTATTAGACCTACTGTCTGTTGTTGTGTGTAACAAGATATTGGTGTTGTACAGCAAGAATTAGACCTACTGTCTATTGTTGTATGTAACAGGATATTGGTGTTGTACAGCAAGAATTAGACCTACTGTCTATTGTTGTATGTAACAAGATATTGGTGTTGTACAGCAAGAATTAGGCCTACTGTCTATAATTGTAATTAGACATTCGTGTTGTACAGCAAGAATTAGATCTACTGTCTATTGTTGTATGTAACAAGATATTGGTGTTGTACAGCAAGAATTAGACCTACTGTCTATTGTTGTGTGTAACAAGATATTGGTGTTGTACAGCAAGAATTAGATCTACTGTCTATAGTTGTATGTAACAAGACATTGGTGTTGTACAGCAAGAATTAGATCTACTGTCTATTGTTGTATGTAACAAGATATTGGTGTTGTACAGCAAGAATTAGATCTACTGTCTATTGTTGTGTGTAACAAGACATTGGTGTTGTGCAGCAAGAATTAGATCTACTGTCTATTGTTGTGTGTCACAAGACATTGGTGTTGTACAGCAAGAATTAGATCTATTGTCTATTTTTGTATGTAACAAGATATTGGTGTTGTATAGCAAGAATTAGGCCTACTGTCTATTGTTGTGTGTAACAAGACATTGGTGTTGTACAGCAAGAACTAGGCTTACTGTCTATTGTTGTAATTAGACATTCGTGTTGTACAGCAAGATTTAGATCTACTGTCTATTGTTGGATGTAACAAGACATTGGTGTTGTACAGCAAGTATTAGATCTACTGTCTATTGTTGTATGTAACAAGACATTGGTGTTGTACAGCAAGATTAGGCCTACAGTCTATTGTTGTAATTAGACATTCGTGTTGTACAGCAAGAATTAGATCTACTGTCTATTGTTGTATGTAACAAGACATTGGTGTTGTACAGCAAGAATTAGGCCTACTGTCTATAGTTGTAATTAGACATTCGTGTTGTACAGCAAGAATTAGATCTACTGTCTATTGTTGTATGTAACAAGATATTGGTGTTGTACAGAAAGAATTAGATCTACTGTCTATTGTTGTGTGTAACAAGACATTGGTGTTGTGCAGCAAGAATTAGATCTACTGTCTATTGTTGTGTGTAACAAGACATTGGTGTTGTACAGCAAGAATTCGATCTACTGTCTATTGTTGTATGTAACAAGATATTGGTGTTGTACAGCAAGAATTAGGCCTACTGTCTATTGTTGTGTGTCACAAGACATTGGTGTTTTACAGCAAGAATTAGATCTATTGTCTATTGTTGTATGTAACAAGATATTGGTGTTGTACAGTAAGAATTAGATCTACTGTCTATTGTTGTATGTAACAAGATATTGGTGTTGTACAGCAAGAATTAGACCTACTGTCTGTTGTTGTGTGTAACAAGATATTGGTGTTGTCCAGCTAGAATTAAACCTACTGTCTATTGTTGTATGTAACAAGATATTGGTGTTGTACAGCAAGAATTAGACCAACTGTCTGTTGTTGTGTGTAACAAGATATTGGTGTTGTACAACAAGAATTAGACCTAATATCTGTTGTTGTGTGTAACAATATATTGGTGTTGTACAGCAAGAATTAGACCTACTGTATGTTGTTGTGTTTAACAAGATATTGGTGTTGTACAGCAAGAATTAGACCTACTGTCTATTGTTGTATGTAACAAGATATTGGTGTTGTACAGCAAGAATTAGATCTACTCTCTATTGTTGTATGTAACAAGACATTGGTGTTGTACAGCAAGAATTAGGCCTACTGTCTATTGTTGTAATTAGACATTCGTGTTGTGCAGCAAGAATTAGATCTACTGTCTATTGTTGTATGTAACAAGATATTGGTGTTGTACAGCAAGAATTAGATCTACTGTCTATTGTTGTATGTAACAAGACATTGGTCTTGTACAGCAAGAATTAGGCCTACTGTCTATTGTTGTAATTAGACATTCGTGTTGTGCAGCAAGAATTAGATCTACTGTCTATTGTTGTATGTAACAAGATATTGGTGTTGTACAGCAAGAATTAGATCTACTGTCTATTGTTGTGTGTAACAAGACATTGGTGTTGTGCAGCAAGAATTAGATCTAGTGTCTATTGTTGTGTGTAACAATACATTGGTGTTGTACAGCAAGAATTCGATCTACTGTCTATTGTTGTATGTAACAAGATATTGGTGTTGTACAGCAAGAATTAGGCCTACTCTCTATTGTTGTGTGTAACAAGACATTGGTGTTGTACAGCAAGAATTAGGCTTACTGTCTATTGTTGCAATTAGACATTCGTGTTGTACAGCCAGAATTAAATCTACTGTCTATTGTTGTATGTAACAAGACATTGGTGTTGTACAGCAAGAATTAGATGTACTGTCTATTGTTGTATGTAACAAGACATTGGTGTTGTACAGCAAGAATTAGGCCTACTGTCTATTGTTGTAATTAGACATTCGTGTTGTACAGCAAGAATTAGATCTACTGTCTATTGTTGTATGTAACAAGATATTGGTGTTCTACAGCAAGAATTAGACCTACTGTCTATTGTTGTGTGTAAAAAGACATTGGTGTTGTACAGCAAGAATTCGATCTACTGTCTATTGTTGTATGAAACAAGATATTGGTGTTGTACAGCAAGAATTAGGCCTACTGTCTATTGTTGTGTGTCACAAGAGATTGGTGTTGTACAGCAAGAATTCGATCTACTCTCTATTGTTGTATGTAACAAGATATTGGTGTTGTACAGCAAGAATTAGGCCTACTGTCTGTTGTTGTGTGTAACAAGATATTGGTGTTGTACAACAAGAATTAGACCTACTGTCTGTTGTTGTGTGTAACAAGATATTGGTGTTGTACAGCAAGAATTCGATCTACTCTCTATTGTTGTATATAACAAGATATTGGTGTTGTACAGCAAGAATTAGGCCTACTGTCTATTGTTGTGTCACAAGAGATTGGTGTTGTACAGCAAGAATTAGACCTACTGTCTATTGTTGTATGTAACAGGATATGGTGTTGTACAGCAAGAATTAGACCTACTGTCTATTGTTGTATGTAACAAGATATTGGTCTTGTACAGCAAGAATTATACCTACTGTCTGTTGTTGTGTGTAACAAGATATTGGTGTTGTACAACAAGAATTAGACCTACTGTCTGTTGTTGTATGTAACAAGATATTGGTGTTGTACAGCAAGAATTAGATCTACTGTCTATTGTTGTGTGTAACAAGACCTTGGTGTTGTGGAGCAAAAATTAGATCTACTGTCTATTGTTGTGTGTAACAATACATTGGTGTTGTACAGCAAGAATTCGATCTACTGTCTATTGTTGTATGTAACAAGATATTGGTGTTGTACAGCAAGAATTAGGCCTACTGTCTGTTGTTGTGTGTAACAAGATATTGGTGTTGTACTGCAAGAATTAGACCTACTGTCTGTTGTTGTGTGTAACAAGATATTGGTGTTGTACAGCAAGAATTAGACCTACTGTCTATTGTTGTATGTAACAGGATATTGGTTTTGTACAGCAAGAATTAGACCTACTGTCTATTGTTGTATGTAACAAGATATTGGTGTTGTACAGCAAGAATTAGGCCTACTGTCTATAGTTGTAATTAGACATTCGTGTTGTACAGCAAGAATTAGATCTACTGTCTATTGTTGTATGTAACAAGATATTGGTGTTGTACAGCAAGAATTAGACCTACTGTCTGTTGTTGTGTATAACAAGATATTGGTGTTGTACAGCAAGAATTAGATCTACTGTCTATTGTTGTGTGTAACAAGATATTGGTGTTGTACAACAAGAATGAGATCTACTGTCTATTGTTGTGTGTAACAAGACATTGGTGTTGTACAGCAAGAATTAGATATACTGTCTATTGTTGTGTGTAACAAGATATTGGTGTGGTACAGCAAGAATTAGGTCTACTGTCTATTGTTGTGTTTAACAAGATATTCGTGTTGTACAGCAAGAATTAGGCCTACTGTCTATTGTTGTAATTAGACATTCGTGTTGTACAGCAAGAATTAGATCTACTGTCTATTGTTGTATGTAACAAGATATTGGTGTTGTACAGCAAGAATTAGACCTACTGTCTATTGTTGTATGTAACAAGATATTGGTGTTGTACAGCAAGAATTAGACCTACTGTCTGTTGTTGTGTGTAACAAGACACTGGTGTTGTACAGCTAGAATTAGATCTAATGTCTATTGTTGAATGTAACAAGATATTGGTGTTGTACAGCAAGAATTAGATCTACTGTCTATTGTTGTGTGTAACAAGACATTGGTGTTGTGCAGCAAGAATTAGATCTAGTGTCTATTGTTGTGTGTAACAATACATTGGTGTTGTACAGCAAGAATTAGGCCTACTGTCTATTGTTGTAATTAGACATTCGTGTTGTGCAGCAAGAATTAGATCTACTGTCTATTGTTGTATGTAACAAGATATTGGTGTTGTACAGCAAGAATTAGATCTACTGTCTATTGTTGTGTGTAACAAGACATTGGTGTTGTGCAGCAAGAATTAGATCTAGTGTCTATTGTTGTGTGTAACAATACATTGGTGTTGTACAGCAAGAATTCGATCTACTGTCTATTGTTGTATGTAACAAGATATTGGTGTTGTACAGCAAGAATTAGGCCTACTCTCTATTGTTGTGTGTAACAAGACATTGGTGTTGTACAGCAAGAATTAGGCTTACTGTCTATTGTTGCAATTAGACATTCGTGTTGTACAGCCAGAATTAAATCTACTGTCTATTGTTGTATGTAACAAGACATTGGTGTTGTACAGCAAGAATTAGATCTACTGTCTATTGTTGTATGTAACAAGACATTGGTGTTGTACAGCAAGAATTAGGCCTACTGTCTATTGTTGTAATTAGACATTCGTGTTGTACAGCAAGAATTAGATCTACTGTCTATTGTTGTATGTAACAAGATATTGGTGTTCTACAGCAAGAATTAGACCTACTGTCTATTGTTGTGTGTAAAAAGACATTGGTGTTGTACAGCAAGAATTCGATCTACTGTCTATTGTTGTATGAAACAAGATATTGGTGTTGTACAGCAAGAATTAGGCCTACTGTCTATTGTTGTGTGTCACAAGAGATTGGTGTTGTACAGCAAGAATTCGATCTACTCTCTATTGTTGTATGTAACAAGATATTGGTGTTGTACAGCAAGAATTAGGCCTACTGTCTGTTGTTGTGTGTAACAAGATATTGGTGTTGTACAACAAGAATTAGACCTACTGTCTGTTGTTGTGTGTAACAAGATATTGGTGTTGTACAGCAAGAATTCGATCTACTCTCTATTGTTGTATATAACAAGATATTGGTGTTGTACAGCAAGAATTAGGCCTACTGTCTATTGTTGTGTCACAAGAGATTGGTGTTGTACAGCAAGAATTAGACCTACTGTCTATTGTTGTATGTAACAGGATATGGTGTTGTACAGCAAGAATTAGACCTACTGTCTATTGTTGTATGTAACAAGATATTGGTCTTGTACAGCAAGAATTATACCTACTGTCTGTTGTTGTGTGTAACAAGATATTGGTGTTGTACAACAAGAATTAGACCTACTGTCTGTTGTTGTATGTAACAAGATATTGGTGTTGTACAGCAAGAATTAGATCTACTGTCTATTGTTGTGTGTAACAAGACCTTGGTGTTGTGGAGCAAAAATTAGATCTACTGTCTATTGTTGTGTGTAACAATACATTGGTGTTGTACAGCAAGAATTCGATCTACTGTCTATTGTTGTATGTAACAAGATATTGGTGTTGTACAGCAAGAATTAGGCCTACTGTCTGTTGTTGTGTGTAACAAGATATTGGTGTTGTACTGCAAGAATTAGACCTACTGTCTGTTGTTGTGTGTAACAAGATATTGGTGTTGTACAGCAAGAATTAGACCTACTGTCTATTGTTGTATGTAACAGGATATTGGTTTTGTACAGCAAGAATTAGACCTACTGTCTATTGTTGTATGTAACAAGATATTGGTGTTGTACAGCAAGAATTAGGCCTACTGTCTATAGTTGTAATTAGACATTCGTGTTGTACAGCAAGAATTAGATCTACTGTCTATTGTTGTATGTAACAAGATATTGGTGTTGTACAGCAAGAATTAGACCTACTGTCTGTTGTTGTGTATAACAAGATATTGGTGTTGTACAGCAAGAATTAGATCTACTGTCTATTGTTGTGTGTAACAAGATATTGGTGTTGTACAACAAGAATGAGATCTACTGTCTATTGTTGTGTGTAACAAGACATTGGTGTTGTACAGCAAGAATTAGATATACTGTCTATTGTTGTGTGTAACAAGATATTGGTGTGGTACAGCAAGAATTAGGTCTACTGTCTATTGTTGTGTTTAACAAGATATTCGTGTTGTACAGCAAGAATTAGGCCTACTGTCTATTGTTGTAATTAGACATTCGTGTTGTACAGCAAGAATTAGATCTACTGTCTATTGTTGTATGTAACAAGATATTGGTGTTGTACAGCAAGAATTAGACCTACTGTCTATTGTTGTATGTAACAAGATATTGGTGTTGTACAGCAAGAATTAGACCTACTGTCTGTTGTTGTGTGTAACAAGACACTGGTGTTGTACAGCTAGAATTAGATCTAATGTCTATTGTTGAATGTAACAAGATATTGGTGTTGTACAGCAAGAATTAGATCTACTGTCTATTGTTGTATGTAACAAGACATTGGTGTTGTACAGCAAGAATTAGGCCTACTGTCTATTGTTGTAATTAGACATTCGTGTTGTGCAGCAAGAATTAGATCTACTGTCTATTGTTGTATGTAACAAGATATTGGTGTTGTACAGCAAGAATTAGATCTACTGTCTATTGTTGTGTGTAACAAGACATTGGTGTTGTGCAGCAAGAATTAGATCTAGTGTCTATTGTTGTGTGTAACAATACATTGGTGTTGTACAGCAAGAATTCGATCTACTGTCTATTGTTGTGTGTCACAAGATATTGGTGTTGTACAGCTAGAATTAGATCTATTGTCTATTGTTGTATGTAACAAGATATTGGTGTTGTACTGCAAGAATTAGGCCTACTCTCTATTGTTGTGTGTAACAAGACACTGGTGTTGTACAGCAAGAATTAGGCTTACTGTCTATTGTTGTAATTAGACATTCGTGTTGTACAGCAAGAATTAAATCTACTGTCTATTGTTGTATGTAACAAGACATTGGTGTTGTACAGCAAGAATTAGACCTACTGTCTATTGTTGTGTGTAAAAAGACATTGGTGTTGTACAGCAAGAATTCGATCTACTGTCTATTGTTGTATGAAACAAGATATTGGTGTTGTACAGCAAGAATTAGGCCTACTGTCTATTGTTGTGTGTCACAAGAGATTGGTGTTGTACAGCAAGAATTCGATCTACTCTCTATTGTTGTATGTAACAAGATATTGGTGTTGTACAGCAAGAATTAGGCCTACTGTCTGTTGTTGTGTGTAACAAGATATTGGTGTTGTACAACAAGAATTAGACCTACTGTCTGTTGTTGTGTGTAACAAGATATTGGTGTTGTACAGCAAGAATTCGATCTACTCTCTATTGTTGTATATAACAAGATATTGGTGTTGTACAGCAAGAATTAGGCCTACTGTCTATTGTTGTGTCACAAGAGATTGGTGTTGTACAGCAAGAATTAGACCTACTGTCTATTGTTGTATGTAACAGGATATGGTGTTGTACAGCAAGAATTAGACCTACTGTCTATTGTTGTATGTAACAAGATATTGGTCTTGTACAGCAAGAATTATACCTACTGTCTGTTGTTGTGTGTAACAAGATATTGGTGTTGTACAACAAGAATTAGACCTACTGTCTGTTGTTGTATGTAACAAGATATTGGTGTTGTACAGCAAGAATTAGATCTACTGTCTATTGTTGTGTGTAACAAGACCTTGGTGTTGTGGAGCAAAAATTAGATCTACTGTCTATTGTTGTGTGTAACAATACATTGGTGTTGTACAGCAAGAATTCGATCTACTGTCTATTGTTGTATGTAACAAGATATTGGTGTTGTACAGCAAGAATTAGGCCTACTGTCTGTTGTTGTGTGTAACAAGATATTGGTGTTGTACTGCAAGAATTAGACCTACTGTCTGTTGTTGTGTGTAACAAGATATTGGTGTTGTACAGCAAGAATTAGACCTACTGTCTATTGTTGTATGTAACAGGATATTGGTTTTGTACAGCAAGAATTAGACCTACTGTCTATTGTTGTATGTAACAAGATATTGGTGTTGTACAGCAAGAATTAGGCCTACTGTCTATAGTTGTAATTAGACATTCGTGTTGTACAGCAAGAATTAGATCTACTGTCTATTGTTGTATGTAACAAGATATTGGTGTTGTACAGCAAGAATTAGACCTACTGTCTGTTGTTGTGTATAACAAGATATTGGTGTTGTACAGCAAGAATTAGATCTACTGTCTATTGTTGTGTGTAACAAGATATTGGTGTTGTACAACAAGAATGAGATCTACTGTCTATTGTTGTGTGTAACAAGACATTGGTGTTGTACAGCAAGAATTAGATATACTGTCTATTGTTGTGTGTAACAAGATATTGGTGTGGTACAGCAAGAATTAGGTCTACTGTCTATTGTTGTGTTTAACAAGATATTCGTGTTGTACAGCAAGAATTAGGCCTACTGTCTATTGTTGTAATTAGACATTCGTGTTGTACAGCAAGAATTAGATCTACTGTCTATTGTTGTATGTAACAAGATATTGGTGTTGTACAGCAAGAATTAGACCTACTGTCTATTGTTGTATGTAACAAGATATTGGTGTTGTACAGCAAGAATTAGACCTACTGTCTGTTGTTGTGTGTAACAAGACACTGGTGTTGTACAGCTAGAATTAGATCTAATGTCTATTGTTGAATGTAACAAGATATTGGTGTTGTACAGCAAGAATTAGATCTACTGTCTATTGTTGTATGTAACAAGACATTGGTGTTGTACAGCAAGAATTAGGCCTACTGTCTATTGTTGTAATTAGACATTCGTGTTGTGCAGCAAGAATTAGATCTACTGTCTATTGTTGTATGTAACAAGATATTGGTGTTGTACAGCAAGAATTAGATCTACTGTCTATTGTTGTGTGTAACAAGACATTGGTGTTGTGCAGCAAGAATTAGATCTAGTGTCTATTGTTGTGTGTAACAATACATTGGTGTTGTACAGCAAGAATTCGATCTACTGTCTATTGTTGTGTGTCACAAGATATTGGTGTTGTACAGCTAGAATTAGATCTATTGTCTATTGTTGTATGTAACAAGATATTGGTGTTGTACTGCAAGAATTAGGCCTACTCTCTATTGTTGTGTGTAACAAGACACTGGTGTTGTACAGCAAGAATTAGGCTTACTGTCTATTGTTGTAATTAGACATTCGTGTTGTACAGCAAGAATTAAATCTACTGTCTATTGTTGTATGTAACAAGACATTGGTGTTGTACAGCAAGAATTAGATCTACTGTCTATTGTTGTATGTAACAAGACATTGGTGTTGTACAGCAAGAATTAGGCCTACTGTCTATTGTTGTAATTAGACATTCGTGTTGTACAGCAAGAATTAGATCTACTGTCTATTGTTGTATGTAACAAGATATTGGTGTTCTACAGCAAGAATTAGACCTACTGTCTATTGTTGTATGTAACAAGACATTGGTGTTGTGCAGCAAGAATTAGATCTACTGTCTATTGTTGTGTGTAAAAAGACATTGGTGTTGTACAGCAAGAATTCGATCTACTGTCTATTGTTGTATGAAACAAGATATTGGTGTTGTACAGCAAGAATTAGGCCTACTGTCTATTGTTGTGTGTCACAAGAGATTGGTGTTGTACAGCAAGAATTCGATCTACTCTCTATTGTTGTATGTAACAAGATATTGGTGTTGTACAGCAAGAATTAGGCCTACTGTCTGTTGTTGTGTGTAACAAGATATTGGTGTTGTACAACAAGAATTAGACCTACTGTCTGTTGTTGTGTGTAACAAGATATTGGTGTTGTACAGCAAGAATTCGATCTACTGTCTATTGTTGTATGTAACAAGATATTGGTGTTGTACAGCAAGAATTAGGCCTACTGTCTATTGTTGTGTGTCACAAGAGATTGGTGTTGTACAGCAAGAATTAGACCTACTGTCTATTGTTGTATGTAACAGGATATTGGTGTTGTACAGCAAGAATTAGACCTACTGTCTATTGTTGTATGTAACAAGATATTGGTCTTGTACAGCAAGAATTATACCTACTGTCTGTTGTTGTGTGTAACAAGATATTGGTGTTGTACAACAAGAATTAGACCTACTGTCTGTTGTTGTATGTAACAAGATATTGGTGTTGTACAGCAAGAATTAGATCTACTGTCTATTGTTGTGTGTAACAAGACATTGGTGTTGTGGAGCAAAAATTAGATCTACTGTCTATTGTTGTGTGTAACAATACATTGGTGTTGTACAGCAAGAATTCGATCTACTGTCTATTGTTGTATGTAACAAGATATTGGTGTTGTACAGCAAGAACTAGGCCTACTGTCTGTTGTTGTGTGTAACAAGATATTGGTGTTGTACTGCAAGATTTAGACCTACTGTCTGTTGTTGTGTGTAACAAGATATTGGTGTTGTACAGCAAGAATTAGACCTACTGTCTATTGTTGTATGTAACAGGATATTGGTGTTGTACAGCAAGAATTAGACCTACTGTCTATTGTTGTATGTAACAAGATATTGGTGTTGTACAGCAAGAATTAGGCCTACTGTCTATAGTTGTAATTAGACATTCGTGTTGTACAGCAAGAATTAGATCTACTGTCTATTGTTGTATGTAACAAGATATTGGTGTTGTACAGCAAGAATTAGACCTACTGTCTGTTGTTGTGTATAACAAGATATTGGTGTTGTACAGCAAGAATTAGATCTACTGTCTATTGTTGTGTGTAACAAGATATTGGTGTTGTACAGCAAGAATGAGATCTACTGTCTATTGTTGTGTGTAACAAGACATTGGTGTTGTACAGCAAGAATTAGATATACTGTCTATTGTTGTGTGTAACAAGATATTGGTGTGGTACAGCAAGAATTAGATCTACTGTCTATTGTTGTGTGTAACAAGATATTCGTGTTGTACAGCAAGAATTAGGCCTACTGTCTATTGTTGTGTGTAACAAGACATTGGTGTTGTACAGCAAGAATTAGGCCTACTGTCTATTGTTGTAATTAGACATTCGTGTTGTACAGCTAGAATTAGATCTACTGTCTATTGTTGTATGTAACAAGACATTGGTGTTGTACAGCAAGAATTAGGCCTACTGTCTATTGTTGTATGTAACAAGACATTGGTGTTGTACAGCAAGAATTAGATCTACTGTCTATTGTTGTGTGTAACAAGACATTGGTGTTGTACAGCAAGAATTAGATCTACTGTCTATTGTTGTGTGTAACAAGACATTGGTGTTGTACAGCAAGAATTATATCTACTGTCTATTGTTGTGTGTAACAAGATATTCGTGTTGTACAGCAAGAATTAGGCCTACTGTCTATTGTTGTGTGTAACAAGACATTGGTGTTGTAGAGCAAGAATTAGGCCTACTTTCTATTGTTATAATTAGACATTCGTGTTGTACAGCAAGAATTAGATCTACTGTCTATTGTTGTGTGTAACAAGACATTCGTGTTGTACAGCAAGAATTAGACCTACTGTCTATTGTTGTGTGTCACAAGAGATTGGTGTTGTACAGCAAGAATTCGATCTACTGTCTATTGTTGTATGTAACAAGACATTGTTGTTGTACAGCAAGAATTAGGCCTACTGTCTATTGTTGTAATTAGACATTCGTGTTGTACAGCAAGAATTAGATCTACTGTCTATTGTTGTATGTAGCAAGATATTGGTGTTGTGCAGCAAGAATTAGATCTACTGTCTATTGTTGTATGTAACAAGATATTGGTGTTGTACAGCAAGAATTAGACCTACTGTCTGTTGTTGTGTGTAACAAGATATTGGTGTTGTACAGATAGAATTAGACCTACTGTCTATTGTTGTATGTAACAAGATATTGGTCTTGTACAGCAAGAATTATACCTACTGTCTGTTGTTGTGTGTAACAAGATATTGGTGTTGTACAACAAGAATTAGACCTACTGTCTGTTGTTGTGTAACAAGATATTGGTGTTGTACAGCAAGAATTAGACCTACTGTCTATTGTTGTATGTAACAGGATATTGGTGTCGTACAGCAAGAATTAGACCTACTGTCTATTGTTGTATGTAACAAGATATTGGTCTTGTACAGCAAGAATTATACCTACTGTCTGTTGTTGTGTGTAACAAGATATTGGTGTTGTACAGCAAAACTTAGACCTACTGTCTATTGTTGTATGTAAGAAGATATTGGTGTTGTACAGCAAGAATTAGACCTACTGTCTGTTGTTGTGTGTAACAAGATATTGGTGTTGTACAGCAAGAATTAGACCTACTGTCTGTTGTTGTGTGTAACAAGATATTGGTGTTGTACAGCAAGAATTAGACCTACTGTCTATTGTTGTATGTAACAAGATATTGGTGTTGTACAGCAAGAATTAGGCATACTGTCTATTGTTGTAATTAGACATTCATGTTGTACAGCAAGAATTAGATCTACTGTCTATTGTTGTATGTAACAAGATATTGGTGTTGTACAGCATGAAATAGATCTACTGTCTATTGTTGTATGTAACAAGATATTGGTGTTGTACAGCAAGAATTAGACCTACTGTCTATTGTTGTATGTAACAAGATATTGGTGTTGTACAGCAAGAATTAGACCTTCTGTCTGTTGTTGTGTGTAACAAGATATTGGTGTTGTACAGCAAGAATTAGATCTACTGTCTATTGTTGTGTGTAACAAGATATTGGTGTTGTACAGCAAGAATTAGATCTACTGTCTATTGTTGTGTGTAACAAGACATTGGTGTTGTACAGCAAGAATTAGATCTACTGTCTATTGTTGTATGTAACAAGACATTGGTGTTGTACAGCAAGAATTAGGCCTACTGCCTATTGTTGTAATTAGACATTCGTGTTGTACAGCAAGAATTTGTTCTACTGTCTATCGTTGTATGTAACAAGATATTGGTGTTGTACAGCAAGAATTAGATCTACTGTCTATTGTTGTGTGTAACAAGACGTTGGTGATGTGCAGCAAGAATTAGATCTACTGTCTATTGTTGTGTGTAACAAGACATTGGTGTTGTACAGCAAGAATTCGATCTACTGTCTATTGTTGTGTGTAACAAGACATTGGTGTTGTACAGCAAGAATTAGGCTTACTGTCTATTGTTGTAATTAGACATTCGTGTTGTACAACAAGAATTAGATCTACTGTCTATTGTTGTATGTAACAAGATATTGGTGTTGTACACCAAGAATTAGACCTACTGTCTATTTTTGTATGTAACAAGATATTGGTGTTGTACACCAAGAATTAGACCTACTGTCTATTGTTGTATGTAACAAGATATTGGTGTTGTACAGCAAGAATTAGACCTACTGTCTGTTGTTGTGTGTAACAAGACATTGGTGTTGTACAGCTAGAATTAGATCTACTGTCTATTGTTGTATGTAACAAGACATTGGTGTTGTACAGCAAGAATTAGACCTACTGTCTATTGTTGTAGTTAGACATTCGTGTTGTACAGCAAGAATTAGATCTACTGTCTATTGTTGTATGTAACAAGATATTGGTGTTGTGCAGCAAGAATTAGATCTACTATCTATTGTTGTGTGTAACAAGACATTGGTGTTGTACAGCAAGAATTAGATCTACTGTCTATTGTTGTGTGTAACAAGACATTGGTGTTGTACAGCAAGAATTATATCTACTGTCTATTGTTGTGTGTAACAAGATATTGGTGTTGTACAGCAAGAATTAGGCCTACTGTCTATTGTTGTGTGTAACAAGACATTGGTGTTGTACAGCAAGAATTAGGCCTACTTTCTATTGTTATAATTAGACATTCGTGTTGTACAGCAAGAATTAGATCTACTGTCTATTGTTGTGTGTAACAAGACATTGGTGTTGTACAGCAAGAATTAGGCTTACTGTCTATTGTTGTAATTAGACATTCGTGTTGTACAGCAAGAATTAGAACTACTGTCTATTGTTGTATGTAACAAGACATTGGTGTTGTACAGCAAGAAATAGATCTACTGTCTATTGTTGTGTGTAACAAGACATTGGTGTTGTGCAGCAAGAATTAGATCTACTGTCTATTGTTGTGTGTAACAAGACATTGGTGTTGTACAGCAAGAATTAGGGTTACTGTCTATTGTTATAATTAGACATTCGTGTTGTACAGCAAGAATTAGACCTACTGTCTATTGTTGTAAGTAACAAGATATTGGTGTTGTACAGCAAGAATTCGATCTACTGTCTATTGTTGTGTGTAACAAGACATTGGTGTTGTACAGCAAGAATTAGGGTTACTGTCTATTGTTGTAATTAGACATTCGTGTTGTACAGCAAGAATTAGATCTATTGTCTATTGTTGTGTGTAACAAGATATTGGTGTTGTACAGCAAGAATTAGATCTACCCTCTATTGTTGTATGTAACAAGACATTGGTGTTGTACAGCAAGAATTAGGCCTACTGTCTATTGTTGTATGTAACAAGATATTGGTGTTGTACCACAAGAATTAGACCTACTCTCTATTGTGGTATGTAACAAGATATTGGTGTTGTACAGCAAAAATTAGACCTACTGTCTGTTATTGTATGTAACAAGATGTTGGTGTTGTACAGCAAGAATTAGATGTATTGTCTATTGTTGTATGTAACAAGACATTGGTGTTGTACAGCAAGAATTAGATCTACTGTCTATTGTTGTATGTAACAAAACATTGGTGTTGTACAGCAAGAATTAGGCCTACTTTCTATTGTTGTAATTAGACATTCGTGTTGTACAGCAAGAATTAGATCTACTGTCTATTGTTGTATGTAACAAGATATTGGTGTTATACAGCAAGAATTAGATCTATTGTCTATTGTTGTATGTAACAAGATATTGGTGTTGTACAGCAAGAATTAGACCTACTGTCTGTTGTTGTGTGTAACAAGATATTGGTGTTGTACAGCAAGAATTAGACCTACTGTCTATTGTTGTGTGTAACAAGACATTGGTGTTGTACAGCAAGAATTAGGCTTACTGTCTATTGTTGTAATTAGACATTCGTGTTGTACAGCAAGAATTAGATCTACTGTCCATTGTTGTAGGTAACAAGATATTGGTGTTGTACACCAAGAATTAGATCTACTGTCTATTGTTGTATGTAACAAGATATTGGTGTTGTACAGCAAGAATTAGACCTACTGTCTGTTGTTGTTTGTAACAAGACATTGGTGTTGTACAGCAAGAATTAGATCTACTGTCTATTGTTGTGTGTAACAAGACATTGCTGTTGTACAGCAAGAATTAGATCTACTGTCTATTGTTGTGTGTAACAAGACATTGGTGTTGTACAGCAAGAATTATATCTACTGTCTATTGTTGTGTGTAACAAGATATTCGTGTTTTACAGCAAGAATTAGGCCTACTGTCTATTGTTGTGTGTAACAAGACATTGGTGTTGTACAGCAAGAATTAGGCCTACTTTCTATTGTTATAATTAGACATTCGTGTTGTACAGCTAGAATTAGATCTACTGTCTATTGTTGTGTGTAACAAGACATTCGTGTTGTACAGCAAGAATTAGATCTCCTGTCTATTGTTGTATGTAACAAGACATTATTGTTGTACAGCAAGAATTAGGCCTACTGTCTATTGTTGTAATTAGACATTCGTGTTGTACAGCAAGAATTAGATCTACTGTCTATTGTTGTATGTAACAAGATATTGGTGTTGTGCAGCAAGAATTAGATCTACTGTCTATTGTTGTGTGTAACAAGACATTGGTGTTGTACAGCAAGAATTCGATCTACTGTCTATTGTTGTGTGTAACAAGACATTGGTGTTGTACAACAAGAATTAGGCTTACTGTCTATTGTTGTAATTAGACATTCGTGTTGTACAGCAAGAATTAGATCTACTGTCTATTGTTGCATGTAACAAGACATTGGTGTTGTACAGCAAGAATTAGATCTACTGTCTATTGTTGTGTGTAACAAGATATTGGTGTTGTACAGCAAGAATTCGATCTACTGTCTATTGTTGTGTGTAACAAGACATTAGTGTTGTACAGCAAGAATTAGGGTTACTGTCTATTGTTGTAATTAGACATTCGTGTTGTACAGCAAGAATTAGACCTACTGTCTATTGTTGTATGTAACAAGATATTGGTGTTGTACAGCAAGAATTCGATCTACTGTCTATTGTTGTGTGTAACAAGACACTGGTGTTGTACAGCAAGAATTAGGGTTACTGTCTATTGTTGTAATTAGACATTCGTGTTGTACAGCAAGAATTAGATCTATTGTCTATTGTTGTATGTAAGAAGATATTGGTGTTGTACAGCAAGAATTAGACCTACTGTCTGTTGTTGTGTGTAGCAAGATATTGGTGTTGTACAGCAAGAATTAGACCTACTGTCTATTGTTGTATGTAACAAGATATTGGTGTTGTACAGCAAGAATTAGACCTACTGTTAGTTGTTGTGTGTAACAAGATATTGGTGTTGTACAGCAAGAATTAGACCTACTGTCTGTTGTTGTGTGTAACAAGATATTGGTGTTGTACAGCAAGAATTAGACCTACTGTCTATTGTTGTATGTAACAGGATATTGGTGTTGTACAGCAAGAATTAGACCTACTGTCTATTGTTGTATGTAACAAGATATTGGTGTTGTACAGCAAGAATTAGACCTACTGTCTGTTGTTGTGTGTAACAAGATATTGGTGTTGTACAGCAAAAATTAGACCTACTGTCTATTGTTGTATGTAAGAAGATATTGGTGTTGTACAGCAAGAATTAGACCTACTGTCTGTTGTTGTGCGTAACAATATATTGGTGTTGTACAGCAAGAATTAGACCTACTGTCTGTTGTTTTGTGTAAAAAGATATTGGTGTTGTACAGCAAGAATTAGGCCTACTGTCTATTGTTGTAATTAGACATTCGTGTTGTAGAGCAAGAATTAGATCTACTGTCTATTGTTGTATGTAACAAGATATTGGTGTTGTACAGCAAGAATTAGATCTACCGTCTATTGTTGTATGTAACAAGATATTGGTGTTGTACAGCGAGAATTATACCTACTGTCTATTGTTGTATGGAACAAGATATTGGTGTTGTACAGCAAGAATTAGACCTACTGTCTCTTGTTGTGTGTAACAAGATATTGGTGTTGTACAGCAAGAATTAGACCTACTGTCTATTGTTGTATGTAACAAGATATTGGTGTTGTACAGCAAGAATTAGGACTACTGTCTATCGTTGTGTGTAACAAGACATTGGTGTTGTACAGCAAGAATTAGATCTATTGTCTATTGTTGAATGTAACAAGATATTGGTGTTGTACAGCAAGAATTAGGCCTACTGTCTATTGTTGTGTGTAACAAGACATTGGTGTTGTACAGCAAGAATTAGGCCTACTGTCTATTGTTGTAATTAGACATTCGTGTTGTACAGCAAGAATTAGATCTATTGTCTATGGTTGTGTGTAACAAGATATTGGTGTTGTACAGCAAGAATTAGAACTACCCTCTATTGTTGTATGTAACAAGACATTGGTGTTGTACAGCAAGAATTAGGCCTACTGTCTATTGTTGTACGTAACAAGATATTGGTGTTGTACAGCAATAATTAGACTTACTGTCTATTGTTGTATGTAACAAGATATTAGTGTTGTACAGCAAGAATTAGACCTACTGTCTGTTGTTGTATGTAACAAGGTATTGGTGTTGTACAGCAAGAATTAGATGTATTGTCTATTGTTGTATGTAACAAGACATTGGTGTTGTACAGCAAGAATTAGATCTACTGTCTATTGTTGTACGTAACAAGACATTGGTGTTGTACAGCAAGAATTAGGCCTACTTTCTATTGTTGTAATTAGACATTCGTGTTGTACAGCAAGAATTAGATTTACTGTCTATTGTTGTGTGTAACAAGATATTGGTGTTGTACAGCAAGAATTAGATCTATTGTCTATTGTTGTATGTAACAAGACATTGGTGTTGTACAGCAAGAATTAGATCTACTGTCTATTGTTGTATGTAACAAGATATTGGTGTTGTACAGCAAGAATTAGATCTACTGTCTATTGTTGTATGTAACAAGATATTGGTGTTGTACAGCAAGAATTAGACCTACTGTCTGTTGTTGTGTGTAACAAGATATTGGTGTTGTACAGCAAGAATTAGACCTACTGTCTATTGTTGTATGTAACAAGATATTGGTGTTGTACAGCAAGAATTAGACCTACTGTCTGTTGTTGTGTGTAACAAGTTATTGGTGTTGTACAACAAGAATTAGACCTACTGTCTGTTGTTGTGTGTAACAAGATATTGGTGTTGTACAGCAAGAATTAGACCTACTGTCTATTGTTGTATGTAACAGGATATTGGTGTTGTACAGCAAGAATTAGACCTACTGTCTATTGTTGTATGTAACAAGATATTGGTGTTGTACAGCAAGAATTAGACCTACTGTCTGTTGTTGTGTGTAACAAGATATTAGTGTTGTACAGCAAAAATTAGACCTACTGTCTATTGTTGTATGTAAGAAGATATTGGTGTTGTACAGCAAGAATTAGACCTACTGTCTGTTGTTGTGTGTAACAAGATATTGGTGTTGTACAGCAAGAATTAGACCTACTGTCTGTTGTTGTGTGTAACAAGATATTGGTGTTGTACAGCAAGAATTAGGCCTACTGTCTATCGTTGTAATTATACATTCGTATCGTACAGCAAGAATTAGATCTACTGTCTATTGTTGTATGTAACAAGACATTGGTGTTACACAGCAAGAATTAGGCCTACTGTCTGTTGTTGTAATTAGACATTCGTGTTGTACAGCAAGAATTAGATCTACTGTCTATTGTTGTATGTAAGAAGATATTGGTGTTGTACAGCAAGAATTAGACCTACTGTCTGTTGTTGTGTGTAACAAGATATTGGTGTTGTACCGCAAGAATTAGACCTACTGTCTATTGTTGTATGTAACAAGATATTGGTGTTGTACAGCAAGAATGAGACCTACTGTCTGTTGTTGTGTGTAATAAGTTATTGGTGTTGTACAACAAGAATTAGACCTACTGTCTGTTGTTGTGTGTAACAAGATATTGGTGTTGTACAGCAAGAATTAGACCTACTGTCTATTGTTGTAATTAGACATTCGTATTGTACAGCAAGAATTAGATCTACTGTCTATTGTTGTATGTAACAAGACATTGGTGTTACACAGCAAGAATTAGGCCTACTGTCTGTTGTTGTATTTAGACATTCGTGTTGTACAGCAAGAATTAGATCTACTGTCTATTGTTGTATGTAACAATATATTGGTGTTGTACAGCAAGAAATAGATCTACTGTCTATTGTTGTATGTAACAAGATATTGGTGTTGTACAGCAAGAATTAGACCTACTGTCTATTGTTGTATGTAACAAGATATTGGTGTTGTACAGCAAGAATTAGACCTACTGTCTGTTTTTGTGTGTAACAAGATATTTGTGTTGTACAGCAAGAATTAGACCTACTGTCTATTGTTGTATGTAACAAGATATTGGTGTTGTACAGCAAGAATTAGACCTACTGTCTATTGTTGTATGTAACAAGATATTGGTGTTGTACAGCAAGAATTATACCTACTGTCTATTGTTGTATGTAACAAGATATTGGTGTTGTACAGCAAGAATTAGACCTACTGTCTGTTGTTGTGTGTAACAAGATATTGGTGTTGTACAGCAAAAATTAGACCTACTGTCTATTGTTGTATGTAAGAAGATATTGGTGTTGTACAGCAAGAATTAGACCTACTGTCTGTTGTTGTGTGTAACAAGATATTGGTGTTGTACAGCAAGAATTAGGCCTACTGTCTATTGTTGTAATTAGACATTCGTGTTGTACAGCAAGAATTAGATCTACTGTCTATTGTTGTATGTAACAATACATTGGTGTTACACAGCAAGAATTAGGCCTACTGTCTGTTGTTGTAATTAGACATTCGTGTTGTACAGCAAGAATTAGATCTACTGTCTATTGTTGTATGTAACAAGACATTGGTTTTGTACAGCAAGAATTAGGCCTACTGTCTATTGTTGTAACAATATATTGGTGTTGTACAGCAAGAATTAGATCTACTGTCTATTGCTGTATGTTTCAAGTATGGGAGGTGGTTGATGCTCCCACCAATTCTTTTAATGGGGCAGGTCAAAATGCTTACACATTATCCAATGTATGTATTGTGCAGCTCTGTCATGCCTGTTTAGGTATTTGGTTGGAGCTATAGGACTGCACATTGAAATTATATGGTCAATGGTCTCTGGTTGTTTTTTGCATACACGGCATAATGGGCTGCATCAATTTTTTATTATGTTGGCTTGGTAATTTTTTGTTGGCAGACACTGATCTTGTGCTGATATAATCAGTCCTTCAGTCTCCGATTTCAGTCCAGAGGATGCCAACCACTGATGGGTTAAAGTTTTGTCAACATCAGGATTGTTAGCTCGCTCTGGGTATTTTCCATACAGAGGCTTTTCTTGCCATTTCTTAGCCAGTTTCTGTAGCAGTTCTTTCTTTGCAGTTACTTTTACCTGCTTTGCTTTTACTGTGTTTTCCATTTCAGCAGTAAATGGGACTTCTGAAATTTGTAGTCCATTACTGTATCTTTGTGCATCTTTTGTAATGGAATATAATCTTTTGATGCTTTCGTGTTTCAAAACGAGTTTGATCATCCAATCATGTGATTCCCTTAGATATGTAGATAATCCAATTGTTGCAGTTTTCAACGCAATGTCTAACTGGATTAACCCACGTCCTCCTTCTTTCCTAGGGAGATATATTCTATCTATATCTGCCTTAGGGTGATGCATTCTGTGCATGGTTAAGAATTTTCGAATTTTTGTATCAAGCCTACGGATCTCTGTGCTTGACCAGTTGATGACATTGTAACTGTAGGTTACTACTGGTATGGCAAGCGTGTTTATGGCATCGATCCTATTACTTGCATTCAATTCCATTCTTAAGATTGCTCTTACTCTGCGGTAACATTCCTTCCTTATCCTTTCCCTCATTGTCGTGTGCTTGATTCCGTCTCCTTCACAAACACCTAGATATTTGTAAGTTTTTTCTTGATCAAGTTCTCTTATCACGTTCCCCCGATCAAGATTAATGTCTGAACTCTTCAGTAGCTTTCCTCTGGTGAACGTTGCTTTGGCGCATTTATCTAGTCCAAACTCCATTTTAATGTCATCACTGAACTGCTCCACAGTGGATAATAGACCTTGCAATTGTTCATCATTTTTTGCAAATAGTTTCAGGTCATCCATGTAGAACAAGTGATTAATGGTTTTGTCATAGACTTTATATCCATGTTTTGTTTCATTGAGCATTTTACTTAATGGTATAAGTGCGATGCAGAATAAAAGCGGTGATAAAGAGTCACCCTGAAAAATTCCACAATTAATATTAACTTCTCCAGCTTCCAGTGATTTTGTTTCACTATTCAAAAGGAGTGTCGTTTTCCATGTCTTCATACTGAATGACAAAAACCTCCTGACAACGGGGGATATTTTGAAAATCTCTAAACATTTTTCAATCCAACTGTGTGGCAAACTATCGAATGCTTTTTTATAATCTATCCAAGCAATCGATAGATTTTTGTGTCTATTATGACAATCTTCCAGTATCATTTTGTTAACCAAAAGCTGATCCTTACAGCCATATGAGCCTCGTTTACACCCTTTCTGCTCAATGGGAAATAGGTCATTTGTTATCAGGTGGTCATATGTGTATTCAGTTAGGACTGATGTTAAAATTTTATACATTGTGGTCAAGCAAGTTATCGGTCTGTAATTTTTGGGATTGTTTGTCTCATCATTCTTCGGAAGCAGGAATGTAATGCCGTTAACTAGCCATGATGGTATCTTTTCTGGCTCCTTAACTATTTCATTGTAAAGTTGGGCTAACAGCTCATGAGACTCTGTGAAGGCATTTATCCAAAAGTTTTGTATTTTGTCTTTTCCTGGGGATTTCCATTTGCTGGTTTTTCTTAGAGCCAAGCGCAACTGTTCAACTGTTATATTTTCCCATATTTGTTCCTCAAGGTGAGCTGTATCTTTCATTTGTCTGTCTATCCATGGGGCATGTATGTTATGAACTTTTTCTTCGGCCCAGATCTTTTCCCAGAATTCTTGCACTTCCTCCTTGGGTGGTATTGATTTAGCAGTTATTGTTGACTTACCAATTTTTCTGTAGAAGTTTCTTTGGTTGTTTTTGAACATATTATTGTCCTTATAGAATCTAGATCGTTTTTCAAAGCGCCTTATACGAGCAGCTTTGGCCGACACTTTTTGCTTGATTATTTCTATCAGCATGTCTATGTCACTTGTTGATTTTATACTGTACTTTCTTTTCAATTTTCTAAGTTTAGTTTGTTTAACATGTTCACCTACTTTATATTTTGTTAAAATTTCTATGTCAGATCGGAGAAGGTTTATTTGGCGATTGATGTTCTTCTTCTTCTTCTTCTTCTTATTATTATTATTATTATTATTATTTGCATTTATCTTGCTTTATGTTTATACGAGTTATCACCAAGTCACAACCAGTGACCTCAAGAGACAACAAGGTCCGCCATGTTCAAGAAAGAACATACATATTCACACATGCATCCTTAGTGTTTAGACTTGTGATGTACTTATATTGACAGGATCTTCCTTAGTATATGGGCAGTTCCCATTAGTACTATCTTTTGTATTTCTCCTATACGCGGGTTTCCTGGGATTTGCGATAAGTAGTCGTTAGACCCCTTAGGTATCATTCCCAGAGCGCCTACAACCACTGGTATTGTTTTAGTTCTCAATTTCCACATTTTTCCAATTTCTATCTCCAGGTCCTTATGCTTGCTCAATTATTATTATTATTATTATTATTATTATTATTATTATTATTATTATTATTATTATTATTATTATTATTATATCCCGCCGAGGTTGACTTTGCCTTTCATCCTTACGGGGTCGATAAAATAAAGTACCAGTAATGCACTGGGTCTTTGCTGGCCTTGTGCCTAAAGTAGAAACAATTATTATTATTATTATTATTATCATTCTGCTGCCAGCACCCTCTACGCGGAGGGCTGGGCATGCCGTGGCTAATGATGCGCAGACATGCGTTGAGGCTGCGACATCTCCAGATATTCTGCCTCAATGGTGAACAGGTGTGGTCGCCGTTTATCAGACGGCCCTTTCCGCAGCTCATTTCTTTGACTGAGCTGCAGTCCTGGGTCAAGAAGAGACCGAGACTGGGTGACTGGCACCTGGAATGTTGCCAGGCACTCACTGCCCTCTACCAAGCGGGCAATGCGATCAGTGGAACTTCCACTCTCGAGTTCTATAGAGGATTAGTGGTGGGCAAGTGCGATGACGCACTCGGAGAAGCTTTGGACCTCGACGAAGTCGAACTGACCAGTCTGTACCGTTGACTTTTGAGCCGGGGACGATGGACAATTTCCAGAAATCCCTCGCTTGGCAGTGCTACCGGGGGGCACTGCCGGTTCGGGATAAACTCTACAGGCACGGAAGTGCTGTCAGACGGACCTGCCCAAGATGCGCACAGAACGACGAAACCGTTCTGCACGCACTTGTCCAATGTCCGTGCATTACTGACTTGTGGAGTTATGTCGAACAGCTACTGTCGCGTGTGGAACGAATCCAGTTATCGGCCGAGTCCATAGTGAAGATCGAGCCGCCACCTTCCTTAGGTCAGGAAGAGCAGGACATTTTCCTCTGTCTGGTGGCAGTTGCGAAAGAGATTATATGGTGGACCAGGTTGAAAGGACTAAAGACAGACACTTTTCTCTTCGGCCAATCCCTCATCAACTTCTTCAAGTTTCACCTGGAAAGGAGGGTGAGGGTGGAGAGAGAAGTGCTGCCCCCCAGTACATTTGCTAAAAGGTGGGTGAATGTGGCGAGAATGGCTCGTGTGAATGGGCCTACTCTGACCATGCGCCTATAGGCTAGCTAACTTGAGGAGAGGGGTGCTCTCCTGGGTGCCCTAGAAGCGCAGGGTGGTTCAGGATTGGTGGGGTACCCGAATCACCCCAGGGTCGTCCACCCCCTATCGGGGAATTTATTTTGTTATATTTTGCATAGTTTATTTTATATTTTATATTTTCATTGTTAAATTAGTCTTGCCATTGTGCACTTTTACTCGACCTTATTGTAAACCCCCACTGTCCCTGTCTTTGTATTGTCCCCTACATGTCGGCCCTTGTGGCTAATAAATGAAATCATTATTATTATTATTATTATTATTATTATTGGCGACCTACGTAGTAAATCGTATTATCGTGAGCTCCGCAAAGGTTTGTTATTTTCAGTTGTTTAAAATTGTCATTTATGGAGATTTTTTATTGTTAACTGTATATAAGTGCACATACATTGTTATCTGAAAAGGACACCCAAAAAGATTGGGGCCTTGAGCCCAAAATTTAAACTTTTATAATTATCAAACAAAAATTTTTCTTTGAAAAAAATTATGGACGACTGAGTGTCACTCCTTCCTCACAAACTAACACCTCACACCGACACCACCATCGTAAATATTACTACGTTTGCCAACACTAAAAATATAAGCAGTAGCAATATTTTAAATTTGTCTCATGCAGACATTCATTTCCCGCCATTACCAATGACTGCAGGTGTTGAAGCCGTCACCTCCACCACCACCACAGCGACAACAGAAACAAAAGAAATAAATAAATTATCTCGTGACATCGAAATGGATTCACCCAAAATGAACTCTTCCACACCGAACACCACTGACGCCACCACAACCACAACTGAAACTAAAATTAACAATAACAAAAATAACGATAACAACAACAGCAACAACAACAACAACGAGAATAAGAAAACCACCCTGTCTTTTGCCAGAGTAGCAAAAAAGTACGAAGCAATCCAGGTAACTCAGGAGGAATTAGAAGAAGCCAAAAGAATGGTAAAGAAAGATGGGTACAGGGTAAGCCTCCCCCCCCACCTAATAAAATGGAGCATCGGCGCCTATGCACCGTGTCTTATCGGACGATTAACATAAAATCGCGCCGAGTGGAACGGGCATCCGAGTCCCAAATCCAAAAAGCTTTGGGACATGTGTGGGCAAAAGAAACCACATCAGACGTGGGCTGAAATATGGAACCGTGGACGTGTTCTTTGGAACACCACAGGAGGCCAGAGAACACTCCATGGCCCCATTAAGAAGTGACGACTTCACACTCGTCCCAAGCTATTGTGGCCAGAGACTCGTGAAGATCAGGGTAACCCACGTTCCACCGGCCATAGAAATTCCTTGGCTAATGGCTGCCGTCCTCACCGGCATCGAGGCCAACACCAAGATAATCGAAATAGCGAAAGAAAAGCAGGAGAACTGGTCCGGATCTGGGATGGAGCTCCTAATCCAAGCGGACCAAAAAAGCATTGAGGAGATCCCAGAGGTAATAGACCTCACTGACGGCAGCCATCTCACCGTAATCGTCGAGGGCAGAAGGGCTAGGTGTGTCGTTTGTGGTGAAGGAACCCACCTAAGGGATTTCTGCCCTCAGGCTAAAAGGTTGAGGCCACCTCTCTTACCCACCCCAGTGACTCAACGATCAACACCACCAGCAGCAGAAATGGCAGCAACAACAGAAGCAATTGTAACAGCACCAACCCCAGCAACAGTAGCAAAACCAACACCCCCACCACCCAACGCGCCAGAACTAGCACCAGTGCCTACACCATCCACCACGCCACAACCAAAACCAACGCCTGTGGAGGATTTTCCACTCCCTGACCTATCGCAACTGGCAACAGATTGTGACGACAAGGAGTGGGAAACGGTATCAGGAAAAAAAAAGAAAAAGGGTGCGTGCTCTCAGACACGAGGGGACGAAAGTCGTTCAATGGGCTCGAGTGGCGGAGGCGCGTCGTGGAAACAAAGCCACGATCCGGTCTTTGGTGGACCACGACGGGCGCATGCTACTCGATCCCGGGCAAATGTGTGTAGCTTTTCAGCGACACTTCGCACAGCTGTTCGGGGGCAGCGGCGGGCTGGATCAAGTCTGGCATCTGTACGTAAAGTTCATAGGGCAGACCATCCAAACCAGGAGATTTACTCCTTGTGCAGCCAGTCATTGCCTCCCGTACTTCAGCGGCTGTTATCGGCTTTTCGTAACACTCCGCCTCAGTGGCCGACAGCCGCAGCAGTCCGTCGAGGTAGACACTAAAGTCCATCCCTCGATCCGGCCCGCCGCTGCCCCCGAACAGCTGTGCGAAGTGTCGCTGAAAAGCTTCACACATTTGCCCGGGATCGAGTAGCATGCGCCCGTCGTGGTCCACCAAAGACCGGATCGTGGTTTTGTTGCCAAGACGCGCCTCCGCCACTCGGGCCCATTAAACGGCTTTCGTCCCCTCGTGTCTGAGAGCACGCACCCTAGCTCTGACAACGCAGCCTTCGTGCTTTGCATTGAATAATTGGTCAAGGGCCAATTTCGCCGCAAGTACGTCGGTCGCGATGCCATTGCTAAGCACCTCGTCTAATTTTCTAACTAATTCTCCCTCTGCTCTATTTTTCTCTATTGCTAAAGCCTTACTAAACCTAATGGACTCTATTCTAATTGCTCTTTTCAGAGCAAACCACCACTTGTTGTTGACGATGGCCCCCGTCAACGCCCGCTTAACTAGTTCGCAAATCCGGTCTCTGTAGGCCTTGCGCGCTGGTAAGGACGCGTTTAGCTTCCAGTAGCCGGGTCCTCGTCTATGAAGCCTATCTAAGTCAAGCACACAGATCACGAATTTGTGGTCCGTGTAGCTGACTATCTTGAATTGTGGACAGCCTATGCTAGACCTATCTATTTCCCTACAAAATACTCTATCTAGATATGATCTGGATGACCCTATGCGATTTGTCCCATTCCACATTGGCACATTCGGGAAATCCAATCGGTACCTGTCAGACAGTTCAAAACGTCTGAGCAGGTTGGTGAGACTCTTGCACCCTCCTCCCCTATCCACTAATCCCACACAGTCCTAGGGTGCATCTAAGATCCCGTTACACTAACACTAAAGAGCGGGACGTTCCAAGAAAGGTCTCCAGACGCCGGAAGAAATCAGGCCGCCCTGCTCCTGTCGGGGCATAGACGGCCACTAGCTCGAAAGCTTGCCGGTCTCCGCTGGTCACGTCTAGCACCACCAACTTACCTTCTGGGTCCAGGAAGATGGCCCGTATGGCGAGATCCAAACCTCTCCGAAAAAGCACAGCAACTCCCCCTCCCCCCGATCCCGGACGGCTGGGAGATGCGTACACATCGTAGCCGCCGAAGATCAGTGCGAAGGCCCGTGCTTCGGAGATTCTGGCCTCGCTGATGGCCACTACATCTATGTTTAGTGACCTGAGGTCGTTGAGCAGGTGGCCCTGCTTCCATGACGACCCGAAGCCACGCGCATTTATGCTGCCTATTCTGAGTGAGGTCATGTTGAAATGGAGTGGAAAAGATGGGAAAGACCACTTACCTTACTTCTCGTAGAGGAAGGATGGTTTCTCCATCCTTTGCACTGCTTGTGGCCTCCTCCGGAAGGATGTCCTTATAAATCCTCCTGGCGAGTGTTTGTCGGAAGTCTCCGATGTCTTTGGGGAATTTTTGTTTTAGTGTCGTGTACGTTTTCTGTGTGATGCGAGTGATTTGTATGTGTGGAGGTGGTGTGAACTTTTGGGTTGTTGTGTAGTCTTTTTCTGTGATGCTGGTGTTGTGTTGGATGTAGTGTAATAATTGGTTGTTGTTCAAATTTAATGCTGTGTAGTGTGTATCGTTTTGGTTGTTTTGTTTTGTTTGCGTTTGTTGTGGGTTTGTTTCTGTTTCGCTTTTTGGTGACTTTTGTGGTGTTGGTGATGGTGGTGTTGGGGTTAATGATGGTGATGGTGTTGGTGTTTGTGGTGATGGGGTTGGGGATGCTGGTGTGGATGGTGGCATATCTGTCCTAACTTTTTTGTTTGATAGTTTATTTGTTTCCCTCTGTATTTTGTTTTTGGAGGGGGAGAGAAGAGAATTTTTTCTTTTTTCGTTTCTTTTTTTCTTTTTTCCTGATACCGTTTCCCACTCCTCGTCGTCACAATCTGTCCCCAGTTGTGATAAGCCTGGGAGTGGAAAATCCTCCACAGGCGTTGGTTTTGGTTGTGGCGTGGTGGATGGTGTAGGCGCTGGTGCTAGTTCTGGCGCGTTGGGTGGTGGTGGTGTTGGTTTTGCTACTGTTGCTGGGGTTGTTGCTGTTACAGTTGCTTCTGTTGTTGCTGCTACAGTTGTTGCTGCCATTTCTGCTGCTGGTGGTGTTGATGGTTGAGTCACTGGGTAAGAGAGGTGGCCTCAACCTTTTAGCCTGAGGGCAGAAAGCCCTTAGGTGGGTTCCTTCACCACAAACGACACATCTAGCCCTTCTGCCCTCGACGATTACGGTGAGGTGGCTGCCGTCAGTGAGGTCTATTACCTCTGGGATCTCCTCAATGCTTTTTTGGTCCGCTTGGATTAGGAGCTCCATCTCTGATCCGGACCAGTTCTCCTGCTTTTCTTTCGCTATTTCGATTATCTTGGTGTTGGCTTCGATGCCGACGAGGACGGCAGCTATTAGCCAGGGAATTTCGATGGCCGGTGGAACGTGGGTTACCCTGATCTTTATGAGTCTCTGGCCACAATAGCTTGGGACGAGTGTGAAGTCGTCACTTCTTAATGGGGCCATGGAGTGTTCTCTAGCCTCCTGTGGTGTTTCAAAGAACACGTCCACGGTTCCATATTTCAGCCCACGTCTGATGTGGGTTTTTTTTGCCCACACATGTCCCAAAGCTTTTTGGATTTGGGACTCGGATGCCCGTTCCACTCGGCGCGATTTTATATTAATTGTTCGATAAGACACGGTGCATAGGCGCCGATGCTCCATGTTATTAGGTGTGTGTGTGTGGGGGGGGGGGGCTGACCCTGTACCCATCTTTCTTTACCATTTTTTTGGCTTCTTCTAATTCCTCCTGAGTTACCTGAAATTCTTCTCATTGTTTTGCTACTTTGGCAAAACTCAGGGTGGTTTTCTTAATGTCATTGTTGCTGTTGTTGTTATCGTTATTTTTGTTATTGTTAATTTTAGTTTCAGTTGTGGTGGTGGTGGCGTCAGTAGTGTTCGGTGTGGAAGCGTTCATTTTGGTTGAATTCATTTCGATATCACGAGTTAATTAATTTTTTTCTTTTGTTTCTGTTGTCGCGGTGGTGGTGGAGGTGGTGGTTGTCGCGGTGGTGGTGGCGGTGGCTTTAACACCTGCAGTCATTGGTAATGGCGGGAAATGAATGTCTGCCTGAGACAAATTTAAAATATTGCTACTGCTTATATTTTTAGTGTTGGCAAACGCAGTAATATTTACAATGGTGGTGTCGGTGTGAGGTGTTAGTTTGTGAGGAAGGAGTGAATCTGAGTTATCCATGATTTTTCAAAGAAAAATTTTTGTTTGATAATTATAAAAGTTTAAATTTTCTACTCAAGGCCCCAATCTTTTTGGGTGTCCTTTTCAGATAACAATGTATGTGCACTTATATACAGTTAAAAATAAAAATTTTCCATGAATGGCAATTTTAAACAACTGAAAATAACAAACCTTTGCGGAGCTCACGATGATACGATTTACTACGTAGGTCGCCAATAATAATAATAATAATAATAATGATTTCTTTATTGGCCACAAGGGCTGACATCAAGAAAAACATTACAGACGGCACAGAACGGTACAGGTCGGTACGATGTGGGTTTTGTGCGTGTAAATATTTTTATTATTTATATAAGAAAAAAAAAAAGGACATAGAAACATATATATATATATAAACAATAAAAATGAAACTTGAAACAATGAAAAATTCCCCAATAGGGGGTAAACCTCCGAGGGTTACTCGTGGCGAAAACCACACAAAAGACCACGGCCACCCTGACCACCAGGGCAAGCGCCCTCTCTCAATTTTTCCATCTCTCAAACTACAGACGTATATTCAGAGTGGTCCGGTTCACTCGGACCATTCTCGCTACATTCACCCACCTTTCAACAAACTTGCTAGAAGGCAGCACTTGCCTCTCCACCCTGATTTTCCTCTTCAAGTGAAACTTGAAAAATATAATTAGGGATTCGCTGAAGAGGAAAGTGTCTGTCTTTAACCCTTTTAACCTTGTCCACCACACAATTTCTTTCGCCATGGCCACCAGGCAGATGAAAACCGCCTGCCCTTCCTCCTCGAAGGAAGACGGCGAGACCATCTGCACAATGGACTCAGTCGACAACCGGATCAGTCCCACACGCGACAGCAACTGTTCGACATAGCTCCACAGGTCAGCAATGCTCGGGCACTGAACGAGTGCGTGCACGACGGTTTCGTCGCTCTGCGCGCATCTCGGACAGGCTCGGCTGACGGCACTTCCGTGCTTGTAGAACTTATCTCGAACCGGCAGCGCTCCCCGGTAGCACTGCCAGGCCAGGAATTTTTGGAAGTTATCCATAGGCCCCGGGCTGAAAGTTCTCCGGAAGAGAGCAAACAGCTGATCTTCTTCGATGCCCAGGATCTCTCCGAGAATGTCGTCGCTCTTCCTCTCCACTAGTCCTATATAGAACGCCGAGGTGGATGTTCCACCGATACTGGTGCCCAGCTGGCAGAGAGCAGTGAGCGCCTGGAGACATTCCAGTTTCCAAGCGCTATCTCTCGGTCTTTTTCTGACCTAGGACTGCAGCTCCGTCAAGGAGACGAGCTGTGGGAAAACGTGCCTGGCGAACGACGACCACACCTGTTCACCATCAAGGAAGCACCAGAGATGTCGCAGCCTCAGCGCATGTTTGCGCATCATCAGCCATGGCATGCCCAGTCCTCCACGCAACGGGTGTTGACAGCAGATGGATCGTCTGACCATGGGAGCGCGTCCCTTCCACAAAAAGCGGAAGAGGAGGCGCTCCATTTTGGTGAGAGTTGGGCTGGAGCAAGGGACGACGGTGAGGCGGTAGCAGATGACGGATGCGATGTACGCATTCGCCACCTCCGCCCGGCCTTTCAGGGACAGCTTCCTCTCGGCCCATTTCTGGATGAGGGAGGCCACGCTGCTCGTCACCTCGTTCCAGTTTTTCTCCATCTGGAGGTCCGGTCCGAACCAGACCCCGAGAAATTTAACCGGTCCGTCCGTCCAACGCCCCACGACGCTGTCGGACGGCATGGACTTGCCTCTCCAGGTGCCGAGCTGCAAGCCCACCGACTTTTCCTGCTTTATCTTTGCTCCTATCACCGCTTCGTATTCCTTGAGAGCGGTGCCGAGCATCTGACGTGTCTGGTGCTCGACACCACCACGGTGACGTCGTCAGCGTAAGCCGACTCGGATTTCCCGCATCCTAGTTCGCGTGGGACGCCCCTCATCGCCCCCAGTTTGTGCAGTAACGACTCGAGAGCCAATACGTACAAGAGGGTCGAGCGGGGATAACCCTGGCGGAATGAGCGCATGATGCTAACGGCTGCGACAGGTGACCGTTCACCCTCACAACTGAGCAGATGTCGCTGTACATTGCTGCGATCCAACCCCTGAAAACGGGCCCGAAACCGGCTGCCTCGAGGACCGCCGCCAGGTACCGATGGGCGACCCTATCGAATGCTTTGGATTGATCCAAGTTGATCAGGTCCCCACCCGTGCCAGGTTCCTTAACCACCCTCTCTATGATGTATCGCATGAGATGGAGATTGTCGTGTATGGATCTATTCGGAATGGCGCATGTCTGCGCCTCTCCCACGAGACCCTTGACGACAAGCGCCAACCTCGTTGCTAACAGCTTGGCCAAAATCTTGGACTCTGCGTTTAGCAGGGTTATGGGCCTGAAATTATCGATAACATCCCCCTTGTTCGGGTATTTTCTCAGCAGCACCACTGCTCCCCGTCTCACAAAACTGGGAATGCTCCCGTTCTGCTGCCAGTTGCAGTAGACGTCTGCCAAGAGGTTACCGAACAAGTCTGGCATAAATGCATAAAGCTCGTAGGGCAGACCATCCAAACCTGGCGATTTACCCCTTGTGCAGTTAGCTTCCCGTATTTCACCGGCTGTTATTGGATTTTCGCAAACTGTGCTGCGGTCGTCGAGAGCCGAGGCAGTCCGTCGAGGTATGCACTGATGTCCATGCCCCGATCCGGGCCGCCGCCGCTCCCGAACAGTTCAGCAAAGTGCTGCTGAAAAGCTTCACACATCCGCTCGGGTTCGAGCATCACGCACCCGTTTTGGTCAAAGACCGAATTGTGGCTTTGTTGCCACATCGCGCCTCTGCCACCCGGGCCCATTGGACGGCTTTTGTCCCCTCGTGTTTCAGAGCACGCGCTCTAACTCTGACAACGCAGCCTTCGTGTTTTGCGTTGAAGGATTTGTCGAGTGCCAATCTCGCCGCAAGCACGTCGGTTACGATGCCTGTCCTAAACGCCTCTTCTAGCTTTCTGACTAGCTCTCCCTCTACTCTATTTTCTTCTATCACTACTCCTTTTCTAAACCTAATCGACTCTATCTTAATTGCCCTTTTCAGAGCGAACCACCACCTGTTGTTGACGACCGCTCCCGTCAACGCCCGCTTAACTAATACGCTAATCCGGTCTCTGTAGGCTTTGTGCGCTGGGAAAGACGCGTTCAGCTTCCATTAGCCAGGCCCTTGTCTATGAAGTCTGTCTATGTCGATCTCACAGATCACAAATTTGTGGTCTGTGTAGTCGACTATTTTAAATTGTGGACAACTTATACTAGCCTTATCTAGTTCTCTGCAGAATACCCTATCTAGATACGATCTGGATGACCCGATGCGGTTTGTCCATGTCCACATTGGCACATTCGGGTGAGTCCAGCACCACCGACTTACCTTCTGGGTCTAGGAAGATGGCCCGTATGGCGAGATCCAAACCTCTCCGAAAAAGCACAGCAACTCCTCCCCCGATCCCGGACGGCTGGGAGATGCGTACACATCGTAGCCGCCAAAGATCGGTGCGAAGGCTTGTGCTTCGGAGATTCTGGTTTCACTGATGGCCACCACATCTATGTTTAGTGACCTGAGGTCGTTGAGCAGGTGACCCTGCTTCCAAGATGACCCCAGGCCACGCGTATTTATACTGCCTATTCTGAGTACGGCCATGTTGGATGAGAAACGGGGCAAGTGAGAAAGGGTCACTTACCTTGATCGTGTGGTGAAGGGACAGTAGAACCGTCCCTTTCGCTGGTCATGGGTGTTTCCAAGAGGATGTCAGTGTATATCCTCTTTGTAACCGACCCTCTGAAGTCTCCAACTGCGTTGGGGAATTTTTGTTTTAAGGGTTTGTACTGTTCTATTGAGATTTCGATGATGCTTATGTTTGTCGGGAAAGTTCTTGGTGTTGGTGGGGTGTAGTAGTTTTTTTCTGTGATGTCTGTGTGCTGCTTTATATATTGTATGAGTTCTTTTTTTGCCATGTTTATGGATGTGTACGTTTTGGGGGGAAGGGTGATTTTGTTGCTGTTTTCTTCTTGTTGCTGTTTGGTGTGTGTGTCTTGTGTTTGCGTTGTTGGTGTTTTGGGTGATGCTGGTGGTGGTGTGGTTGTTGTTGTCAGTGGTGCTTGTGGTGGTGATGGTGGTGGTGTTGCTGCAAGTTTCCTTGCTGCCTTTACCCCTCTTTGTATGCCTTCGCTTTTGGAGGGTGAATTTAAGGGTTTTTTCTTTTTTCTTTTTTGTGGCAGACCGTTTGCCACTTCACTCCCGCCTCAAACACCATGTCGGATTCCGTGGCGTCTGGGAGGGGTATGTGCTCCACGGCTGTTGGTGGTGGTAGTGGAGCCCTCTTCGGCAATTTTGTTGCTGGTGTAGCTACTTCAAATGTAGCTATTGGTGTTGCCGCCACTGATGCTGCTGCTTTAGTTGTTCGTGGCCTTGTTACGGGTGCCACGGACGTTGCCCTCCTACTCCCCGTTGAAGGGGCTTCTGCATTTGTTGCCTGCCCTGCTCTTGGTAGCAGCGGACCAAGTATTGGAAGGAGAGGGGTCTTCTTCTTCACTGTCTTCTGCGGGCAAAGGCCCTGAGGTGACCCTTCGACCCACAGAGATAACATTTTGGCCGTCTTCCTTCTACGCTTATAGAGAGTTGGAGTCCTTCCTCGATGTCTATGATATCGGGGATAGCGTCGATACATTCCTGGTCAGTTTGTATAAGCATTTGCATGCCTATACCTGACCAGTTCTCTCTCCCTATTTTCTCTACTTGCAGCATGGTCGTCCTGTCCTCGATTCCAGCAAAGACAGACGCAGCCAGCCAAGGTATGGGCACGTCGGGTGGGACCTGGGTCACTTTGACCCTCACAATTTTCTGCCCGCGGTAGGAGGGCACCAAGACTATCTCCTTACTCTTTAGGGTTTCCAAAGAGTGAGACTTCGCTTCTTGTGGGGTGGCGAAAAGTGCGTCTACTGTGGCGTACTTTCTGCCTCGGGTGATGTGGGTTTTGCGTGCCCAGACGCACCCCAAGGCCTTTTGGATTTGAGCCTCCGTGGCTCTCTCCACCCGATGTGAGATTTTGCTTACGGTGCGGTAAGTCACCGTCCGTAGCTGCTGGTCCTTGAAAAAATCGGGTGGAGGTTTCAGGGAGACTCTATTGGCGCTTCTTGTCACCATGGCCCTTGCGACTGCCATCTCCTCCTCTGTGACTAACACTGTCTCGATATTTCGGGCGACACCTGCAAAAGAAGTGGTCCCTTTTTCAGCAGCACCACTATTGCTGCCGCTACTGGTCTTACTGGTGGTGCTGAGATCGCTGTTACAGGTATCGATGTCATTGTTGATGTTTTCGTTGGTAGTATTGTTGGTGTTGTTACTGTTATTGTGGCTGTTGTTATTATTGTTGTTTTTGTTGATACTGTTCCTACTATTATTATTGTTGTGGCTGTTGTTATTGTCATTGTTATTGTCGTTCTCGACCTTACCGTTGTTATTTTTGTTATTGTCTTTCTCAACTTTACCGCTGTTATTTTCGTTGTTGCTATTGTTATTGATGGTGTTGTTGTTGGTGTTGTTGTTGGTGTTGTTGTTGGTGTTATTGTTGGTGTTGTTTGTGTTAGAAATATTTGTTAATTTTAAATCTGTAACAATCCTCTTTTCCTTCGTAATATTTTCTTTTATATTTACCTCCGCTGGAACGCTGTCTTGTTGACATGCTGATAAAGTCTCTCTCTCTCTCTCTCTCTGTTGTCTGACAGAGCTCTCTCTCTTTCTTGTGTTATCCATGTTGAAATTTTTAAAAAAAATATATTTTTACACAAATACGACACCCCATAAAGGGGTGCCGTATTATTTACGAGTGAACCCCTGTATTAGGTGGGTCACTTCTAAACTTTTATCAAATTTAAAACTTGAATAAAAGGTTTAGAACGGTTGAAAACGAGGTAAAACGTTGAAAAAAAGTGGAGGCGATAAGAAGCGTGGCTTCACCAACAACAATAATAATAATAATAAGGCCCAGGTGGTGTGCAGGGGTATTGGATTAAAAATATAACATCCCTCCACCCGAAACTGACAACCATGTTCAATGACTGCTTGATGTCAGGTGAGGTACCAGAGTGGTTGACAAAATGTACCACAGTTCTGGTAATGAAAGACCGAATCAAGGGTAATGATGTTACCAACTATAGACCTATCACATGTCTGTCCGTAATGTGGAAACTGTTAACAAGCATTATGTCTGAGGAAATCTACCATCACCTCCATATAAACAACTTGTTACCGGACGAACAGAAAGGATGCCGAAAGAAGTCCCGTGGTACAAAGGACCAGTTACTTATTGATAAGATGGTAATGAGGAATTGCAAGAGGAGACACACTGGTCTTGCCATGGGATGGATAGACTACAAAAAGGCATTCGACATGGTACCTCATTCTTGGATAACCAAAAGCCTAGAGATCTTCAAGGTGGCAGATAACATCAGACAGTTGTTGAGCAAATGTATGAAGTCCTGAAAAACAGAGTTAACATCGGATGGAGATCCTTGGGAGACGTGAAGATCAAGAGAGGTATCTTCCAGGGAGATAGTTTGTCCCCTCTGTTGTTTGTCCTTGCCCTGATACTCCTGACCATTATACTGCGAAAAGTGAGAGCAGGATACAAGTTGGGAAAAGGAGAGCTTACCATCAATCACCTCCTCTTCATGGACAATTTTAAGCTCTTCGGGAAGAGTGAGATGGAGTTGGATGTGCTTGTTGACACTGTCCGTATTTTCAGCAATGATATATGTATGCAATTTGGTATTAGTAAGTGTGGCGTCCTAGTGATGAAGAGGGGTAAATTGAGCAGAAGCAACGGAATCTAGGTACCAACAGGTGAGATGATAAAGGAAATTGACACTGAAGAAGGATACAAATATTTAGGTGTTCTGGAGGCAGCTGACATCAAGAACAAAAAAATGAAGGAATTGATAAAATCTGAGTACACTCGGAGAGTAAGGAGCGTATTAAAATCACATCAGAACAGTAGGAATGCCATAAGTGCAGTAAATTCCCGAGCTGTGTCTATTATTAGGTACAGTGCGGGAATTCTGAAATGGAATGTTGCTGAACAAAAAGAAATGGATAGGAAGACTAGGAAGCTATTGACTATCTACAACATGTTCCACAAGAGGAGTGATGTCGATAGACTCTACTTAAGGAGATCTGAAGGTGGAAGAGGTCTTATCAGAATAGAGGACTGTGTTCAAATGGTGAAAAACAAGCTGCACAAATACGTGACTGACAACAGGGAGCCAATGCTCAGAATTGTAATGAAGGCGAGGACAATAGACCAGGGGATGTCCAAGGAGGAAATAACAACAAAGAGGAAGAGCAACCTTCATGAAAAATCCCTTCATAGTACCTTCTTTGAGAAAACTGAATTTAGAGATCCACAGACATGGAACTGGTTGAAAAGAGGAGACCTTAAAAAGGCTACAGAAGAAATGCTAATGTCTGCGCAAGAGCAGGTCCTCAAAACGAAGTGGGTGAAACACCATATTTACAAGGAGGAGGCTAGCCTACTGTGTAGGATCTGTGGAGAGAGTGAGGAGATTGTGGCTCACATTGTATCCGAGTGTAAACACCTAGCTCAGACTCACTATAAAGGCTGGAGACATGATGTGATCCACTGGCACCTATGCAAAGTAAACAATTTACCACATTCTGAGAAGTGGTATGAGCATAAGCCAGAGTCGGTGATAGAAAACG